>JADHKT010000054.1:0-176019 GCA_019925285.1 Graphium sp. VPRI43844
CGAGACGACGTCGAAGTTCCAACCATTCTTCTTCAATTTGCCAAACGACTAGGCCCAATTAAATTCGAGGGGGTTCGTAAGATTGTACATGATGGGAGGAGGAATGGAATCTATCTGGATTGGTCGGGGATCTCTTCACAGCGGTAGGCCTATCAAACAGAGTCAAGCAAGCGAGGCTGGGAAAGAGATGGGCGAACAAGTGCGAAGACCCATTCTAGTAATGAGCCGAAGCAGACTATTAAAGCGCCTGACGGGTATTGCGGCCCGTCAAGGCAGGGAATTTTCCCAACACCAAGATTCCCCAATGCTTGCTTTCCAGTTGCGATGGGTTAGGGTTATCGTCTCGCGAAAAAAAAAAAAGAAAAAAAAAAGCTGCCAAGCACCGCCAGCCAGACCACTTCGCACTGGCACGGCAACCGTACCGGGAAAGCTGCCCACCAGCCGTCCTTTCTCCCAATCAAATGGCCGCAACCAGGCAAAATCAAGTGCCGGGCCTTTGAAATGCCACTAGGAAGACCCTAGCAAGCACCCCGCTCAGTAGAGCCACACTAGATCATCCGTCCGGCATCAGTGGGGTCTGGAATCAATTTTCCAGCGATTCATGAAGATTGGTTGTCCACAGGGGCAGAAGAAGGGGGGACGAGGTAAAGGGGTAATTATTTCGTGATCTTGAAGATCAAAAATACTGTGATTCGATTTTTGGATCATGAAATCGATCGTTAGAAGTTGAAGTTCGTCGAAAGGGGGTTTTGTTCATTGTCTTGGCCAAGAGCAGCAAATCGGTTCCTGGTGGGGCAATCAATTTCAAAACTACAAGTAGTACTTGTACATGTACGGAGTAAAAAAAAAAAAAGAAACGTGGGATGTCCTGGTGGAGTGCACCGTGTTACCATCACGAAGGGACTTCATCGAGATCGCATATCGTCATCCAACCCCGGAAATGGCCCTTGTCCATGACGTAGGTAACAATGCAAAAGGCATCCAGGCGATAGAATCGAAAAGATTAAGCATTCAATCAAAATAAGAGGCCGAGAAGGAGGGGCCCTGGAGGGGTTGGAGGGGAACGGCTGGCCATATCGCAAGCTTCACCCAACAGCACCATCAGGTGGAGTCGTGGCAAAGACTTGTCGTAGTGGAGGGGGTCAAGAGAGAGAGGAGGGGCGAGAGACAAAATGGAGGGGCAGGATGGAAAAACGAATATTACTCCGTAAGTACGGAGTACATTGTTGAGAGAGAGCGTTTGCTTGGGGTTGGCGAAGAATTGGCGAGAACGGTGCGCTTCAATACATTTACCCCGTGCTTTTTATGCGGTAGTTGCCCCCACCACCCCAAAATCACCAACCCCATTCCCCCTCCCCATTTTACCCCCCCCCCCCCCCCCCCCCCCCTCCTTCGGCTCTCTTCTACCCCTCCTCTACATCTTATCCTCTAATTTTTCAAACTTCTTCATCTCTTTCAAACCAATTGCTTCCCTCGCCACAAGCAATTGACCAACAGTCGTACTCTCCTCGAAACACAGACTTCTTCCCACACACCACAATGCCTCACCCTCTTCCTTTCCACGCCGACCAAATCGGCTCTCTCATTCGTCCCGCCGCTCTGACGGAGGCGCAGGAGAAGGCCGATGCCGGTACCATCACCGCCGCCGAGCTCGTCGAGGTCCAGCGCGCTACCATTGCCGACATTGTCAAGAAGCAACAGGAGCACGGCGTCCGCGCCATCTGCTCTGGTGAGTTCGACCGCAAGTGGTACTTCTCGGGTTTCTTCGAGAAGCTCGGTGGTTTCCGCGAGTACGTCCCCGTGCCATGGGAGCTCGCCCGTCTCTCGGCTCCCCCGATTGCCTTGTTGAAGAAGACCGGCAAGCCGTACCCCATGGCTGCCGTCTGCGAGGGCAAGATTGAGTACAAGGAGAGCCCCTACCTCGGCAACTGGAAGCTCCTCCGCGACACCCTCCCCAAGGAGCAGTGGGATCAGGCCAAGTTCACCATGCCCCCTCCTTGCTACTTCCACCTTCGTCTCGCCCCCGGCAAGTCTTACAACACCAGCGTGTACCCTACCGACGAGGCTTTCTTCACCGATCTCGGCGCTGCTTATCGCAAGGAGCTCAAGACGCTCTACGACGAGGGCCTAAGGAACGTTCAGATCGACGACCCCACCCTTGCCTACTTCTGCTCGTCTGAGATGTTGGCTGCTCTCAAGTCGGATGGCGAGGACCCAGACAAGCTCTTCGACATGTACCTCTGGGCTCACAACGAGTGTATCCGAGACCGCCCCGCCGGCCTTCACGTCGGCCTCCACATCTGCCGAGGCAACTTCGCCAAGGCCGTGCACTTCAGCGAGGGCTCGTACGAGCAGATCTCGGAGAAGTTCTTCAAGAACCTCAACTACGACACCTTCTTCCTCGAGTACGACAACCCACGATCGGGTGGCTTCGAGCCTCTCCGCTTTCTCCCCCGCGGCAAGAATGTTGTTCTCGGTGTCGTCACCACCAAGGACCCCGAGCTCGAGGACCCTGCCGTCATCAAGGAGCGCGTCCTTGATGCTGCTCGCATCATTGCCAAGGGCCAGGGTGTCTCCACCGAGGAGGCTCTTCAGAGCATCGGCATCAGCCCCCAGTGCGGTTTCGCCAGTGTCGCTGTTGGTGCCGATGGCATGACCGAGGAGAAGATGTTTGCCAAGTTGAAGCTTGTCGCTGACGTCGCCAAGGACCTTTGGCCCGAGCGATCGTAAGCGGCTGTCTCTTTTTCCCCTTTTGATCAAAAACGTTGGAGAGAACAGGCTGTAGCTTTTCATGGGGACGAGGGGAGTCAAAAGCGTTTTTTGGATATCTTTGACACGACGAGATGATGTGGTTTTCATTTGATTTGATTTTTTTTGAGCATTGTTTAGCGGATGACTAGCATCGAACGAATCAACTTCGTTCTCGGTCAGGATTGGACTGGAAGCCAGACTGCCAGAGTTCTGGATAGCCAGTTTCACAGAAAAAACATAACTGGGTTGGCATTTTCTATAAAAAAAAGGAAACACTCGAATAAGGAAGGGGTTTTATGTGGGAATGCATATTTCGGCATATGGGTGAATGAGGGACGAGCCCATCGCATCGGTGCGGCATTTCAACCGGCGTACAAGTGACGGGAGGGCGGAGTTTCGCAATCGAGAAATCGATGTAGCCTTTTGGATTTTATTTTGCTTTATTTACCATTTTGGATAATTTTTGACAATTAGCATCATGATCGTTCATGAAACACTCGGGCCACCTTTTCTCTTTTGTGCTCATGGTTCGTGGTAGATCTGATTCTTTAGCATGGGAACGATGTCTTGGCCGGTGCAAGGCCACAAATCTTGGCATTGGAGTTGTTACACGATGGCATTGGGTATTACAAGAGAATGGTATCATGGAAGTTGACTGTTTTCATGACCATATGCACTCACTAATGAAGAAGCATCCCATCCCACGCACCAAGAAAAAGATGAAGAAAGAAAAAATAAAACCACAGAAACCTTCTCTTCCCCAACAAACAAGGCCAGTACGGAAATCCTCCGAATCTACGCGAGAACAAAGTCGACACAGCTCTCATACGTCTGCTGCGCGGCCGTCCCAAACCAAAACCATTGCAGAACACACTGCCCAGCAACCGTGCACAAGCCACGCTTGAGCGCAGGAATGGTGACGCTAAATGCCGTGTTGTTGGCGGGCAGGACGGCGAGGTTCTCATCGGCATATGAGTCGAATTCAATGAGTGGCAGGCCGATGACGGAGTTTTTGGCCGTGTCGACGACGGAAACGTTGCAGGGTCCTTCGTGCGGGATGGGCAGGAATGCGGTGAAGTCCACTACTTGGCCTGGGGTGAAGGTCTGGACCCTGTCCTTGTTGTCGGCGAATGTGGCGCCGCGGCAGAGGAAGAGGTTGCCTTTTTTCAAGTCAGATGGCTTTATTTGGAGGAAGTAAAAGAGAAGCGACAAAGGGGTTTGTGACTAACAGGCTGCGGTTTGGGGCTTGATGTTTTCGAGGGGGATTGTTCCGTCCTTGTTCACGGCGTTTACAGCTGCTGCGCCGCAGGCCGAGGCCATTGCTGGGCCGGCGAGGCGGGCGGGCGGCGAGGTGATGTTTCCATGAGCGGCGACGGTTGCCGCGAGGAGAGGGAGTGTCAGATGGGATCGCATTTTGTCTTTTTCTTTTTCGTCTTTTTCGAGGCGTTGATTCAAATTTACGAGTATCGTGGATGGAAGTGACTGGGTGGAATGAAACGAGTGACCAGCACTAAAAGAAAAGAACGGAAGCAAAGAAAAGAAGGAGAGGCGAAAACTGATGAAAGCCAAACAAGAAACTAACAAGAAAAGAAGAATGGAAGATTATGAAAATGGCATCCCGTTCTTTAAGAGGCGAGCCTTTTTCATTTCTCAAATCTCCCCCTAACAATTGAATCATTGTGCTTGTTAAACGAGACACGACAACCCCTTCCCGGGCTCGTTCCTTGCTTTGTTCCAGACCTTGACAAGGGGTTCCGTCGATCCCACGGTTAAAGCTGCCTTTTCCCTTTTCACCCTTGCCACCCCTCGTCATTTTTCTATTCTTTTCTACTCTGAAGGTTGCGGGAGTTTTGTCTTGGCGATGCGATATGATGAGATTGACAACCTCTTTTCGTTTCTGGTGATGGGCGGAGAGGAGAGGAGAGGAGAGGAGAGGAGAGGAGCGGGACAGGGGGTGGATTTGAGATGTTTTTCCCTTTGCTATTACTCGAGACTACGGAGTAGAATGCGATTATTTGAAATAATGTTTGATCCTGTATTCTTTCTTGTGACTTTTCGTTTCCATGATGTGAGAGCCATGCTGCCCACAAACAAGCTCTCGACATCCAGTGCTTTCTTTCAGGAATATTCAATTGAGCCCCAGAAAATGTCGACGCAGAATCCAAAGCCCAATACCAAAGAAGAAAATACGGAGTATGCAATTCTAAGCTGACAATGAACAAAATAAAATCCCCATAAAAAGAAAGGAGGAAAAAAAAAGACTAGATGAGGCACAAAACCTGAAGCAAACCCAGTTTCACTTACCCCCTGGAACACCAACACCATTATCCGGTGGCCACCATCCGGACCCCACGGCTCGAGAGGATCCCCGGGTCCAGGTCTTGTGTGCCGAGATGGCCAAGCGAGTGTTCCAAGGGGTTCGGACTAGGATTCACGGGGATCTTTTTGGGAATTGTCTGGATTAGGAATGATTTTTTTTTGTTGCGTCAGGGATTTGCGGAGGGGACCTAGGGGTACCCCCATGTATACTCCGTATGAAATCTCCGTTTTTTTCTATATTCGAGGTGAGCATCGGGAGTTGAGTGTTGCCATCTATTTGGATGAATGAATTTCAAGTCGAGTTAGAGTCGCAGGTTTGGTTCGTTCGTTGTTCAGCTACATGGTGACAAGATGAAAAGAACCATTGCATTTCACCATCCGTGACTTCTCGTGCATAAATTTGCTAGTTAGAGGGTCAATGGCATTTTTTTCCCTTTTGTCAAAGTCTCTCGTGCCAATTGAGTAGGAAGATCATCATGTCCTGTCTTTTTTTTTTTTTTTTCATCTGGTGGAGGGGAGGCACCTGACGGCAACTGCTAAACATTCACAGCCAGCTTTCCTCAGCTGGCTGCAATGCATCCATCCTCTAGCAGGACAGACGTGCTACTTTACATAACAATACGTCTTTTGGGCAAAATGGAATGTCATGATGGACAAAATCCTTTTACGGGACGGAAGCCAATCTATTGGCCGTATTTCGTATGCCTTTACGAATTTGCAGCCACACCGGGCGCCCGGATCCCGACGGCTCTCGCCGACTTTTGGGTGTGGCTTGCCTACTAAAGCCACCCTAAATATAGCCAAATGGGGACGCTACTTTTTTTTTCTCGAGCGCAACGGAAGTTGATGAACTTGTGGCTAATGCGAAAAAAAAAACGTATTGAGAAAAGAAAAGAGCTTTTAATTGAAATGATGGTGATTGTCTATCGTTTATGCCAACATAGGAAAAACTACCCGAACCGTCCAGTTCCAGGTGTACTAAGATTAAGTTTGAAGAAAAAATGAAAAATGAAAAAAAAAATGAAATGAAAGGACATGAAAGATATATCAAGCATCAATCGTCCAAACTCCTTGTCCCAGTCTATATGTGGTTTGAATTCCACCCCGAATGTATACATGTCTATATGTACTTGCACCCTTATTTCCCTCCTTCGGGCCTCTACTTGGAAGTATGGTGGCTCGTAAACGATGATCTCGTGTTGACGCGATCGACATTGTACGGGTTGCCTTCGTACGACCTTGTGCGGGTCAAGCCCAGCGAGCCGCGTCCCGAAGCGCGAGAAGCAGTGGCGGTGACGGGCGCATATGTAGGTTGGTCCTCGGTCGAGGTGCTGTCGTCGGTGTCGTCAACGCTGTGTCGGCGTTCGTGCGAGGGCCTCGTTTCGGTCTTCTCTTCGACTTCCTCTTGGGCTTCTTCCGCGGCGGGGGCGCTGTTGGCTTGTTGCAGCTTGGCCATGAAGGCAGCGGATTGGGCTGCAAATTGGCCGCGCTTGCGGATGGCGGCACCGTACTTGTAGAAGAGGAAGGGGAAGGGAACACAGGCGAGGGCGAGGAACGCGGGTATCGTCGAGGCCCAATGGATGCCGAGGTTGCGGTACATGTCGGGCGTGAAGAGAGGAAAGGCGGCGCCGAAGAGGGATCGGAGAACCGAGTTGGCGGCTAGGACGGAGGCGGCGAAGATGGTGTACGAGTCAACGAGGTAGTTCATGAGACTGAGGAACACGAGGACCATGCTGAAACCGAACGGAACGCCGGCAGCGACACTAGCCATCCAGTGGACACCAGGCGAGTTGGTCCAGGCAAACCAGAACAAGCCGATAGGTAGTGCAACAGATCCCACGAGACAGGGTGGGAGACGGGCTTCGGGGGGTGCGATGCCGCCGTGCTTTATGACGAGACGAACGTAGCGTTTGTTGACGATGATGGTATAAGCAATGGCAAAGAACATGCCCACCGCGAGACTGACAAAGGGGAGTCCGCCGACACCCTGGCTCCAACCGCGGTTGACCTGGTAAACGATGGGGTAAGCAGCAAAAAGCATGTAGAGGGTCCCGTAGATGATGGCCATGTAAATGGAGAGCAGCAACACGATGGGTTCCTTGAAGAGAAGGAATACGGGCCGAATGAGGGCCTGCTTGATGGACTCGCTGAGAGTTAAGCGGCCCTGGTCGTGATCAATCTTGCTCAAGTAGACTTTGCCCGTGCGGCGCGACAACTGAGCGGCGCGCCTCCGCAACAGGACGGGAGCATAAGTCTCGGGGACGGTAAGGGACGTGATGATCCACAGTGCGCCAGAAAAAGCGGCGAGGAAGCCAAGAACCCAGCGCCAGCCAACATTCATACCGAGGAAACCACCAATGATGGGACCTATCACAGGACCAAGGAACGGGGCGGCGGCGAACAGAGCCATGGCGAGGCCACGATCGGAAGCGGAGAACATGTCGGCAATGACACCGCCGGCGTTTGTAAGCGGCGACGAACCGAAGGCGCCGGCAAAAAAACGCATGACAATCAATGTAGCCGGGTTTTTCGCGCCCGCTGCTCCGGCGTTGAAGGCCGTCAAGCCGGCATAGGAAATGACGAAAAGAATTTGTCGACCGAAAATTTCGCTTAGAGGGGCCCAAAGCATCGGTCCGACGGCAAAGCCCAAGACGAAGAGCGATACGCCGAGGGTAGCGACGATGTCACTGATATGGAACTGTTCAATAATCTCCGCCAGACCGCCTGTGTAGGCGGACGAGACGAGGGCTACGGCGAGGGTGGCGAAGGCGAGCATCATGGTCATGGACCATTTGCGCAGGGTGCTGAAGAGCATGGGGTTCCGCGGGTCGTTGGGGATCCATGTGATGAGGTAGGGAGATTCTTCAGTGCCCTCGCCTGGGTAGGGGAAGTTTTCGACTTCGGGGGTGATGCCGGCTTGGTCGATGACGAGACGCCAGCCGGGGATCTTGGTCGGTCTCGAGGTGCCCTCGAGGTCTTTGGGTTGGGACGCCATGCCCGAGACAGGGTAGGAGGTGAGAGCTGTTGCCGTTTTCTTTTTTGAACCTTTTCCAGTCGGCCAGGAATGAGCGTCGACGAGAGCTTTGGGTAGTGCACCTGGGTTTTTGTCCTGTGGTTGTGAGTGGGAGGTGATGGGAGACGGTTTCTTCTGTGGTGATGTGTCAACCAAGTTTTACTTGTAAGACAAGCACGACGGGGGATGCCAAGATCGGGGGGGGGAAGATTTATTGAAAGAACGTGAGAAAGAAAGAACGTGAGAAAGTGAGAACGTGAAGGAAACAGTGCATGGAATCAATAAGGGAGAGCAGGGGAGGGGAGGGTCCAGGTAATATGACGCCGGCTATCCAGGGTTCGTATGTGCTGGTTCGGAGTGTCCCAGTCCCCTAAGCCGATATGGGAATAAATCGCCTCCGTCATATTATGCTATGACTCGGATTCCGGACGTGGGCGGCCTGTGAATCCCGCTTTGTTTACGTAGTTGTTTAGTTTAGTACATACTCCGTAGCTCTGGCTGGCCCACTACACCCACTACACCATTGACAAACATCCCGGTTGAGCTCGTTTTTTTTTGTACCTGGTCGCCCTGCCTCGGCGCACCCCCTTGCATGGATACGCGTTGGGATTGAGCTGGAAGATTGGATTGGTTTCAGAAGAAATTTGTCCTCTTTTTCTATTGTTATTGATCTGATTGAATGTAATATGTCAGCCTGTCTCAATTGTTGGCGGCTGGAATGCACGGCTGCATGGTAGAGTTGTACTCTTCTCAAAGGAGATGACTGGAATAGAAAAATGTTTAGCTTCGTACATCGACCTATGATATCACCTGTGAGAGAAACCGAGGAACTGCAACGACTGAACGAGGGTGTACGGAGTAATACAAGTATGTGTGTGTGTGGATCTTGTGTGGTGACAGCTTGTGGTTTCCGGTAGTGCCGTTATTGTGCAACGAGAAATCGTTGACGAGGATCAGCAATGTTGATTTCAAATCCCTGCATTTATTCAGAGTACTCCGTACAGAGTTCCATACGGAGGATCGAAATATCAGCCATCGGCGAAGAATTGGTACGGAGTATGTTCACGGCATCTTTTGCCCCTTCTCACACTGTGTGCCCATCCCTTCGAAACTATCGCTATCCATCTTTCGGTCGGATTCTGGCTGGTTCGAGGGAAGGAAAGCTTCGGCCCTGGAAGGATTCTTGGGGGACAAGGGGAAGGGGACGGGATTGGCAAGGATGCTGAAGGTGGGCCAAATTCTCTTGTTTTCGATATGAAGACATCGGATCGGATTTTAGACATTTTGGTGATGGGGCGAAAAAAAAAAATGCTATCGGCCGAGAAGGCCGTTTCTTGGTGAAGCTGCACGTGATTAGACAGCTGAGGTGGGGCAAATTTGCCCTACTCCATAGGAAGTAATATTACTACTGGAAAATTCCACTGGACCCAGGCCAAAAAAAAAATAGTGCCGCCTTCTTTTGGTCTTCTACGCAATTGCCCTCTACGAAAGCACCTTGACACCATGGCGAGCCCTTCATTCCGACAACATTCAGAAACATTATCAACAGGCAGAGGGCGCAAATCGTGAGAAGGTTTCCAATGGACCCCTTTCTCTTCTTTTTTCCTCTCTCATTCGAATACAAGGAGAAAAACTTCATCAAAACTCCTACCTCGGCACAAACTTTTGGGCCCCCGATATCAGGGTGGAAAACAACACCCCTCCCCCCCCCACTCGACAAAATCTTCCATCGGGGCCGGACATAATCAGAGAAATGCCAGCAAACGGAGTATTAAACTACTCCGTATTACCTCGTTTCTATTGGAGGGTGACATTTCGTCTGTGCAGAGTTGTGACACACGAACCAAGTTAGCAAGCGAGATCCGGATGTGTAGTAGGTGTCCAGGGAGAACAGAGGGCCATGAGACCGACTCAATCAACATAAGACTGACTGATCGGCAAACTGGTGCTCTTTGCTGGTCCTTTTGGCCATCTTACAGAGTACACTGACAAGTGGCATTATCTTCTTTGCTTTGTTTTCTTGCCCCCACGCCGTGTTGCCGTGTTTCCATCGCGGCCTTATCGGGACCAAACGAGAAATGAAAAGTGGATACCTGCTAGTATGGGCCTGGCCATGGACAGTCGTGGGTGGGCAGGTACGAACTAATAACTGCATTGGCTGGTCGTTGAAGAATATTATTACTTGTACGGAGTACACTCGACAAGAATAGAAACGGCCAATTGTGTGGCTGTTGCTTTGCTTCTCAACAGTTCCGATGACACCATTCATTCCATACTACTACTTACACGTCTTTCGTCTTTGCGCCAGATTTGACACAAAGGTTCACACCCTTCTTTACGGGAGAAAAAAACAGCGCCGTACTCACCAATCTCACGCAACCTCACGGACCGAGGTACTACAGCACCAGGCACCAATGAATCGAACCCCTACCCCTTAATACTGACGCTAGCACCAATGTAGCATTCACCAAGCATCGAGCGGAGCGAGGGGCCACCCCGTAGGGCCGTTGGAGGCTAAAATACGGAATACAAGAATGTCCGGTCTCCTCAAAATCGTCGGGTATTAGGCGTTCGGTGCATGTGCCTGGCTTTTCACCAGAGACCACCCCAATTAGTCACTATTGATCTGCGAGAACTCGAATAAACGAAATCGGAGATGTCCCGTTGAGCACAGAGGATCAATAAGGAGGAACACGCATCGTGGCAAGAATCCGGAGTTCCGTCAAGTAGTAGCCAAAGTATTAATTTGATGACCAAAAAAAAGTCACCGACAGAAATGCGAGTCCTTGGTCTGTACACCAGCACCCCAGCACCCCAGCACACCAGCACAAATTGAGCAAACGTGTTTCTTAAACATGACACTTGATTAATACAAGGTACAAAAAAAAAGACAGACGAGAGTCCCGTCATCATAAGGCAACCCCTCTTCAGAAAATAATTGACGGATATGATTAAAAATCGTACAAGATGGCGCACAATCAGATACGTATGCATCGTCTCATAGCCACGTAGAATCAAATATCCCCTCTCAACAGGCGTCTGCAAATGCAAAGCCAGCACCATACTACCCTTTAATCGGTACTGAAGATAGCAGTGTTAAGGCACTCGACAATCAAGGCGCCATCGTTGAATGCACCCGATGCGACACACGTCGAAGCAGCTCCGACCACAAACGGACCAAGCGCTGTGGCGCAAATAGTGACATTATCGGGAAGATCCTGGGGTTCCAGAGTAGCGAGAGTTGAACATGCCTCAGGAAGCTCAGTGATACAATAAGCCTCGTCGTCAAAGATGTAATCGAGACAGTTGAAGAGCGCAATACCGTCGGTGGGGTTGTTGGTGATGCAAGCGGCGACAGCCGGCGTGTTGTAGAGGGCAAGGGCAGCCGTGCAAAGAGGAATCTGATTGGGCCAGAGCGATTCATCGACGAGGAGAATTTCCTGGCAAGGCGGGGGGAGCGTTGGGCAAACCTCGTCCTGGGGAGAGGGTGATGACGAGGGAACACTGTTGCTAGTCGTGCTCGGAACGTCGCTGGTAGTATCTGGAACACTAGTAGTGTCCGGAACGCTAGTAGTATCCGGGACGCTGGTGGTGTCTGGGACGCTGGTGGTGTCCGGGATGCTGGTGGTGTCCGGGACGCTGGTAGTATCCGGGATGCTGGTGGTGTCCGGGACGCTGGTAGTATCCGGGATGCTGGTGGTGTCCGGGACGCTGGTAGTATCCGGGATGCTGGTAGTATCTGGAACACTAGTAGTATCCGGGACGCCGGTAGTATCTGGGAGGGAAGTGGTGCTCTCGGGTTCTGTAGTAATGGCATTCGGGGGCAAGTTGGTATCGGTGCTGAAGGGGCTGGAGTCAAAAGTGGTGCTGTCCTCGGTTGGCACTGATGTTGTGGGCTCTGCCGTAGTAGTAACCTCTGTCATGGACGTCTCATGACCAGTCACGGTCGTCTTGGTCGCAGCTGGAATGACAATGACGGTGCCGGGGTGGTCATAGGATCCTGGCAGGGTGATGGTGATGGGTTCGTCACCGCCGCAGTTATCACAGTCGATGGTGGTCGTGATGTAATCGCCCCCGATAGGACCGCCGGTGCCAGTGGGGCAGATGATGACAGTGCCATCGCCGAATCCTCCCTTAGGAGGCAGGGTGATGGGGCCAGCTCCGCACCCCTTGCAGCCAATGGCGGGCTCGGTGGTGCAGGGGCCGTTCCAGGGAGCCGGTGCAACCCAGATCCTGAATCGCTGTTAGAATCGAATCGCAGACAAACTCCACACTTGACGTGCGATTGCGATTGCAAAAGGCGGGGGAGTAGAAAGGCGTTTTCTTACTTGGTGAACGTGGTGTGTGTCTTGGTTATGAGAGTAACCTCCTTCACAATCTGGGTTGGCGCATTGGTGACAGTAATGGTGACTTCCTTGTTAATGGGGATCACGGTGTTCTTGGGGCAAAAGGCACTGAACACGACCGGCTGCTCAATGACAATCTCGGCAGGCTGTAAGTCGACGTGGGTGATACCGTCGGGGCATTCTTCGAGGCGACGCGGCACAATGACCGATCCCTGGATGGGCTGGAGGCCAGCGAGCGCGAGGCCCGTAGCTTGCCAAAACTTCATGGCGACGAAAAGTTGAGATGCTCGAGGGAGTGAAGAGCAAGCAAAAGAAAAAGAGTGTGGCTGTCGAGATAGACGAATAGCAAATAAACTTTCAACGAGTGGATAAAGTTGGTTGGATGATGGAAACGTCTTTTCCCCAGGTGAGTGAGTCCCTCCGGTGTGGATGGATGGACATGACAGGCATCTTATACAGGTAGGAATCCGGGCACTTCCAAGAGCATGGTAAGGCAGGTCATGGTCTCACTTTCTTCAGGTCATGATAACAAGAAGTCACGCACACCCTCTACAGAGTCTGCCATGCCCCCCCTTTACGGAGTACTGTGGTGCCTCTTCGGCCAACAAAATGCAAAACATGACGGCGCCAATGTGATTCATAGCAACGAAAAGCAAACCTAATGCGGCCTAGCCAACACCCCAAGATACTAATACGGAGTATAGAGTCCTGGTGGGTTACTTTGCTCACCATCTCCCGCACATTACGGAGTACTTGTAAGTGGATGAAAACAAGATCGGGCCTAATGCAAGGAACAAATAAATCGGAAGACACCCCATTTCCACATCGAAAATAAAAGTCGGGCGGGGTGCCGCGGGGTGCCGCCTCTCGTGCATTTCTCTACCCCTACCCCTGAAAATGGTGGCTCGTCAAGCACGCGCCAGCGCCCAAGACCCTAGCCGCACATGGCTTACTCCTCCGTACTTGTAGACTTTACGGAGTACTTGTCTCGCAAATACGGAGTACACGTACAGAGTACGGAGTACACGCAAACGAAAAAGAAAATCAAAGTAAAACTAGCCACTATAGTTTAAAGACACAACTGTCCCAAAAGGTTCAAAAGTCGAACAAGCCGTCTTTTCTGTCTCATGATTCTTGTTCATGTACCTTTTTACGTGCACGTCGGTATACACGTATGGTGTACAACAGAGACTGCTAAGCCAAGTCTTTGCTGAAATTGAGTCTTGAAGAAACTTAGACAAATGACACGGCGCAGATGGTTCTCCTGTTTTTACTTGACAGAAAGAAGAAGCAGACGGGATACAAAATACAAAAAAAAATCTGTTATTTCACTGAAACAATTCGTGCCGTTTGCCCCAACAGTCTCAACCGTCGATCGCAAGTTGAAAAAAGTCGTGTGCGCAAAATGGCTTAATAACAACAAAATTAATCCTCATTGGAAAGAAAAAAAAAAAGTCGCATCGGGATCATTAACCTCGAGTATTTTCTTTTTCTTTTTCTTCCTTTGATCCCTTTTGCGTTGACGAGGGGAAATCAGCGATGGGCAGGAGCAATAACCCGGAACTCCTCATTCATCCGCGAGTGAGACGGAGTAAGACATTGCCTCGATAAGCATACCATGCCTTCCCTGACGAATTTTAGTGCCAAGTGCTAAAAGGGGCTCTTGGTTTCGTCTCGCTTTTAGGGGCTCCAATTAGTAAGTAATAGGGTCAAATGCTGGCCCCCCTGGTGTTCGCGATGGTTTAGAATGGGCAAGGGACGGGACAGTATGTCATTGTTTTGGCAATAAATAGGCTTGTAATTATTTTCAAAAGATTTCAGCCATGAGACTATGATATGATGCCCCAACTCTATGCATTGTTGAGGCTGGTGGCCAAGCGCTACACGATATCTAGTTCCGAGTCGTGCATCTGAATATCGCTGATCACAGCGTCCTAAACACTGGAGAAGCGCATTCATGCATTCATGGGCTAGCGCATACGGGGGAGAGGAGAGGATCCATCTAGTTTGATAAGAGGACCCTTGTTCCATATCAATACTTTTCAAGGACCAAAACAAAACACGGGAAAGACTGTTGCAATGGCGCGCGTGGTTGCATCTCCCCCGCAAAGAAGTAAATGATGTCCGAGTTTCCATATCCGGCCGTTGGTTTGAGTCTCAACAATAGCACTGGTTTACATCTAGACGGTTCTTCCGCACGACCGTTGACTATCAGACAAAACACGGGACGACAGCTTGAATACAAGTTCGTCAAGGCAACGGGATGAATGGCTACATATAGCCCGCTTGTTCATTTTCCACCATCAATTACTGTCATCTAACCCCGTAAATGCGATTGCTTTTCCCGAATACTCCGTAGTCAGACTGCTTCATTTCCAACAAGCGTCATGCTTGAAGACGCCCAACACGTCCTTGACGCATGTCAAGACTTGTCTTTAAAGGATACGCAGCAGCTGCATTCTTACTAGATATTGAGCTTCATCTTGGACTGTAGGTGGAATCTCTAACGATATTAGGGATATATGTACGTGTTCAACAATAGACTGGATATCGATCGCAATTTAGCCTCCTAAAAGGGCATGCTAAGAACACGGGAGAATAAACATGGGATGGTGTAAATGAACTGAGAAACCCCCCCAATAGGATAATGAAAATGCAACCAAACCAAGGAACCCCCTATCACAGCTCATCTTTCTCCGTCTTGTCTGGACTGTCATCCTTTTCCGAACTCAACGTCTCTTCGTTCTTCTCGTTGCTAGTTGCAGCGTCATGGCCTTCTTGCTTGGCTTTCTGTTCCTCTTCCTCCTTCAACTGTTGTTCTCCCTCCTCCTTTGCGTGCTGCTCCTCTTCCTCCTTCAATCTCCTCTCCTCCTCTTCGCGCACCAACCTTGACTTCTTCCCTTCTTCGAGCTCACGCAAGAGCTGTGCACGAATGGTAAATTCCATAGCACCAGTCTCTTCATCCGGATATGTGTGGGAGATGGGCCACGCTGCGACGCTTTCGTCTTCGGGGTTTGGTTTGTACTTTGAGAGATCGAGAAGAGCATCTTGATAAAAAAAATGGGTTAGATTTGTCATTTCCCTTCCCTCAATCGGGAAAATGAAAAGAAAGCTCACCTTTGCACTCGCTTGCTTCTGCCACCCAGAGCGGCAGAATGTCGTACAGGGCACCTGGAGCGAACAACACAATCTTATCCTCGTCCTTGCCAACATTGACATCTGCCAGCCTCAGAACCCTGTCTTCCTCAGTGGCCGGCTTCTCATACACTCCGAACATGTACCTCGTGTCGCCCTCTTTATCTCCCGCCTGCTCGGCAATCCACTCCCGCACGGCAACCGGCACATCAACGTACTCCATTCTCATAATCTCGCGCATTGTGCCTTGGGGGTCAATTCCTTCCCATGCACCGGGGTATGGCCGCCCTCCGAAAAAGTATCGTATAGCGTCGGCCCATGGCGCAAGACCGAGAGGGAGGGGCTCGTGGAGTCGGTCGAGGGTGTGTTGGTATGCGCGGAAGGTAGATTCTATAGAGCAGAGAGGATCGTAGCCAGTGGGATGGGATTCGCCGCCAAATACGTTGGACCAGCGGAAAGAAGGTATCACCCCGCTGATGACAACGTTGGGGTTTGCTGATGCGGGGTCCAGCAGGAGGAGGGAGAGGAGGGCAGAGCTATAGGATCGCATTTTGACGTTTGATGGCTGTATGATGGATGGGGATGAATGGATCTTGGGTGCAAGGCTCTATGAATTTCGTACAGTTGTGTGGACGTGGACGGGTTTTCGGCGAGCTTATGGAAGGAACGACTGGGGGAATCGATTCAATTGACAGCTGTCAAATTAATAAACACTTGGCAAAGATTAGTATCTCCAGTGATTAGGGACGGTTGGAGGAAATATAAAAATACAGCATACGACAGATGAATTCGAAGCTATCAAATATTGTTTCAGGATAGCTACTCAAACTTGGAATACGGCAGCTGGCAGAAGGAAATGTGGCCAGATTTCCAGACCGTGACTTGCACGTCATACGGAGTATAAAAATAGAAATCAATATGGACTACACCTAATTTATTTTCTTTCTGTGCCGCCTTGTATAGATTTGCCGTGGACCCATGGGTCGAACCAGATTTTGGCGATGCTAATTTTGGAGGCACATCAACAACACCTGTCCCCGGAACATGTTTTTCATGTCTGTTCGCACTCTCTTTGGAAATTAAAAGCAAACTATAGGAGATTTAGTTTGAGAAGTGGTTCTTATTCTTGTTTTTTCTCACCTAATGAGGCTGCCTCTGTTATGGAAAGGTGGTAAAGTGTAATTGTAGGAGAGCGGGAAAAGGGTTCTCATATAGCCGGCGTTCCGGGCCCCCGGGTTTCGCCATCTCTGATTTTCTTTTGGTCTATACTCTGTACTGCCGTAGCGATACTAAATCCAATACTGAAATTTATTTGGCACTCATCTTCACTCGCAGCATGCTGCTGAATCGCCTCGTTTCTCACCTCAGCTAGATGGTTGAGCCCGTTTAAGGGTTTGTCTACACTGGACACTGTACAGGAACTCGAGAAATGGACATGATTGAAGCATATAGAGCCTGATAAAGAGTGTTGACTACGGGTCTGATGGGAAATGTGCCAGGGCAATATAGGAATTGCATTGCTTTACACCTTCCACTATCTACAAGTACAAATATAGATAGATACTGAACACAATCGAAACCAGCTGTCGGAATGAACCCCGCAGCTGGAGACGACTGCACACCACCTGACCTGGACCTGAAGCACTCTCTTGGCGATCTCACATTTCAGACGATGTATCCGTCCTGCTCAAAATGATAGAATCAACCGTTGATGCATTACATGATATGTCTTCTATCAGATCTCTCTAACCATAGGGCGGTGCCTGCCGACATGGAACGAAACATCGACAATCTGATCTGCTTCTGGACTTGCAACCTCTCAGCCCATGCCACCTGCGCATACCATACGAGGACAGGAGTAAACTAAACTAGTTTACTACTGCCGTATCACGGTCCTGCGCTACCGAGGTTCAAACCCCACCCACCCCGCCACTACCCATTGACCGCCGTTGACGTGCAACTCCCCGAACCCAAGCGATGTGCGTCGTTGAAAAAAAAGGGGGAGATTGAAGTTGGACGGCTAAAGACTACGGAGTATACCATCGTGGTGTGTTGCTTCCATCGTCCATACAATATACCAATTCCTTAGACACTCCCTCTCCGGACCCGCTGGAGCTTTCCCGCCCCCGCAGGCATCGCTGAGTCTTGCGAATAGCCCAAGTCAGTTAGTTGGGCAGTTTAGGGGGGGCAGGGACAGACAAAAGGAAAGCCAGGGAAAGCCAACGGCGCAGAATAGGGCGTCAAGGTTCCGGTATGTTCACGCCTAAAACCCCACTGTGCAGCCAGCACTAGCCAATGGGGCCCCGAACGGCGAGCCCCGGAGAAAACGAGGTACTCCATACAGGATACAACTGGATACAAGTACAAGGGGGGGGGGGGGGGACCATTCAAGCCGTTTTACCCCTCCAAACCCTCCAAAGGTCTCCTGCCACGCCGCTGCCACGTAGGAGTGACAGATTGGAAAAGATCACGAGGGACAGTCTTTTGGGAACAGACCTCCTTTTATCGGACATGGCTTGTCCATCTATGCTGGGAGGCGCCTTTCTTCTTCTTCTAGTGGCGATTGAAATCGAGTTGGGTTCGTGCAGGAGCAAACGGATGATTTTTTTTTAAAAAAAAACCTGAGCTAAAGCGAGGGGGGCAAAATAAACATCATCAGACCACCACATCCTCAAACAGCCCATCATAAACTTGATCATCGACACGAAGAGAGTCCCGTTTCCCGTGTTTTCTCCATATCGCATTTCTTTTTCAAATACTTGACTAGTCCCTCGGCTTTGCACGAAAAAGAAGACATACCGTATCCTTCCCTCCCCTCTACCACAGGAACAGCCTCCCCCCCTTCGCCCACCATGTGCATCGTCCTCCTCACAACAGCACACCCCGACTACGCAGTCATCATAATCGACAACCGCGATGAATTCATCCTCCGTCCCACCTCCCGCCCACACTGGTGGTCGCACCCCAACAAGCCCGCCCCCATCCTCTCCTCCCGCGACCTCCAACGCCCCGAAAAAGGCACCTGGCTCGCCATCTCCCGCGACGGCAACCTCGCCGTCCTAACAAACTACCGCGAAATGGACTCCTTCGACACAAACCACCCCATCCACGGCATAAAGTCCCGCGGCGCAATGGTAACAGCCTGGGTCTCCATGCCCGCCACTGAAAGCACCCACGAAAGCGTCCAGCGGCTCGTCGAAGGAGGCCGAGTAAAAGGCGTAGGCGGCTTCTCCATGCTCTGCGGCAAACTGCGCAAACGCCCCGCAAACGGCGAACAAGGCCTTAAACACCCCTTTGCCGTAGTCTGCAACCGAAACGACCACGTAGACCAAGTCCCCTTCATCGGCCACCACCGCGGCGAAGTCCACGGCCTATCGAACACAGCCTTCGACGACACGGAACGGTGGCCCAAACTCGAAGACGGAAAAGAACTCCTAGCAAAAGTCATCCGCGAAGCGGTAGACAAGTCCCTTCCCCAAGACACCCTCATCGACAACCTCTTCTCCGTCCTCAACACAGACAAGCTGCCCCGCCAAGAAGGCGCCAGCCTAAACGACTACGTCCCCCTCCTCAAACACTCCATCTTCGTGCCCCCGATAGGCGACAAACTAGACCAAGAAGCAATGCAAAAAGCAATGGAAAAAGGAACCTCCAAAGAATGGGCAACAGATTGCGACCCCGCAACCCTAGCCCAAGAAAAAGCCGCCGCAGCCGCAGCCGCCGCCGCAGCAGAAGCAGTCACCGCATCGCCCGCCGAAAGCGGAACCTCGACACCGGCCGCGAATCTAGGTTTCGCAACGGGCATGTACGGCACGCAGCGCCAGACCGTAGTCCTAGTGGACTGGGACGGCAACGTGACGTTTTGCGAGCGCGCGTTGTGGGATGCGAATGGGAATCCGCTGGATCCGCGGACCGCCGAGGTGCGGCAGACGTTCAAGGTTGAGGGGTGGGACGATGCGGATTGCGGGCGGTGCGGTGGCGATGAGGCGTGTGAGAATGGGGTTTGTGCGCAGACGGAGATTAAAGTTGGTGCTTGAGAGAAGAGAGGCCCCTTCCCCCAGAAAGGTTGTTTTGCAGCACTTGGCATTCTTGGATATGGCATAGAATTAGACACCAAAAAAAAAAAAAACATTAAAAAACCTGCTCATAGAACCTTTTTGGGAAGTACAAGACATGGCGATAATGACAAGTCGAAGCCTCAGTAGGGTCTGTTGAAGCAAATTGAATCTATTCGCATCTAGAGCAAAATAGCGAGAAATACAGAATACGAATAAAGCCCGTCCTTTTCCATCTCGCCAGCCGCCTTCTCAAACTCCATGCACATAGTAAGTAAGCAATAATCGCCCGCCATTCCATCCAAAAAAATGTCAACTTTTGATCCATGCAGCCCGGTTTCTAGTAAACGCCTTGCACCTAAGAAAAGAAATGGAAAAGTAAAGAGAAAAAAAGAGAGAGAAAAAAAGTAGAATTGGGCCGGGAAATCAGGCGAAAAAAAAAAAAAGAATAGCAAATCAGTCTGCCTTCTTCCGAAGCTTGAGAAAATCTCTAATCTGCTCATGCTTACTCGCAAAGAACATGCCCCTCTTGTCTGCGCGCCACACCAGCACACCGATTTCGTCGGCAAACTTGGCACACGCCTCGTATTCGGCGACATCATCAAAGTCCTTGAATAGGAAACCGCTTGTCGTCTGCATGCGCTCGTTCTCCAACTGCCAGAGTCGAATTTGATCCACGACTGTGGGTGGCAGCACAGGCCGGTTCTGGTGGGCTGCAACTCGGTGCATCTGTTCGTGTGCGTGCGAGGCGAGGTAACTGATGATTTGGTCGGCCGTGATGCCGAAAGAGATGGCGCGACGGACCGATTCGCGGGAAAGTCGACCGGAAATGACGTCGGGGAAACGCATTCGGAGGTTGCAGAAAAGGGCAAGTACGGCGATCTGCAGGGGGCTTGTCGTGTAGGCGTAGAGGCGGTAGTTGGTCTCGAGAATAATGCCGCCTTTTGCGTTCGTTGTCTCCGACCCGGGAACGCCAGATACCGTCATATCGGATGCCATGGCCGCGGCGAAGCCATCGCGTAGGCTACGCAGACTACTGGGGCCACTTGTAAGAGTAGTCGAGAGCCGGGTGGGAAAGTACTGTTGTGGTTTGTGTGGCGGCACATATATCAGGCCGATGTCTACAAGAAACGGAAGCATATTCAGTCTCTCTTCCGTCAGCGCGTTTGTGTCATATGCATGGCCGAGCTCCATGGTCGCCAACATGAAGAGAAACGACAGCATGTCGACGCTCTTCCCACTGCTGCCCGTGGCATCGAGCCAGAGGAGCAACAGCGTCCACACCTGGGCATTGGCCTCTTGCAGAAGGAATGTGAAGCCGGCTTGTGTGATGCCAACACTCCCACTCTTCTTCTCAACCAGCCGCCCCGCAATCAACAGTTCCTTGACCGACTGCTTAGGTCCACCCACAATATCACGGTCGCCGCTGTGCATTCCAACACTGTTCACGACAAAGTGCAATATATCGTCCCATTTCTTGTGGGCATAACGGTCGAGGAAGGGGATGTCGGTTTCGGGCGGGATGGGAAGGCTCGAGGGTACGCCAAAGGATTTATGATCGCCGCCACCTTCGAGTGCGAGTCGGAACGAAGTTTTGAAGTTGGTCGAGAGTTGCATGGACTGCTTCTTGTCTTTGCTCGGGGCCGAAATTTGGATGATGTGTAAACCTTTGAGGACAGAAAGTGCCTGGTCCTTGATCCTGTGAAGAGGGCGAAATGGCCACTGGTCAGAATTTGCAACGACACATACGTATGAATCGAGACGTCCTACCTTTTGCAGTCTGGGCGAACCCATAGATCGAGATCCTCCAATAGCATCGGCTCCGACATGTACAGCATAGATGTGACAAAGGTTTTGGCTTCAAGCAATTTTTTTTAGTTAGCAAGGGCCAGGCACGTGAATACAAATCATGCCCCAAACGCCAACTGGCTTCCTCTCAAACATACCCAAGGGAGGAAGCATTCGTCGAAATATGGCAAACGAGGAAGACGGCTGCTGGTAGAGTTTCTTGAACGTCGTACCAGGCAGCCGCTCCAGGTATTCGGAGAGCTGAAGGGCTCCAACCGACATGGCGAAGGAGGAATCGAGGCGAAGAGGGCTGCCCGGGATCGGCGAAGAATTAAAGTATTCAGATGAGCATAAGTGGGAGTATCGGTGAACGTAGTGATAAATGTCGATTCGTCGGGAAGAGGGGTAAAAGAGAGGGGTAAAAGAGGTGTCCTGCAAAACTTTGGAACGACACAGCTCGAGAAGCTAAAGCTTGAGAATGTACGGAGTACTCTGTAGCCTTGTGGATCAAAAAGTTTAGGTGGGTTGCTTTAGGTCAAGTTAGCTGAGTCAGCAACCGACTCTGGAGAATCGGGGAATCGGCTCTGTGAATAGCCTGTGATAGCTGCGATTACTTTGAATGACGAAAGAGCACCCTTCGCGGAACTTCGGCTATCAACGAGTATATATTTGCATTTGTTCCGAGGGAGGAAAAAAAGGGTCCTGTAACAACATCACAGCACGCAAAATTCATAATGAAGCTCAAACCCCAACCTTTTGTTCAGGCTGTACGTTGAAAAGACCCTAATACTTTGCTTTTCAGCATGTTCAATTGGCTTATTTCCATCGTTTAGGTGTGGAAGTCGTTCATGGCTGAGTCGGGCCTTGAACCCAGGTATGCCGACCCCCCTCAACCAACCCAGGCATCGTGCCTGCAACCCGCCAATTGAGATGAGAAGGCTTCTAACTTGCATTCCTATTCAGACTTTTAGGCTCTGGCGTAAGTTTCTCCTACCCCAATTACCATCTCCTCAATCCCGATTTGGATGTCGAGAGCTGATAAGGACCCGGTTGGTAGTTTCGGATAACATCGGTGACGCCTGGTAAAGTAAACTTTGAAATGGACATTCTCCAACAGCACACAGTAAGTATCCTTCATTTTCGTTCGTCATTCTATTTTTCTGGTTTTTGGTCACTCGTCTGAACAATCAATCCATTCTTACTTTCATTTCTCTAGAACCGGCTAGGGACAATCCACGGCGGAACCCTCGCAAGCATCGTCGATCTCGGCGGCTCCCTCGCCGTTGCAGCAACGGGACGTTTCGCAACTGGCGTTACAACAGACCTCAATGGTAAGACTTCCACATCAACCCGCTCAATGGTGTTCTATTTCTTTTATTTTCCATCGCTCTTTTCTTTGCTTTCACGCAACATTGCTCACCTTCGCAGTCACGTATTTAAGCCCCGGAGGCGTCGTCGGCCAGAAACTGTACGGCGAAGCAGAATGCGACAAGAGTAAGTACCCATCTTCATTCATCTCCCATGAATTTCATTGCCGGTCGTCTGAATTCTAACTGCTGCAGTTGGCAAAACGCTTGCGTACACCAAAGTTGCCTTTTACAACGAAAAGAAACAACTTGCAGCCCGAGGCAGCCACACAAAGTAAGCCCGCCCCCTTCCCTGTAATGATTTGTGACTAACGCGTGCGGAAGATATGTTGCCAAAACCCTCGAGTCTCCCGACCAAGCCTGGGAGGCACCTGAGAAGTGGGCTAAGACAGTGGAGGGCGAACAATAAACAAGTTCATGTACGGGTAGGATGGTAAAGCTAGAGTAGAATGTTTGTATTATGGCATAGATAATGTGATTGATAGCATGGTTGTATTTGTCAATGGACACAATATTTATTCCTTGATCTGATCTAGATTATTGGCAACATTGTGATGCCAGTGTAGTCGCGTTCCACGCCACCACGGCTTAATACAGGATTGAGAAAGGAAAAAAGACTGGCAGGATATCTTTTCATAAGTGCAGAGATAGGAAAATGACGACCAAAATAAGAGGTTCATGTGGGAAGAGCAATCACAAAACATCAACCGATGATTATGTTTGGCTCAACTCTCCTCATGAGAGAAAGCTCATTTTTCTTGAGTTTGATAGCCGTTGGGTTGGATATACGCCGGCTGTTGCGTATTGACCTCAAGGCCCGGTTGGCCCTGCGGAGCAGGTGACATGGTCTGCGGGCTCGTAGCAGTCGGAGTGTATTGTTGTAGTGGCTGACGCTGTTGCTGCCAGCCTGGAGGAGGGGCGAATTGGCTCGAATAATCAATCGGCTGGGCGTACATGTACCCGGCAGGTGGAGGAGGCAAGTTGTGGTAGCCTTGTGATGGGTTCCACTGCTGTGGTTGCTGTTGTTGAATCTCGCCGCCATACGGAACGGCGGGCGGGTCGGACCAGAGGCCGTTGCTCTTCTTGCGACCGAGCAAGACGGCAAGCACAAAGAGGACCATGACTGGAACCATACTGAAGCAGAAGTCCACGAACACCATGTAAAGCTCGGGGCTTTCCAAAAAGGAATCAAGCCCCAGGTCGACGAAGAGGCCGATGTAGATGACGTCGTAGAGCAGCTTAACGAACCAAAGGGACGCGCATGCAACCATTAAAGCGGCAGCCTGGAAAAATGAGAAAAGCATTAGCAAATTTGGAACGGAAAGTTAAGACCGAGAGGCGAGGTTGAACGCACCGATTTGAGATATGGGAGGCCACCATTCTTTTTCGACTTTACCAAGACGCCGATGGCAAAGGCCAAGACGACGACACTGGCCGCAAAATTGAGGATAATCACCGAGGAATGGAGCTGGCGCGCTCTCAAAGAAGATTCGATGACGGACCTGCTAACACTGCTGGGGAATATTTGGCTGCCGCTATCGGCCTCGTAAAACCTGCGAGCCCCGTCGACTTGCAGTGCGAAAGTAACGAGAGCCAAGATGATGAGAATGCCAGCGATGCAAGAAACACCAACTCTCACGGCATTGCGCATCCTGGAGGGCGAACCAGTGCGCGCCTGCAAGATTCCCAAACCAAGGAAGACGAGCATGAGAAGAATGGCCTCGTTTGTTAAGGCGTAGAAGAAGCCGGCGATGATGCTCAACATGGAAGTGCCGAAGGTGAATTCGGCAAAATTGTAGATGGGGGCATAGATCAGAACGACGGCCAACACGGCATCGATTAATTCAAAGAATAGTCCGGCGCTGAAGAGAGAGATGCCGACTTTGAGCCAAGTGAAGGCACGGCGGGCGCCGTCGCCGCGTCGTCGGACTACGCATAGGGCGGTACAGGCGAAGGAGGTGGTGGCGATGAAGAGGAGAAGGATGAGGACGGCGTAGGCGATGACGGAAGCGATCGGATCCATATCTCGGGGCTGCAACCGCAGTAGAGATATCTTGAAGTAGTTGGGCTGTCTTTTCTCTCGATCTCAAGGGAATCGAGAACTGGCTGTTTCTTTTTTGTTTAGCGTTGTAACCTGTGTTGTGTACTCCGTATGTGTGACTATCTTTGTGCTAATTTCTTAAACTTTCGGACGTCTTGCTCAAAGACGCGACGGTTGAGGAAGGTGCTGTGGCTTTTTAAAGGGGGGAAGACACCTGGTTTTGAAGCACAGGTAATATGATGCACAGGCCCAAGTGCAAGCCCCAAGCGGTCTAGGGTCTTGCAGCTGAGCCCATATACTCTGTACATCGTTGTTTTTTTTATTACATTCCCCTGGTTCATTCCGTTGATTGTTTAACACCAACGATGATTGGCATCTGGTGGCTGGCCTTGCGCCTCCCCCCCGGGGCCCCCTCCCCCCCCTCCCTTTCCTAATGTCACCGGGCTTCAGCTTCTGTTCAGTGGGGCGCGTCGCTAAAATTACCAGTCTCGATTGGAGCCACAGGTCATGGCCAAAAACGCACTGACCACCGCCACAGTGGACAGACAATGCTACTTCAGAGTAGTAGTTTACTTTGTAGTAAACAGGAACACAGCCCCATTCTCCTCTCCATTTTCCTCTCCATTCTCGATGTGATCAGGCTTTAATACTCCGTAATTACATCACTGATCAAGTTCCCGCAGGCGTACAGACGTACAAAGTAGTTTGGATTTCAATGTGATGGCCCTTTTCGTCACTGTGGATTTGGGGCAACATGCTAAGTGAATGGATGTAAGAATAAGACATCGCAAGTCGAGAATGCTGTCTTGTTTGTCTTGATGGGCTTATGCCAGCGATCGATCGATGCTGTTTTATTAGGTAGGGTGGCTGTGTGCCGTGGCGTGGCGTCGGTCCAAGACCTTATTCTTTTAGGGGCATTTTAGCCCTCTTTCTTGGCCCACACGAAGCAACTAGTTTACAAGTACATTAAAATCATCCAACTACTCCGTATTAATCGTCTTCTGGGCGAATAGCCACCCTCCAATCCGAAACTCTTTCAACCAAGCTTGCAGGAACCAAGATCACGCAGAGAACAGACAGAAAGAAGACTACCGCGCTAGCTTCCCAAAGGATGAACCTCCATCACGAACTGTTGAGAACTTAACGTTGCCCGAGGAACTCGATTGTTTCCGTCGCACGAACCAATTTGATCCTCCTCGCCTACGACAGTACCACTCAAGTCCAAGAGGTCCGGCAACCGGAAAACAGAGCCCACAGTGGCCCCAAACGGTTACACATTGGCATCCGCTAAACCCCCCCACGAACTGGTCCGTGCAGATCCGTCACAGGGATGTCTTTTGACTCAGACGGCGTGGAGTGGTCCGAACCAATGTTCAATATGATGCAAGAGAAGCGATCAGAGGCAAGAGTAGTAGCAAGAATAAAATAAAGTAGAAAAAGGATGTGCAGCACAGAATAATGCACATCTACAAAAACAGACATCTTGGCATAGATCAGACGGATGTCTTCATCCTCAGGATGGCTGCCGCCGGGGGGCCTTGGCGAGAGCCATCGAGGTCTTGAACCCATCTTCAACTCGTTCCCATAGAAGGCCAACATTTCCCTCGAATCATATCATAGGCGGCAACTATGGCTTCGAGTTCCCTTCTCCGCTCAAACCCCATATGTATCCTTCTCCATCTCCGCCGCTCTATGTGGTGCCTAGCAAATGAGGCCAAACATGTCGCAAAGCTGCGACACGACCTCCTTGACGTCGCCAAAGAGGGCCCACACGTTCTCGCGCTTCTCGCAGCCGGTGTTGTAGCAGAGACAATCGAAGCCAATGGTGTCGACCGCAAAGTCGAGGTCCACGTGGAATTCAGAGAGGATGGTCTCGGGCTTCTGTTTCTCCTCGATGCACTGAAGGGTGTTGATGCCGTCGTCATCGCAGAGGCTGTCCCCCTCATCTGTTGTGGCGTGGTTAGTTTTGGGTAAAACGGAAGAAGAACAGGAGTAAAACAAAAGAAAGAGAAAAAGGAGAACAAAAAAAGAAATGCAACTTACCAAAGTCGCAAAAGTCGCGCGGGGTGCGTGCGCAGATGGGCTTGCCGCCCTTTCTCTTGCACGACGACGCCTTATCCTTGGGAAGAGGAGGATAGTGGCACTTGCGAGTCTCGTCCTTCCAGAACTGACCAGCCGCACACTTGGGCTTCTTGACTTCCTTTTCGATGACGGGCTCGATAACGGTAATCCTGCTATCAATCTCAACAATAACAACGACATTCTTGCCGTCATCTTCACAGTACTCCTCGCTCTCGTCTACCACGGCTAATCAGCAGCGTTCTAGCAGATTATTTAATAGGAAAACATACCATAATCGCAGTAGTTGTCACGGTCCCGTGCACAAATGACCTTTTGTCCACCGTCATGCTTGGGCTTGGCCATAGGCGGAGCAACGCACTTATGCTTGCGCTCGCTCCATGTTTGATTCTTGGGGCACTTGCACTGGGGTGTAATGTCCTTTGACTTGTCGAACCAACCACAGTAGCTGCGTCCACCGTCGCAAGGGTTTCGCGATGATCTTGCCGCGATGTCGGCGGTGAGGTCCGTTACGGGGTTGGCTGATGCGATGCCGACGAGGGCGAGGGCGAACAATGATTTGAGCTGCATCCTGCAAGTACGGTAAGGATGGAACACGATTTAGTTGATGGTTTTCCTTCGGCAGAAAGCTGTGATGCAGATATGGTTGCTTTGTCTTTGGAAGTAAGTGCCCGACTGTCAAGTGACTTTCAACTTTGCAATGAGCCTCGGACGGCCTTTATAATAATCTAGCAACACAGAACAGACAGAATCACGGAGTACGGAGTTGCCTCTCGTCGTTGATATTGCCTCTATCATTTTGTTCCGAATACCCGTACCAAGAAAGAAGAGGCGGCATACAATGACACGGCTGGGTAGGGTGAAGTGGTCCTCGTCCGAGCGACTCAATAAAGAAAGCTGCATATCCCCGCTCAATCTTGAGGTAGATGTGGCTTTTGCTAAGATCTGACAAGCAACCATCATGCCACAAAGACACCTTCAAGGTTGAAAATCAGTCTTGGGAGACTCTGCGCGACTCCATTGGACCAATTCCACCACATGATCATCACGACACAGATGCACATCCTATCAACAGAGGAATCCTCGCACTGAATTGGCCAGTTTAAAAGAATCGACTTTGCGAATTAGTAGCCGGGGCTAAATACAAGATCATAGCACATCCATCCATTGCACCGAAGGAAACCTACTTACTCCCTCCCATCGGGGAAACTATTTGGGGTCGAACACGGCAACGGCACAATCTTGTAAGAAGAATACACGGCAGAAGCTGAAGATATAGCTGGGGGGAGTGCAGATCTGAGAGTACAACAACACAAGAGCTTCTCGAATCAAAGAATATAAAGTTTCTTCTCCCCGCGGATCAAAACAAATAAAATCTATTTTTATTTTTGTAACATGGATATTGGCGGGGAACGGCACAGCCTTCATTCGTTTCTTATATTAAACGTTGCTATTTCTGGGGTTTGTGGACGGGAGACTTTTTCACGGGGTGATTTGCTTTAACCGGGTTATATACGAGCAGATATTATCAGCCTCGTTTCTCTCTTTTATATCGGCCTTTTTGTTCTTATGTAAATTGAGAGGTTTGATGAGCTGATGTTGAGTTTTGAGATGAAGGCGGTATTATAATTTGGTGCATCTGATATTCACCAAATATTCCACGATAAAAAAACACAATGGGTTTAGATATCGACTAGGATGAGAGTGAGCAAGTAGCTGCGAACAGTGAAAGTTCTGCTTTTGAAAACGACAGTGCTGCGTGTGACTTATGATTCGAGATATACTGAGCTTCCGCTGTATGGTCTGATTTTATTCCACATTCTCTTAGACTACAGCGGCAAATTCTTAAGAAGAGAGACAAATATCTCGTCTTGGTTTAATCCTGCATCTGGCTAAACTAAAATTTCAAATGCATAGCTAGAAGGACCCTGGGACCCTCAAGGGCTAAAAATAGACCCAATATCGAAGAGTGGTAAATTGCCTATCCCACCTCAATATCAAACGGGAAGCTTAGTCCTCGGTCCGTTTCCACATATTCCCGGAATGGCCTGCTACTACACGTGAAAAGGCCCATTTCAAGAAGAACAAAGGAGAGTACACGAATACCATTCTCTCATTAACCAGGTAGCTAACATAGTCTTAGTCAATATTCCTACACGTAAGAAAGAGCCGGAATATCCAGAGCTCACAAGACGCAACTCTGAAGAATCTAAGACATATGAATTATCATTATTGCCTTAGTAGTTAGATAGAAACAAAGGAATAAGGAAGAAAAGTAAAAAGGAACACAAGAACACAGAGCACAACGAGCATTCGCTGGCGGTCACCCACACTATCACCAAACTCTACTGCTGGTATCGATATAGTGAAGTTTATTCGAGATCATGGGATTGCCTTTCCGAGTTTATATTCTTATTTTAGATGAGGGATGCTCTGGATTAGACTAAGGATCGATGCATTGACCAGTGCTGGCTTATCTAGCGTCGCTTGAGTCCGTTAAACCTAGGGTTCTTTTACGACCCCATTGTTCAGGGGCATATTATTATATTCAATCATATATTCGGACACAGTATTTAGAAGGATCTGAAGCATGGGCAGGAACTCTCATCACTAAAAAGAATAAGCAAAAGCGAAGGCTCCTAGAGAGAGTAAAGAGCTCCGTGTATAATAATAATAATAACAAAAATAAAAACAGAGGAAGAGCAACAAGCAAACGGCCATGGCACATCCAATCTAGAAATAGTATCATTTCCCGGAAGAAGAACTCGGTCCTGCATTCCCTACACTCTCCCGATCATTCTTTCCATCGCTAAACATAACTTCAAAGCGTTCCAGCAAATCAGGCTCATTTGCCAAAATCAAACGAACTTCCTCTTTTGCCTTGCGTCTAGTCTCGGGCGACGAGGTCCCGCCTCGTGTCGGCTGAAGGGCTTTCATGTACCGTGCGTAATCTTCACTACGGATCCTTCGCTGGGGGGCGAGTTAGAGTCCTATCCTATGCCTATTGATGGGAAGGAATGGAATCATGACGTCAAGGAGGGGAGCTTTTTGTTGGGGGTTCTAAACAATGACGAAGGAGACTGATGGATAACCGGGGGTTTGAGCGCACATTCACGTCAACAGCTAATCTCGCAGCTGCCAGTATGTCGTCATTCTGCATCGAGCTCGAATATGTTCTTGTAGCACTGGCATGCATAGCATCTTCAAACTTTTCCGCCTCTGTTGGTGGCCTCTTTGCTCCTGGGTTCCGGTGCATGGTGGTCTCGCAGTGAAACGTGGCCGTGGTGGTGCTCTGGCGTTGGCTAGCGAGTAAACGAAGAAAAAAAAAGAAAAAAACCTCCTTCTGGCCTCTGTATTTTTCTTGCGCTTTTGGGATTTTGGAGTTTATGGTGGAAACCTTTGGAAGAAGGATTGCTTCGGTCCTTTGCATGCTTTATGAGAATATGCCTTGATGCGGGGCATGTCAGCTTAGACCTTGCGGCTGCTCACAGGTGTTGTCAGGTGAGTCCCCTTGATATAGCCAACATGGTTGATTCCTCGTGAGAGCAGTTCCGCAGGTTGTGGCCATCTTACCAAAATATGACCAGCTGAAGCCCATTTGTTGAGGTACTATAACATTATATATGCAAAACAGTTTGCAACTGCTGTGCCCACGAAATCAGCCTAGCACTGCAGCCATGGAGAATGTGATAGGAGCCCAGGACAATTGCTTGGCCGTAAGCTGGCAAAGGTGAAATGCCGCGACATGGCCCAAAGTCATCAATAAGCCCTAAATAGTTCATGTTTAATGAACATGGTACTCACTGCGCCCTCTTAATGGGAATCTTCTGCAAAGGACCACGTTGTCCTGCTTGAGACGTGTTGTTGCGCACTGGGAATGGAATCACAAGTGGCTTTTACAGATGAGAAGCCTCGGAATACCAATTGTTGACGGCAGAGATCCTATAGAAATCCCATGGTAATCCCCGTTGCTCGGCGACAAACTCGTCCAGCGCTTTAATGGCACCTTCGGTGACGTCGGGCTCCAAAAGGTTGTTGATAGGAATCACGAAGGCATCGAGTTGAAGATGCTTCTTTATTCCGTTCAACTTTGGCTTGTAGGGATCGCCAGCCCGTAGTAAAGGCTTGCCCCTTCTTGCTTGAAATTGGAGGTGCTTTGAAAGCCTCGACGATACTGGACATGAAGGTTGCAATCACTACCACTTTAGCTAGAGCTTACCATTCCGGCTCTCCGAGAGTGTCTCGTTCCTCAGGGAAAGATTCATAAAATTCAGACAGAGACTGCCGGCGACGGATGGTCTGGTCCACCTTGAGGCTGGGCTGACAGAGGAGGAAGAGAACGTGCTGGAGATGGGGGTTCGAAAGAGTAAAGTCCTCGGGCTACGCTTTGGTTGTGTGGCGCGCATTTCCATCCAAGTGCTTAGCAGTGGAATGCCGTCGGGCGAACTTGCGTGCAATTCCCGAATCTCCAGATTTTGGGGCTTCGTGATGTGCCAACAGCTCTCTCTCTCTTGAACAGCCAAAGGTTAAAACAAGTAAAGCCCCACACAAGGCCCACAGTTATCCTCGGATGCTCCCTTTCCCCCCCTTCCCCCCCTTTCCCCCCCTTTTCTTCCTTTTCAGTTGACTGACAAGACTGATTATTGCAGACTATGGCGGGAAGGCTTGAAGACGGCGGTTCCGGTTCTTGCGGCGACGGATGTGCATGGATGTGCAGGCTACAATGAAGAGGAGGGCCGCTGTCGATGCGGCGCATATCGTTGCTATTATAATAGAGCGGAGAGAGCTCCTTATGCCCGCGCTATTACCGCCAAAAAACAGTGGGCTTTTAGCGGCGGATAGCGGCCACCCATCGGAGCCCCCCCCAAGTGCCGAATGCCACTTCCGGTCCGAAATATTTCCAAGGAAATAATAAGGGAATAAACAGGCCAAGAGAAAATAGCAACATCAGATCCTCAAATGCCAACTGGCCTCATTCTAACCCCTCCATCACACCCTAGGCTTCACATTGAGCCATCAGGTTGACAACTAGAAGTCCTCTACTCCATCTAGATCTGATCGATACACTCGTTATCCGGTGCCTGGTGCACCAAGCATTACTCCGTATAACACCACTACCTGCCCCATAGCATCCGACTACGATGCCGCGTGCCGCAAATGCCGCAGTGGCAGCAGCCACAATGGACGCCGACACGCCCATTTCCATGCGATACCTGACCTTCGAGACGCCCCTTCCAAGGCCCAACATTCCCATCCACCAATCATCCGAACCCGCCGATGACCTTCCATCCGAACCCGATCTCAGCCTTTTCACAGATCCTCATAAATGGCCACCGGCTCGCAAAGCTCTCGTCATTTTTTTATCATGTGCCGCGACATGTGCCACGGCATACAGCGCCGGCGTATATGCCGCCCCAACACCACTGATGGCCGCCGAATTCGGAGTCTCCGAAACTGTAGTCCTCCTCGGAATCACGATGTTTACCCTGGGATTCGGCATTGTTCCCATGCTCCTCGCACCACTATCCGAGACGAAAGGCCGCTATCCAGTCTTTGTCGCCGCAGGTGTCGTTTTCGTAGGGTTCCAAGCTGCCTGTGGCCTCGTCACCAACATCGCGGGCATGTTGTGCGCGCGGTTCCTGGTTGGTGCCGGATCCAGCGTGTTCAGCAGTGTGGTTGGTGGAGTCATTGCCGATGTTTGGAGTAAAGAGGACCGAAACACGCCCATGGCATTGTTTAGTGGTGCTGTGCTTGTAGGCACGGGCTTGGGACCCCTTGTCGCTTGCCTCATGGTGCAGCGGTGGGGTGGCCCGGACCACGTTCTCATTGGGGTTAAGGCGCCGTGGCGGTGGGTGTTCTGGCACCAAGTCATCTTTGACGGCCTCTTGATCATTGCCATTGCGGCCCTCCTGCATGAGTCTCGTGCTAATGTGCTGCTGAGACGGAGAGCAGAGAAGTTGAATGCGTGGTATGAGGCCCTGGAGAAAAAGGGCGTGTTTGGCGTCTGGGTTGCCAATAATGGAGATGTGCCGAATGAGAAGAGTGGTTGTTCAGTTGCCGGGAAAGGAGCCCCAGAAAGTCGGCATAGTGAAAGGGTGACCCTTCAGGACTCGTCTTGTCTTGAACGAATCCGTTGGGTTGTTCAGGCAGACGAGAAAAAGGTATCGCTCTTGCAGCTAATTGGCATATCCGTGATCCGGCCCTTCCATCTCCTCTTTACCGAGCCCGTCGTTTTCCTCTTCTCCCTCTGGGTCTCGTTCGCCTGGGCGGTCCTTTATCTCACATTTGGCGCCATTCCTTTTATCCTGCGAAAGGAATACGGATTCAACACGGGACAATCGGGCCTCGTATTCATCGCCATGATAGTGGGGTCTATTACGGCCACGGCAGCGGCTATATACCAAGAAAGGATACTCGGACACCCGCATTGGCAGCGAAAAGAGGCTTCCGGAACCATCACCGGAGGAAATAGTGGCAGAAACAACCGATTCTGGGTCTATGTGCGAGCCAAGTTTCCTGTCGACGCTCCCGAGGCACGACTTTATTTTACATGCCTAACGGCCATCCTACTCCCCATCGGACTATACATCATCGGCTTCACATCGAAACCCAGCATCCACTGGATTGTCCCTGCTATAGCTCTGGCTCTCGCGACCATGGGCATTTTCTACATATACCTCGCCACCTTCAATTATCTGGCCGACAGTTACCACGCATACGCATCATCAGCCCTCGCCGCACAGTCCTTTTGCCGAAACATGCTGGGCGGTGCATTCCCTCTCATCGTTTCACCTCTTTTCACGAATCTGGGTACCGCTGCTGCGTGTGGATTGCTTGGTGCGATTGCCACCGCCCTGACGGTTGTTCCGTGGGTTCTCTCGTTCAATGGGGAGAAGATTCGGAGGAGGAGTCGGTTTGCAGTTGTGAGTAGAGACATATTTTGATATGGTCGATGCACCTAGGGATTATTATACTAACATTTGCGACCTTTGATAGACCCTGGATCACGAATGAACACGGTCCTTGATACTCGGTTAGAAGGGTTAGAAGGATTGCCTCGCGGGCATATGGGTTTCGGTAAAAAGTGTCTCGAATAAAACTATGTCGGCAAGGTCAATGGATAAGGGGAATTGTACAGGGCTCTTGGAACCAAGTCTTACATTTCATGCATTTACAAGGTTAATAATCATAGCATAATCCAAGCAAGTTTACTATCAAATCAGCGCAGGGAGAGGCTCCTGTGTTCCGTCAGGGACGGGGACCTCGCACTTGCATGTCACCCTCGAGGACTTAACTATTCAGCCGCCTTCCACTGCATCTCCAAGGTTGAAATCATCATCCACTTGGAGCCTACACTGCTAAACCCATTCGTCATGCCCTGCCAGTTCTGCGCACCCTGCACCTCATACATGTTATCGTATTCCCTACCGCCATACGACCACCTCGACCCATCATCCCCCGCAGTTACACTATGCATTGATCCCAGACCATGATAAAACGTGCTCATCAAACCCGCTTGCATCGCCTGTTGCTGCTGAAACGTGGCCATGATACGCAACGATTTCGCCTGGAGATATGACTTCGCATACACACCCAAGCGTTCCTCGTTTGCATGCAAAAGTGCAGGAATAGCATCCTTTGGTGAAGGTGCGCTGCATGCTTCGAGCCAGCGCTTTCGAGTCCGGGGCGAATAAAGACAGCACATTCGCGAATCAGGTATCACCACGTTCCGCATAGTAACATACCCAGCCAAAGGCGTCTTCCCCGCAAAAGACTCCCAGCAATCCGGGCAAATAGTCAAATCTCCAAAACCATACCAGGAAAGACCCTTCCTCATGTCCTCGCGCGGACAAATCGGAATACTCGCCCACTTTCTCACCGAAGAAACAAAAGGTTCCCAAACACCCTCAGCAATAGCCTGCGAAAGCCTCTGCACATAAAACAAGAATCTATGGCCCTGAGGATTCAAATCGCAGCCTCGAACTTCGCCTTTTGCTTGGATACGGCTAAAGAAGTGTTGGAGGCCGATTGGTGCGAGGATACCGGCCATGCACGCCTCGCATACATCAAAGTTTTCTACTCCGTTTCCAAGAACGTACCACACACCATCCTGTATCCCATCTTTTGAACATGCCGGTGAAGAAAAGATTTTCGCGACCGCTGTGTGGAAAATTGAGAAATCTCTTAGAGAAACCGCCGCAATGAACGCTGATGAAATCGAAGGTGGTAAAGAAAAGTCGCAGCTGACTTTTAGGTCTTGAGTTTGACTTCCAGGTGTTTGATCCTTGAATGTAATAGGTTCGAAATAGCCCGCAAAACGAGTAAGGTAAACTTTATCGTAGAAGCAAGTTTCGCAAACTGCTAGAGGTTCTAGACCTGGAAACCGACCTTTTAACGTCGTCATCCATGTTCGAGATTTTGCATCTACGGCTTGGCCGTTACATGCAGGCATAGCCATTCGTTTCTCAACTTCCCTTGTCCAGCTCGACCAATTCTCTGCTTTCTTACAGTATTTTGTCAAGGATTTGTTGATGAAGGGGAGACACATGTCGCAGGCCCATGGCGGATGTTCAGGTTTTTGTTCTTCTTTATAGACTGAAAAATAAGATTCGAAGAGCGTTCCTTTTACAAAGTCTTCGTGGCAGGATTGGCAGCATATGAACCCTGGTAGAACATCTTTCGGAGCGAACCATTTGATTTTGGCTTCTGCTGTTGCGCCGTTTGGACCTGCGCAATCTGGGATTTTGAGTCGTTGTGCCATGTATTCGCGTAATGGTTCGTAGTTGTTTGATTTATTTGCTTCGGGTAGGAGGGCTTTGATTACTCTTGGGACGTTGAAACGGCATTGGCCCATTGGTTTTCGAGCTTGTTGGAGGGAGCCGGAGAATGTGGTGTTGGAGAGGTAGTCTTGATGGCATTTTGTACAGATCAGGAAGTCTGTTGCTGAGGGGTGGAAGTACCAAGTGGTTTCGTAGTCTACTACTGTTGATTCTGGGCAGACATATGCTACTGTGTTCGGCGAGCCAGAGGTTCGGATGATGGGCAGTTCCTGGAATGGTTGGTCGTCGTCGTCGAACTCAAGTTTTGTTTGGCTCTGCTGTCTGGGCTGGTAACTCACTCCCATGCGGGTGAATTGGGAGGACATTTCGTCCACAGGATCGTGTTTTTGAGGCTCTGGTGAATTGACATTGCCTTGTGTTCCAGGTGGAGGAGCATATGTCGTCTGCGCATAGTGTCCCGCGGAACCAGAATCAGTATATGGCTGAGCAGGATTGTATGCAGTCAGGGGTTGATTAGTAACCCCATAACTGTAGTCTTGGCTACTTTTTGGCACCTCAGCTTGTCCTTGTTGAACAAGATGCTCAGTTGGTGGTGCATCTGAAATTTTTGGTCGTGGCGGTGGAGGGGGCGGTGGATAGTATTGCTGCTGAACTTCAGCTGGCTTGCTGTCTGTACGAGTTTGGGAGGGCGGATACTGATATTGCGAGTACCCTGTGGCCTGAGGAGATGGAGAGCCATACCCTAGCTGTTGGTTCTGCGCCGAGTATGAAGAATAGCCCTGAGAGGGAACAGGCGGTGGCCTATATGAAGTGGGCTGATAGGCTCTGTGAGAAGGTGCCGGATTCACAGTCGTGGGTGCATACAGCCCGCTCGGTGGTTGAGGGGCAGGATAGCCTATAGAAGATGGTTGCTGATACTGCGGTGTCTGATTATACAAAGCCTGCCCTTGCGCCTGGCCATAGTAAGCTTGTCCATGACTGGCATCATATCCCGCTGGCCTCGACGGCACAGGAGGGGGTCCTTGTCCCGGCGGCAGACCGTGTGGCGGTGGCGGGTAGTACGGATTCTGGTTCCTCCGATCCATTTCTTCAAGCTTTGAACCCGAAAAGTCAGCAATGGCGTTGGAAGCAATTTAGTCTTCGAATAAAGAGTTGTTCGTTGTAGAACAAGGCGTGGCTCTCTCCGGATGTTGGGAAGAAAGTCGATCACCTTTAACCCTAGTGAAGGTCTAATAATTTTGACCACCGTTGTCGAACTTCCGAACTCGCCAGCACTGCCCCCATGTGGGCGCTTTCTCGCTTATTTCGGGCGTTGTTAGTAGACTCTTAGTGAGGAGAATAGTGGGCTAGCCCCGTACTACGGTGGTACGTATATAGGTATGAATCGTCCAGAACTCACATCGACCTTTTGACACTAAATTTTAAATTGTACGGAGTACCATCCGCGACAACAGCAGGAATGGTGAGGCGTTAATTTTCTGAATTCTCGACATTAGTAACTATTTAATCGTGATATTGCCTTTTTTTCAATGTATGCAAGCCTACTATATTTACTGCCATTCAATTAAATAACAAGAGGCATTACGCTCTCAATCACTCTACATATTCGCTCAGCGTCGATAATCTAGTAATGATATCTCTCAAGCTCAGCGCGTGGTGGCATTTTTATTTAGCTTACCTGACGTGAATGTGCGATGGGAGGCAGCGCCTGCGTATGCTGGGTTGTTGGTTGCTGTGGGGCCGATGCGAGTTTTGGACGATTGATACCTAGGTACCACCTAGCCAGCTGAATGGGGATCGGGCGTTCAAAGATGGGCTTTAGGCGAAATACCATGATTGTGCGCCTTTTTATTTCTGGGATATGGCAATAGTAACAAAAGTCCGCCGGCGCAACGCTCTAAATGTCTTACTTAAATGCACTTAATCTACTTGCCACCCTCCAAATAGCTCTTCCATCCAATCTGGCCTAATTTGGCTGCCTTCGCCTCAACTTCAACCCGCATGGCATCCATGTACTCGGCCATGGCAACCCGATACTTCTCATCTCCAGAACCAAGAATCCTCACAGCCAACAAACCGGCGTTTGTCGAATTGTTGATGCCAACAGTGGCAACAGGGCAACCACGGGGCATTTGCACAATCGACAACAAGCTGTCTTTGCCGTCGAGGTGCGTTGCCTTGACGGGCACGCCGATGACGGGAATGGGCGTCTCGGATGCGAGCATACCAGGAAGTGCAGCTGCTCCGCCCGCGGCGGCGATGAGCACCCGGATACCGCGTTGCGCGGCGCTTGTGGCGAGATGGCTCATGTTTTGGGGCGTGCGATGAGCCGAAGTGATCGTGAAGTCGTATGGCACGCGGAACTTTTCGAGAACTTCGAATGCGCCCTTGAGGACATGAAGATCCGAGTCGGAGCCCATGGTGACGACGACAAGGGGGTTTGCGGTGTCGCGCGAAGAGGATACTAGGGCGGACGAGGGCTGCGGTGCCTCCGTGGGACGGAGCTGCGCTGCGTTGGCTTTGAGACGCTCCTCGCGCAAACGGTCGGTCTCTTGGATAAGGGGCATGGCAAGCTTCTCGAGGTTGGTCTCGGGGGAGTAGGCGGTGATGGTGATGTGGCCGATCTTGCGACCGGGCTTGGACGATTTGCCGTAGAGGTGGAGGAAGATGTCTATATTTTCGTCGTAGGAGGTGTTGGTTAGGTTGACGAGCTTGTCATGAGATTCTTCCTGGACACCGCCCAGAATGTTGAGCATGATGGCGCTCGAGACGCGAGGTTGAAGGCGAAGGGTGGGAGGGACGAGGTCTAGGATAGCGTAGAGTTGGGCCTTGTACTGCGACATGTTGGGAATGGCCTCGATTGTGTAGTGGCCAGAGTTGTGTCTGTAGGTCGGGTCAACTTGGCTGTATCTAACAAGCTGGGGGTGAAAGGGGTGAAAGGAAAAGAACTTACGGCCGAGGTGCCACCTCGTTGACGACAATGGAGTCGTCTTGCAGCACAAACATCTCAACGGCAAAGACACCTCTGCCTTTCAGTGTGCGGACGACATTTGCAGCCACCTTCTTGGCCGCCTCACACACCTTGGGAGACACTTGGCGCGGCGGGTAGTAGACCTTGGTGCAAATGCTCTCCTCGTGGATAGTCTCGACGGCAGGGTACGGGAACACATCGCGTAACTGGCCGCCGTCCGTCTCTGTCCTCAAGACCATCACAGCAAGTTCCTTCTTGAAGGGCTGGAACTTTTCGGCGTAGAGAGAAAGTTTTCCCATGGTCTCGATGGCCTCTTCAAAGTCTTCGGGCCCATCAATCTTGAAGTTTCCTCGGCCGTCGTACGAGCCCTTGCGTGCTTTGAGCATAAAGGGAAAGCCATAGGCCTTGCCCGCGGCCGTTAACGACTCCTCCATCGAAGCACCCGACTCAACCTTCATCTGCGGCGCAATAGGGATACCAGACTCCTTGAAATGCTCCTTCTGGAGGTACTTGTCCTGAATAAGGCGAAGAGTCTCCCACGACGGGTGCACGGGAACCTTCTTCCTCTTGCCCCCGCCAATGTCGACTCCAACGGTAGCAATCTCCTCCAGCACCTCGGTGTTGATGTGCTCGATTTCCACAGTGAGAACATCGCACTTGCGGGCGAGCTCTCGGATCTTCTCGGGATCCTTGAACGATCCGGTGACGTGCTTTTCATTGTCGTTGATTTGGCGGAGCGGCGACTTGGCCTCGTCGAGGACGACAAGTTCGACGCCGAGGAGCAGAGCCTGTTGCTGGAGCATACGACCAAGCTGGCCGCCGCCCAAAATTCCTACTACAGACTTTCGAGGCATTTTGACGGGGAGGTGGATGGTGGTGAAATTGTGAAGAGAGGTTGCGACTCGAAGGACAAAATCTTATCTCAGCCATGACGAAAGAAAAAAAAAACAAGGGTATGCTGAAGGTTCCATATTAATTCTCTGATTGGCCAATCATAAGTTGCAGGAACATGTGGGGGCGGGGTCCTTCTTTTTGGTGGGGTTTTCTGCTCAAGCGCCTAACCCTAACCCTCTTTCCCAAATGGCTCAATGGGCTGGCTTATCGGTTGTCGTTGAGGGCTTGGTAGCATCGCTGACATCACCACCCTCCTCTGACAAGGCAGGCTTCGACGACGATATGCACTCTCCCTGTGACAACGTTCGCTGAGTTCCGCGTACAATGATGCTTGTCATTATCAAGAGGAGACATTCGAATTTCTCAGGCACTGCATGGAAATTGTAGATAACGGCTTGTTGAATTGATTGGCTTTGGGCCAAAGATTTATCTTGGGTTGTCTAGTTTGGAAGAGATCTCATTCTACTTAAATGGGTGTAACATCGAATTACCATAAACGCCATCAAATCAATTTATCCCAGGATATCGTCCCCTTCAGTTAGTGCGCCCTGGAATTATAAAGCTCTGCAAATGAGGTTTGTCCATTAATCAGCGTGGCTGGGTCGTCATATTCAATGAGCACTCCGCGCTCTAGCAGAGCAACCTTGTCATACTGGAAGATGTGGTTCAAGCGATGCGTGACTGCAAGCACAGTGCAGTCTTTCAACTCTGTGTCGATAACCTCTTGCATTTTCATTGCCGTTTCATTATCCACACTGATCATTCCGGTTAGCTGAGTATTGCAAAAGGAGGAAAAGGTTGGAAGGGATGAATCATACCCGCTCATCACTTCATCGAGCACAAGAATCTTGCTCTTTCGAACGAGAGCCCTGGAAAGACACAAGAGCTGTTTCTGCCCATCTGACCATGCCGTAACGTCTATTTCCGCATCAAGGCCACCGCGAGACATTACAACGTCCCAAATGCCAACACGCGTGAGGCTACGGACAATATCTTCGTCCGACGCCTCATTGAAAGGGTCCATATTGAATCGAATCGATCCAGGGAAGAGGAAGGGATCTTGTGGTACTGAGTTTAGGCGTTGTCGGAGAACGTCGCAAGGAATCTTCGAGACGTCGATGCCGTCAATCAGAATCTTGCCTTCAGTGATTCCGATCATCTGGAGAAGTGCAAGAATAGTGGATGTTTTGCCGCTTCCTGTACGGCCGCATATCGCGACATGCTGACCAGGCTGAATGGTAAAGGATAACCCCCGAAGAATTGCTTGTGTGTGTGATCTAGGAGCATCTTGGTGGTTAGTATCCAAAGGCAGACGAAATACGAAATGGCATGGTTCCCATACCTGTATGAAGCTGAAAGGTTCACAAATTCGATAGCTCCAGTTGCTGGCCAGTGATCGGGTGCCGTCGAGCTTCTTTCGGCTGTATCCTCCCAATCCGCCTCGACAACAAATTTCTTGACACGGCCCACAGCACCGACGCTTGACTCGAGCCTGGTCCAGCTTTGGATCAAATGTGCCACCAAAGAGCTGAAACCTACAACAATCACTAGACTGACACCGACACTTCCCGCGCTAAACTGGTCCTTCCATGTCATGACTGTCCCGACAAGTGCGACGGCAAGAACTGTTACTACTGTGTCAATTGAGAGGTCCAACCACTGCTGGATGCACTTTTGCAGATACAGAGGTCGCTGTGATCTGTCAATAAGTCTATAATTCTCTTGTTGGTAGGCCGATTGCCACCCGTATGCACGCAAAGTGGCAGCGCCGCTAACGGACTCTGTGAAATGAGTGATGACAGGCGCTTGGGCTTCGATACCGAGAAGTCGGACCTGGCGCGATGTCCGGAGATAGAAGTGCTGGAGGCTATAGACAATGACGGCGAGAATAGGGATACTGATTCCGAGGAACTTTGAAAAAATGGCGAGAATGACCACTTTGATAAGGCACGAGATGACAGCTGTCGTATTTTGTCAGCAATCATGTTCATGGCGCCTGGGCACTTGTACCCTCAAATGTTTGGTGCTCAACCTGTACTTACAAGACATATAATTAACCATAATGATTGGTAGTTCCATGTCGATAAGTTGCATGTCTTGACTGAATCTGATTCGCGATAATTATTGTCAGTATCGACAATGTTGTTGGCCTTCCATCAAACATAACTCACCGGTTCAGAAGCTCCCCGTGGTCAGTTCCAATGAGAGAGCGGTACGATGCCCTAGATGTGTATGTGTCAACGACCATAAACGTTACCTCACGCATCGGCAAAAAGGTTTTACCTCATCGTGGCCTGAAGCAAGTCCGCGTGTAAGCCAGCGGCTGTATTGGATATAGTGGTCAAAATTGAAAGCCTGTGGAGCGAAAGGTATTAATATACTTCCGGTTCTGAAAACAAAAGTGAGTCTCTTACCAGATGGCTGCTAAGCTGGACGATACCCCAAGTATCCCCAACATGGCATAAATTCCAACCCATAGTCCCAAGTTCTTATTTGGTTCTCGAGTATTCTCATCGGACCACCACTTAATGACAATAGCTGCAGCATGTATTTATTAGTCATAAGCCAGAGAAATAAAGAAACGAGATATTCAACATACTAGCGAGTTCAGTGCACAGCTCCCATACGAATAATGAAAAAAGATTCGCTGCAGTTATCCAGTAGCCCGCCTTTCCAAAATAGTATTTGTATACTGAGGCGTCTCCCTGCTTCCGCCATATACCGTCGTCTTCTTCAATCACCTCCCGTTCCGAAGGCTGGCGATATAGGCCAGGAATAGCTGGCGATTTCGTCACATCCACTGACTTCTTCTCGGTTGGTGTTTCCTCATCATCGCTAGAATGATCTTGTGGCTTGATCCCTAGTTGCTTGATGTGATGACTGTCATGCAACAGGGATGACGAGCTACCTGTCTCCGCAACAGCACCATTTTCGAGGATGATCAATGTGTCTGTGAGCGACATTACCTTGACTTGAGGGTTCATGTTAGTAAAACCCCCATTGCGCAACTGACCAGTACCAAACTTACTGCTGTGAGTGGCTAGAATAACGGTTAGGCTTTTCTTTCGGAGGAGACCGTCGCTTCCAAGTAGTCTGTTGGCAACGTTTTCGATGGTTCGCGCATCCATTCCACTGAACACGTCATCAAGTATAACAACTTGGTGTCTTGAGTAGACTGCACGCGCCAATGCCTGGTTTGGGGAAAGTCACAAGAATTAGGATAGGTTGTGTTAAGTTGAAAATTATGGGTGTGAACGAAACATACCACTCGCTGCTTTTGGCCACCGCTCAAATTCAGACCTTCACTCCCAACGAGAGTGCCGTCGCCAATCTTCAAGTTTTGAAGATCGACATCAAGGTTGCACGCATCAAGAACTGTAGTATACCAATGCTCGTCGAATAGGGTCTGACCGATAATGTTGTCACGGATTGAACCATTTTCAAGCCACGGTTTGTAGGAGCAGTACGCAATCGGCCCCTGGAAAGCCACATGAGGGGAAGATTCAGCTTCCTTACCGGCTGACATTTCAATCGTCTCACCAATAAGACTGCTAAGGAATGTTGACTTCCCGCTCCCCACCGGGCCAACAACTGCTGTTATGCTTCCACGCTGGATCTGGGTAGAGACGTTCTTCAGGAAGGGGGGCTGGTTCTTGTCCCAGCCAAAGCTACCGCCACCAAGCGAAATGTACTCTTTTTCAGAAACAGGTCTTGGTCCGACTAATGCCGAATCGGGCCTATCGCCAGATTTGTCGTTTTGATGACAGTATTCCTGGATTCGCCCAAAGATACCAAAACACTTGATTACTTGGGGTAGCCCTTGAATGAACATGATTACCGGTGTCGTGAGCAACACGACCAATGAAATGGAGGTGAAGGCTTGTGCAGAGAGTAGGGTCCGATCAGTGTATGCAGAGATGATGGCATAGACCGAGAATGTCAAGACGGGTGCCAGATTTAGAGGCGAGAGTGCTATATTAAAAAAGAGGTCAGACTCTGGCTACAAAGAAAACATAAAAAGAAAAAAAAAAGAAAAGAGAATGGTGGGGGGTGCTGCGAGGGGATTCCGAGACTCACCCAGTAAGACAATAGCTACGAGGCGCCGCCGGTAGCTAGTTGAAGTTTTAATCTCGTCGTTTCGAAGAGATTGAATGAGTTTGGACATTGTATTGGAAAGGCCAAGAATCTTCACGCCTTTAATATCACCAAGGACAGCGGATGTCACGCGAAGACGAACTTGGACCTTTTCGATCCAACGAACTTGGGCAGTATTCATCAAGGCCGAAATCTTGATGGTAGCAATACCAAATACTGTTTGTTTGATCCGGGTTAACCAAGACGTATCGACTCGTACTCCGGGGGGCAACTTACTGGTTACGAGAATAACAGGCGCGACACAGGCAACTTGCAACTGGACCCCGAGAAGCCACGTTGCGAGAGCGATGCTCAACAATGCAGACCACAAGTCGTGGATGAATCTCAAAGCCTCTATTAACTGTTCAATATCTGTGCTGATAAGGGCGACGGCTGTAGTTTCTTGGGAGTCCACAGCGCGCGCTCTTATGGCCGACTGATAGACCAGAGCAATCAGGCCACCTCTAAGTCGCGTACGAAAACGGTAGTCCTGGTAAAAGGAGATGGATTTGGAAACCTGGGCAGCGTTGTTCCATTACATCAGTATTTTTTTTTTCAACAAAAAAAAGATACAAGAAAATAGTAAAAAGCCCTAGGTCTATGAGCGGGAAAGAATGGATGCTTACCGCCACGCCTATGTAGACTAACGCCCAAGCACCGATAAGGCCTCTTCCGTAGTTGATGTTGGGACTACTTATCGCCATGAATGATACAGTGGAATTGATCAAAAGAGGCTGAGCAAAAGTGAAGCCGGTGAGGAAAAGTCGCGGGAGGATGGGAGACAGGAACGAAGACAGGTAGGCCCTCAAACAGGCTTTGAGGAGTGCGTTTTTTTGCGACTTGTCGGCTGAGGGTTTGGCCAAGTGTTAGACGATGCATCCCTCTTTACAGTATGAATTGGAAGCAACATGCCGGTATTCCATTCTTCTAATAATGTGTGATGAAGATATTTACTGGTGAGGTTGGTATCGAGATTTGGCAGATCATCCAAAGTCAAGACTGTCTTGTAGCCGACCCTCAACGTAGCCACCAGCCATGTAAAGAGCGTTCTCAACCAGAAGCCGGTCCGTTGCTCGGGCGCAACGGGTTCCGAATCCACCGATAAAGACTTGGTCTTTCTGCGGGCCGGTTCTAATACCAGGGCAGCCAGATTCAGGACCAGAAGAATTGTCAGGAGGACGGACACAGGGCTTCGGGCATTTATCAGCCAGGCTGTGCGCGTCATGGCCACCCCAAAGAGAACGGCGGTTGACAAATAGAGGCTCAAAATTGTAGAAGGCCGTAGACATCGTTGGCTATCTAGGAAAGAAATCGTGATTGCACACGGTGTAGCCAAGAGGGCCAAGAGATCAGCGGCCAGGGTGGCGCTCGTAGAGAAATCGTCCATTCGGGGGCGGAGAGCCAAAAGGGCAATCTGCACAGGCAACAAAGTAACCAATGCAATCTAGCAAACAACAAAATAAATCACCGATAAGTAAGCATGCAAATTCAATCCATCGCATCACCATCACAATGTGGTCCCGTTCTCGGTTGAAAGGCTTACCAGCTGGCCGGACACCAACGAGTCCAGTACACGGGGAGACCGCCGAATTGGCTTTTTAAGTAAATCAAATACACGCCATGGCGAAAGAAGAAGGAAGACTGCAGCAGGCGCACAAGATAGAAAGAGGGCCTCGAAATGTAGAGTAAAATCCAGAGACCGGCAATTGGCATCTACGGCTGGACCGAAAGACCGGTCGCTACCCTGAGGACAGAAATCCATCGTGTTGCTGCAATCGCTGTTAAAATGCTAGGAATGGATGGACATTGGATGTGGTTTTAGGAGAGGACGCCGAGAAGGATGAAGAAGACGCATCGGACTGGTCGTATCTGCAAAGATGAAAGCGGTGAAGAGAAGTGACGGGGAGGTTTATATCCGTAGAGGGGCAAAGGGGTTACCATGTGCGCCCAAAGGAAATACGAAATACGATGAACAACAAAAAAGAGGTGATAAAGGGAGCAAGGCCTGGAAAGAAAAAAAACCCGAGATACCGAAGCTTCGGCCATAGGGCAAGCAAATTGGCAGGGAAGGAAGTACCAGGACATCGTGTGCTTTCCTGCGCTTTCCTGTGCTTTCCTGTGCTTTCCTGGAGATTGGGAACTTTTGGTTGCGACTTCCCTACTGGAACTAATGCATTGGAGGGGGAGAGCGGGGCGGGGGCCACCAAAATGGACGATTTGGCACAGGCACAGGCCTGGCCTGGCCAATTATCACCGAGCGAATTATGGAGTATGCAACAGTACAAGTTATGCAGTGAGCAAACCACCCATTACTCCCATTACCGATATGGTGTTGTGCAGAAATATCCCAGGCAGCCAAATCAAAAGGTCCCGGATGCCTGGTTGCGTGGAAAAGGCCTGGGCTTTTGCTGCGTTGATACGGATATTGACGACAGCTCCACGTGGCCAGCCAGTCGCCTCCCCTGTTCCGGCGGAAGCTACGGAGTAATCTTAAACTTCTTTAGTCTCGTCTACTCCGTAGCTTACGCCTTAAATCTGATGCCTGGAACGGCAAACCCGGCATTCGCTCCACCGTTATCTTTCCTTCCCCCGATTCTCCTCTGTTCTACAACTGGCCAAGCACGGACAGGCTTGACAACGCCTTACCAGGCCAACTGAACATGATTTTGGACTCGCATGACGACCGGAGGCCCGCATTGTTCATCCACGCCGGCTCCCAATAAAAGATGCCCGTCCCGCGACCGGCCGGATCGCTTACGGCCGAAGCCACCTTCTTCATGAAGTCCACCTGACCGTCGGCCGAAAAGGATATGCTCCTAATGTCGGAGGGGAACTCGTGGCTCGGCCTCGGGCATGACTGCGGCCAGTTGGTTTCCGCCACGATGACTTCCTTGCTGTACTTGCGCGCCATGTTCTGCAACGAGCTGCGGAGCGACGAGAGCGTGGCGCCCGAGCCGTAGAAGTGGGTAGTACGAGACGCCCATCTGGTCAAAGTCGCCGAGTCCGAAATCGTCGAGTCCGAAATCGCCGGCGCCGAGGACGCTGTCGTACCACCACTCTTGGAGGCCCCAGTCCCAACAGTTGTCGATGTGCACCATGATCTTGGGCTTGAGACTCAGCGACGAGTCCTTGACGGCCGTGGACGCCGACTTGAGAAGCTGCGCAATGTTCCAAAAGTTGTCGGTTCGTCCCGTGGGCCAGAGAAGACCCGTTCGAATCTCGTTACCAATGGAGATGATGTTGGGCGTCACTCCGGCACCCTGGAAAGCGTTGCACACCTCGAGTGTGTAATCATAAAGTTTCTTGGTCAGGCTTGGCATTTCGGTGGGCCAACCGGCGGGTGCGTACTGCTTGTCCGGGTCCGCCCAGTTGTCACTGTAGTGGAAGTCGAGGTAGACTTCGAGTCCGGCGGCCTTGGCTCTCTTCGCAAGCTGCAAGTTGTAGTCGAGGTTGTAGTCACCATTGGCCGGGTTGACCCAGATTCTTTGTCGTACCGTGTTGACCCCGCTGTCTTTGAGGAGTTGTTCAACGGGTTTGGCCTGTCCGTTGGTGTCGGTGTACACGATGTCCACCCTCTCTTCGACAATGACTGAGGACCAGTCGGCGCCGACATACTGCAGAGCTGACACCATGTTGGCACTGACCAGCAGCGAGGAATGAGGGAGCTGAAATGCATAGCTTCAATTTTGTCGACTTTTCGCTTGGCACGTTTTCGACATTGGGGAACCAACTGGAAGGGACTGTCGACTGCAACCCACTCTGACCCCTTTTACTATTTTTCGTTATTTCTTTTTCTCGAGAAGGGTAAGATTCTTGGCTGCGGCTAAATGAATCAGAAAAGACTGGGGATGCATGAGATGGCTAAAAGACCAATGCTGGACAACTCTTTCTTCATTTTCTCTCGCCAGAGTCCCAAAATATAACGATCACAGGGTTCTGTCGAGTGTATGAATCTGTCTGTCTTTCGATCGACAAGACCATGACACCCATCTTGCAGCTCAAGGCACCCCCTCCAAAATGCACCTCGAAACCTTCCTCTTTCTCCCTTTCCTCCTCACAAATGCCGAAACGCCAGAACTCAATTCCACCTGCGGCGAAACACACGGCGATTGTGCTAGCTTAGCCTGCATCCCCCTCTCCCAAAACTGCACGATATTCCCCCGGTGTCCAGGAACATGCCAAGATCTCAGCGCTGCGGAACCGCAAATCTATACTCTTTGCGGAGGATGGCAATCGTATGATGGCTGCGACGAACGAGTAGAATTCTGCACTACTGATCCTCGACGCGCCGATCGATGCGGGCCTTTGTGTGACGGGATGGGGATTTGCATGCCGATTGACGACGTCTGCGGGGGGAACACGGGGAGGGAATGTGGAGAGGAGAAGGTTTGTTTTAATGGGGATATGGAGGTTTGGGAGCATTATTATCCGCCGAGACTTTGCGTTGTAGAGGACGGGGAGGAGGTTTGTGGGGGGTATTGTTTGCCTTTGCGGTTTGGGTCGGATTCTTATGAGAGGACGGGGGAGGAGGAAGTTATTCGGACGGATCAGGATGGATTTCAAGGGGAAGATGAGGGTGATTCATTGTTCGCATAAGACGCTGATAGTGAGGATTTGTATCATGTATTAAACGGTCGGAGTGCTCGCTAGCTGGGAAGAATGCACATGCACACGTTGCCATGCAGAAGGAAGAAAATAATCAAACATCTCAAGTCAACGACTTTCCCTCCCGCGTATTGGAAGGCGCAGACTGCAATTGGGGGTGGATGGGACGTCTTGATAACTCGCCGGCGGTTTCGCCCTCGGGTTGGTACGGTTTGTACGCAATGGTGTCCTGGTCGACTGCCAATTCGTGCTGTGGCGCGACACCGGTGCCGTCGAGTTCGGAGACAGGATGCAGGTTGACGTCGAAGCCGCTGTAGTGGGAGACGTGGGGGTTGTAGCCTGTGGAATCGGTGACTGTGGAGGGCGCGGCGGTGAGGCTTGATATGGTGGAATAGTGTTTGTTGTAGGTTGAGTCTAGAGAATTGAGCATTGTTAGTATGCTGGATGGTCAGGGGTATCCATCTTCTCTTGCCTTGACAAGGAGAAAAAGAGAGGCAGAGGAGACAACGTACCTTGGTAAGGGCTATGTAACGGCGGCGACATGTATCCAGTATTTCCATACCGTCCATCGGCCATAGCCTCGCCCATCATGGGCGTAACAGGGCCAACTTCGCCCTGCGCCGCCTGGTTCTCCTTCCCCTTCCGCCGTCCGTACAAGAAAAACAAGACCGCAACGACAGCAATAACAGCAACGCCCACACCGACAGCAATGCCAGCAATGGCACCCTTATTCAACCCACCGCCACTAACATCTCCATCATGAGATTGCGTCGGTTCAGGCACCGAAGAAGTTGCGCCCTCGAGAAGAAAACTCTTCCTCGCCTCCTCATCCGAAGACAGCACACCACGCACAAGACTGGCCGTCGGACACCCAACATTCGAACAGGGATTCTCCAGACAACAGCCCATAAAGGTGGGACTGGTTGTCGCACAACTGTACCAAATGTCGCTGCCGCGGTCGTCGTCGCAGCTCTGCGGGGGGACCTCGTAGTAACTGTCGCGGTTGAAACTCGTGGGTCGGAGGTCGACTTGGGGACAGACGCCGTTGGCCGTGGACGTACACGGGTCGGAAGCGCAGCAGCCGAGGAATTCTGTGGTGTTGTTTTGGCATATGTAGAATTGGCCTCCTTTTTGGCACGAAAGGCCGAATCTTATTCGGGGATCGACTGACATTTTGGGAGGACGGAGGGGACTGGAGGGGAAATGGGAGTGTGGTTTGGGAGGAGGAGAGGAGAGAGGTTTGTTGTGTGTGTAGACTAGTTTGGCAAAGGAGGATGGCAAGAGAAATGGAGCAATTCCGTGCACAACTGTTAAGGTAAATACTCCGTACAACCGAGAGACCCTTTGGGGGGGGGTCCTAGGGAGATGGGCAAAAGAGGCTGTTTTTAGAAACAAGCACAAGCCCATATGGGAAACCTCATCCAGCTGACTGCTGAGCTTCCTTATTCGTACGAAGTAGAGTTGAGTTGCTTGGCTGGCCAACTGAACCAAACGGGTCGGCGCGGGAAGAAAAGCTTGGAGAGCTAAAGCCTGTATTTTTACTTGTACCCCCGCTAAATCTGGCCAAGCTTGGGGGGCTGCTTTCTTTGTGGCTTGCCCAAGAGGGTCGTCTAGTCATCAGCCTCAGCCTGGTCTTTTGGGTGACGGAGTACTCAGTACACTCTACTTTGTTTTCCAGCCTCCTTTTCATTGTCTGACATTTGGCTGTGCTCAAAAGCAGGATTCAGCTCTCGGTGTTGGGCTTTTGCTCTGCCTCTTCTTCTCTTCCAAACGAGCCAACGGCGGACTTGTTTCTTGCATTCATCCCCCACCCACAACACACCATCAATCTCCCGTCCATCACACCTCACACAATGTCACAGAAACAGGCCCGGCCCTGGTTCTCTGCTCTTCTGTTCTTCGTGCCTCTCAAACACTCTGCCCACCCACCCAAAACGGTGGCCCCGAGATGGTTAAGTAACTCGATGCCCCCCGCTCTCTTTACGAACTCGCCTGCTATCCACCACCCGCTCAGGCTATTAATAAAGGGAATGTAAGCCATGACACGAAGCAGTCGATGGTAGTAATGCAAGTGGATGCGGGCGTGGAGACCGGTCTGGGGGGATGTGTGACACGAGTGGATTTTAACCTCGATAATTTGGATTGGCCCCTGCTCGAATTCTTTCTAGTTTCCCGTTCCCTGTCCCGGCCTGACTCTGCTCCGAAATTGCGCTGTAATACTTTGTACAATTCGCACGATTTTGGTGTTGAAGGACTCAAAATTCCGAACCCGGTGGACGTATCCATGTTCTTGCTCCCGGCCAGAGTTCTTATCGCATGTGCGTCCTGCTGCATTCTACCAAAGCCGCGCCCGTAATTACGTACTTTCGTCGATTGATTTCCTCGTTAACATCTGTCACGGTGCAGATAATGCCACCGCTGTTGGACCAGCCTGCAGCTTTCCCCGCTCTCGTGGCCATGTGGTTGTTGGACACTATTTCCCCTCTTCATTGATTAGTTATACGAAGATGCATGTCTTCGTCGATAGTGCCTGAGAGTGTTTTCACTTGCCAGATGGGAGCTTGCCATTATTTCTGTGCCAATGCACAAGATTGTAAGATTGTACGTACGGAGTAGTTTAGACCTTGACATCGATACCACCAGGCTGTCGATTTGACCCTGGTGTCCGAACCGTTCAGCTTAGCCAACCCCTCACCAAGCTGTATTCGTATTGTTACCGCGGCTGAAACTTGCATCTCAGTTCGCTTCCCAAATGTGGAAATTTCTCATCTTCGCCCCGGATCCGGATGGCAAGACACTTGCCCATCACATGGCTGCGCCACCGTTGGGGAAACCCAGAGAGGGGATAATGTAGCCAGAGGCTGCCCTTCAATACTTAATACTTGTCGAACAATCTGCAGGAATTTAATATTAGCTATTGAATGGCTTTGACATCAGAGAGCCAGGCTCCAGGGTCCCGAAGCTGTCCTGAAAAGCGGTTAGATGGGTAGTACCATCATCCCCCCCCCCAACGGCAAACTCGCAATAGATGGAGGGCACTGCGTCTCAGGCCGCATTTGTGTTTCCTAGTAAACTGCGACTTCGGTACGTATCCCGCCGAGGCCAAAGGGTCGCTGGTCCTCCTCGTCCCTCATAAATCCACAAACCCGGTCATCTGGGCCGCGAAGAACCCCTCCACATGCAAACACACGGCGTCCATCCGCCTCCAGCATCGACAGACCCTTCTTCACGGCAAGATAATCGCCAAAGAAGGCATGCGCTCGCAGATCCTCGCCGGAAACAATACCGTGTCCCAGCGTGACTCCCCATACTCCCGATCCTCGCCCGCCAACTTCCACATTATGCACTTCTGGCCCCTCGCCCTCACTCCCCTCGAGCAAAGCAGAGTAAACATACCCCGTAAACCTTCTCGTCCTCGTACCGGACATATTTGCCGGAAACTCCCACGACTTGCCATCCCTAGACACAGGATGCCAAGGCGTCACAACAACATCCCCCATCTCAACAACCTCACACCCAACAACGCTAGTCCTCACAACACCAGCAACACGTTTTCCCCTCCCCCTAATCGTCAAGACAACATCTCCCGCCCGCAAATCCTCAAAAGCACAACTCCCCCCCACAAGCGAAACCCTCGTCTTCCCCCCAAAACAAACACCGGCAACATTCCTCCAAGCCCGCATATTCGAAACAGCATACGTAGACCCCTTCGCCCTCTTCTTAATATTCGAAGGCGGCGGCGGCGTAAGATTATCAAATGCATCGTCCAATCGATCCCTACACTGCTGGAACAACGGGCTGCCGGCGGCGTATACTTGCGGACCGGGGTCTTTGAACGAGTTGCAGAGTTGTTTTTCATGGGCGCATTGGAGGCTGGGTAAGTAGTGCATACCCCATTTTTCGTACGTTGCGGCCGAGGACAATGACATGGGGAATTGGCCTTGCGGTTCGGCGTCGTGGCGGATGTCTGCTAGGAGTGCTGCGCAATTTGGAGATTGGGGGAAGGCGTGGAGGGGAAGGGAGGATATAAAAGGGTGGACTTTCGAGCTTTCTGTTGCGAGGGTTGTCGGGAGGGGTGTGTGTTCGCCAAGTGTATCTGCCGGACAGAGATTCGATATAAAATTGCAGAGCGCGCTGCGACTTATGTGGAATGCTACTTCGTCCGTTGGCAACGGCGCAGGTTTCGTGGACGGCGAGTAGGATGCTGTTACCGAGTAGAGTTTGTCCGTCATTCGTTGGTAATCGAGGACTGCGTCGAAGGGGAATGCTGCTGGGGGGTCGGGGCTCGTCGAGTATTCTGCTGTGAGGTAAATGTCTCGTCCTTGGCCGAATTGGAGGTTTCCAAGTGGAATTGTCATTTCAGTGTAGCCGTCGGAAGTAATGGGATCTCGTTGGTCCACTGAGCCGGCAGTGGCCGTTTCTTTCAAAGTGAGAGATGAAGGGTATCGAAGTCTTAGTACGGCATGATTGGCAAACGTAGACTGTAAGTTCGCAATGGCGTGGATAAACACCGTGCCCTATTATCAACGGTTAATAGTTTCCCGAGTATCCGTCCAAAGAAAGCCCCGTGCAAAGAAAAAAAAAATCCGCCTCGAACGATAGAAATAGGAAGAAGACTTACCAGCATGCTACTATCGGGAATGAAGGCATAATTGCCCCCGCCAATCTCAGCAATAGACTTAAGAAGCCCAGACCGCAAATTATAGCCAAACCCAAAAGTATGAATGGTGGGCAGAATCCGCTCCTGCTGTCGAAGCTTCGGAATGTATCCCTGCGGAGGACACATATAATTCGGCATCCCGTCGGTCAAAACAAGCACAGCAGGAACCCTCCCGCTCTCGCCCCGAAACAACTTGAGTCCATCCCGAATGCCATGCCACAAATTCGTCGCCCCCTCGACCCTCATGCCCAAAATCCGCTCCCTTGAAAGCTTCTTCCCCATCTGGTCCAAACACGTGAGATTCTGCAGGACCTTGGCCACGGTGCTAAACGTCACAATCGCCAAGCGGTCGGCCTCGCCTAGCGTCTCGAGAATCGTGAGACAGGCGTGTTTGGTGAGGTCGAGGATGCTGAAGCCGTAGTTGGCTTCGGCTTGGCCGGGCGCCGGCGCGTCGTCTTGCATCGAGACGGAGACGTCAACCACGAGTACTAGGTCGCAGGGGACGTGGGGGATTGCGGTTTTGGGCTGCGCGGGGGGTCGAATCTGGAGGAGGAGACCTGCTTCGGTGGGGTTAAGGGAGAGGGTTGCGTCTGGGGCGGGGATGGAGGGGGGTTGGGCGTCAGTGTTTGTGAAGGTGCTTCCTGTTGGAGTGGGCATGTTGATGTCGGAGGATGTGACGGGGACACTTGTGTCGGAGGGTGTGCCGATGGATGGCCCGCCGCTTCGGAGGAGAACCTGGGATTGAAGATTAGCATGCGGTTGAATTGACTCGGGATGGTCGCCATACCATGATGACGAATGAGTTGAAGCCTCCTGATAGTATAAAGTGGAAATAGTATATACTTCCCCAGGCTCACTGTATGCAAGGTCCCTTTATCTGCAAATGATGTATCAGAACTGTGTCACACCAGCAAGAGTCAAAACGGGCAATGAATGACTCTACGGAGTACTATATACCAAGCTATACTCCGTACTCCGAACCGCATTGACCATTACTCATTCCGCCTTGCCCTTGTACTAGCCTTGAAAATGGGGACGGGGTCCATCCGTCTAACCAGCTGTAGTTTAATGAGGAGAGCTAGCTCCTTCAACGGCCGGGACAAGAACGCCTAACCTGCTGAATTTGGTGCTCAAATTTCGAATGAAAATAGAGAGAGGTGTTGTTTTGAAAGATATTGTTGGAGGCGAAGTGATGCTCGGACAGGGAGTGGTTGACGTGGAAATAAGTTGCTTACCGTTGTGAATCCTTCATTGGACCTCACCGCCATGTCCGCAGCGTCCCCCCTTTTTTCGTGATGGCAAGCATAAAGCTTGGCAGGGGAATCTCGGCTTTAAATGGGCGGGGATTGGAGATCTGATGGAGACGTGGTGGAGATGGGCAATGGCTGTGTTTTTTTTCAGCTCATTTTAACATGCATCTTACTCGGGTGGTCTCTTATCGTCGGAGATAAATTGATTAGATGCAGTAGAATTTGTATCGTTAAAATGTGACGGTCATAAATCAACTGTGTTGTTGCAGAATTCCTTACACATTTCAAACTGAAGTGTGTAAACTGGGCCAAGGATCGTCGAGGCGCGCGAGGGTTCATCAGCACAGCCGCAATCATCTTCATGAAGCTTGGGCGCCTCCCGTTCTTCCGATTTTAGGGAAATCTAGATGGATCCAGGCACCCTTCTAGATTGTGGCGTTTACTCCATCTTGTCGGGGTATAAGCCATTTAGGCTACTGCCCACCGAGACAGGGGGCGGCTTTGCAAGGCCAAGAGGGTTTATTGACGTATGGATTTGGGACATGGACTATATCTCTTAGGCTAGGTTCCTGGTATAGGACCGTTTCGTGGGATCCATTAGAAGGCATTGCCGACATCCCTTGACCATATATTTCGGACCCGAATGCCCAATTCAAATTGTCATGCTTTGACAGTGGGTAGACGGGAGGGAGCCCAAAATTTTGCCATGCACACGCCGCTGGTGTACAATGTTGCTGTAAAGAAAACCACCTGGGATGTCATGAATTCGTCGGAGAAATCGACCTCTGGTCAAGATGACATGCCATGCACACACTAGGCCATCTCAGGGTGCTTCTCATCTCAGAAAGAATTTTCATCAGCAGCTCAACGACTCGGTTTCCTCGCAGTGTACGAAGCATGGACAGAATTACGTTATACAGCCCATACGCCATCGTGTAAGCGTTATAGATACTTACTTTGCAGATGGACGAATACAACAGTGTATGACCAGCAGCATTCCTCAACTCGAGTAAGAACAAGCCCCCTTTTCATTTTCCGTCATTCAATCGCTAACCAAGTCACACCGGCGCAAGACCATCCAATCGAAGCCGCAAAATCCTGTGAAATGCAAACTTGGACACACGGAGCACGTATATCGTCACCCAAGCACACCGACAACACAGCCCATCAGACGCACGTGTCATTGTAACTCGTCTCGTGTCCCATTATGAGCCGATTCGCGTACTACAACATCGACACGTGGACGCCGTAAATCCGCCATGAGACGAAATGGTGACCAAAGTGCCGTGTGGGCTGAACTTGACCCCCGTTGCACAACAGAAGACTCACGATCAAGTGATGTCGTTTTCGCTTCTTTTTCTTTCCTCTTCCACTCTGGCCGAGGAAAAGACGAGAGAGAGGGAAGGAATAGGGTACTTTGTTACCAGGGCAAAACAGACGCACAACTATTTTCATAAAAAGAAAAGAAAAATGATGAAAATGGAAGAGGAAAGAACATCACGCGAGGACCTTCCCTTCTCGCACGACACGCAGCCCAAAACTTCCACGGCAGCATCAGCCGCATGCCAACGAAGTACGAAACATGATCCGATTCTTATCTTCAATTTTGGTCTCAACACAATTTTACGTATTTTGATTATCTTTTTTGGTGCTTCTCCCCTGCATACTCCGTAATGTGTGGTCCAATGTTTTTGTTGGGAGAACATGTGCATTGCATAGAACTTGCATGGCACCAATAAGGGTACAAGATGGCCAGCCACAAAAAGTAAAGGATTTTAGTTTGCTGGGGTTTGACCGCCGAAAGCCACTTTCGACTAGGGCTGCAAAAGCCGCTGTAAACTAAACTAGAAGAAGGGTGGAGGGGCCTGACCTGGCTGGCCCACTGGGTTTCCGGGGGCTATTTGGCGGCGTCGTGGGGCGTGGGGGATGCTGTACGGAGTAATAAACTACAAGCACTTTATGAGGTCCGCCGTGACTTGTGTGGAAAGAGAGAAAAAGGCGGTAATATTAGGTATTTGGAAAGACAGGGTGGTTGGCGTGAGATAGACCTTTTTTTTTTTTTTTTGTTTTTTTGGGAGCCGGAGGTTGTCGGGGAAAGGAACTGGGAGAACGAGGCGCATACGATGCATGTTCAAGTTTGAGACGGGCTCTTTCTTGCTTATTGGATGTGCGTTGAGCTGGGGTCACGAGGGCCTTCTTGAGCTCGACGAACAAATAATACGGACTTGTAAAAGTGGTCGATCGGTGACGTCTTGCTGCCTTCGTTGGAAGTACAACGTACGGAGTAGACAAGAACGATAAGCTAGACATGTCCGGTCCGGGTGATTTAAACTAGAAGATGCTAAGAAGAATGACGGGGTGTTTTTTCCCCCAGGTTTTAAGGCTGCTTCGTTCACACCCCTCCACCATCACGACCTGCATCGAGCAAGCTCAAGCTCTCGAATGCTGGCTTTGGCATGGCTACAAGTTGAAGTTGGGCGGGGTACGAAGCAAGTAGCGGCATGACGCACCAAGAGCCAAAGTACATGTTTCTATTGACCCATGTACTCGGTACCACCCGGCTTGGCTTCACGATAGATGGCTTCACGATAGATGCTGACTACTCCGTACACTACAGTCTTTTGGTGCATCACGGCCTTTTGCCTTGTTGGCTCGTGGGGGCAAAAAAGGGGACCATGACGTAGTTGATCTTCTGACCCGAGCCCCCCAGCGTTTGGAATGTTTTTTGTCCTTTTCTGGTCGTCAAGCGTTGTTCATGCTTGTTTCAGAGTTGGCGTTGCCCCTCTAGAGCAGGACTTGTAGAGTATTAGAACTTGGCGATGACGATGGGTTGTTTCGGGGGGCAAAGAGGTACAAGTAATAGCGGGGTAATACTTGTAAGGACGAAGAAGTGTTGGCTGTGGCTGGCCAGGCCTAGCCAATGAGGAAAAAGGAATCGTTCGAGGAGAGGGTGACATTTTGCGAGGCAAAGACAGAGGCAAGGCAATCTTGTTTCTTGGTGCTTTCCCCTGGCGTTTTCACCACACACCACCCTCTCACCTGCAGGGCAGGAGCACCAAAATCTTGGATCGACTCCCCCGCGCTTGCCCCCCCCCCCAAGAAAAGTCACGGTATCCCAATTTCCCAATTTCAGCGAATAAGCGAATAAGCAACAGCCGTCGTCTCTTCTCACAAACCCTTGATACGTAATTTTTAGGGTCCCTCGTCTCGTTCCCTCCCCCATTTTTTTTTCTTCTTCGACGATGCACACCCCCTTCTTCCTCACACCCCTTTAGTTTACTAAACAACTACACTTTGTCCCCCATACGCCACCCAAAAAGCCTAGACTCACAGACACACACACAGACAGGCCTGCTTGTGAGCCCATTCGAAAAAAAACCGGAGCTGCCACAGCCACGAGCCCATGACTCTCTTTTTCTACCTTTTGACCCATTTGACGTAGTGGCATACTTCGGAACCGTTTGGAATTTCCATTATCCAATAGGCTTTCGACCCTTGCTCGCCATGCATCCCATTTCCCATTTTCCCTTTGCTGTGACTTCGGTACGGAGTATTACGGAGTATTACAGGGCTCGACTTTTGGGGGGGGGGGGCAGTGGTGAACGAGGCTTGCTACAAGTAAAACTACGTGTATGTGAGAGACGGCGCTGTAAACTCTCTCTCTTTCTTTGAACCCCCCACACACTCACACTCGCAGACTACGGACTACAAGTATCGTGCTCCTCCCGCCTTGAAATCTTTTTTCCTTTCTTTCTTCTCTCCCTTCATCTCTCCCGTCATACACTCACCCAACTTACTTGAACAACTTCACTTCTGAACAAACCATATTCAATATCTGACACCTTGTCAACTTTACAACTTACTCTTTCACCAACAAACCCTTTCCATCGAAAATGGGTGCCTCGCCTTACTGCTGCCAGTGCGGAAGCATGATTGTCATCAGCACTTCGTGCCCTTCGTGTGGCCACAAGGAGTGCTCGACCTGCCTTTAGGCATCTCGTCCCTCGTACCATTTCCTTACAACCTCTCATTCGCCTTCTCATGCTTTTTACGACAATGCCCATTCTTGAACTCTGCCACTTCTCGCCTCTTCAAACCCTCGACCACTCGTGCCTCTCTACTTGTACACGGTCCACTCGACACGGAATCATCAAGTCTACGCCTGTGCCCTCGAGGCAGCTGGACATTGTTTGCCTTTCCTTTTCCCGATTGGCTCGGCAATCTTGGAGGGCCATGACGATGAATGCCCACCATCACGACAAAAGAAACAGAACAAAAAAAAAAGAACCGTGACATCTCGCGCCTCTCCCGGGATCGCAATCGCACTCCAACCTTTTTTTCCCCACAAAACGCCCACCAACAGGAGACGACGGCTTCGAAGATGGTGTGGAACGCCAATGCAGCCAAGCAGTTAGCTCGTTCAGGACATGGCACCAAATCGAGTCTCCACACCAGCTATTACTCCGTACATGCATGCGCTTGACACTCACGCAGTAAACGCTGCTTCTGGTTGGCTCGCCTCTTTCTTGGGTCATTGATGTGACTACATTTTTTTACCCAATTGAATGGTTCTTATCATTGGACACAACTCTTGTCCAGAACTTCGAACCCCCTTTCCTCCCTCTCCGAAACCAAACCGCACACACACCACACACCACTGCAGCTTGTCTCGGCTCTTGAACCGGAATGCAGCATGCAGAGTATGCCATGCCGCCACATGCAAGAATGCGGGAGAAGAGCGTGTGTAGAGTTGTGGTTTCTTCTGATTGATCGGCGATGGGATTTCGACTCACGACACTGGTTGTTGTTTTTCCTTTTTTTATCTCTTTCTTTTTAACGGGATTGGTGATTTCACTTGTTTTTCCTCCCAAGGGAACAAACGAACGAGAGCAAGGGTTCTCAGGGACCAGGAAAGCGGGAAGATGGGACAGACAAAACAAAGGATTTGCATTCGACATGCGGGGATTTCACGCGGCTGTCGGGATCAGGCGTTTTTTTTTTTTGGCTCTTATGATTTTTAGCTCTTTTTGTCTTCTTTTGGATTCCCCCTACTGTTAGCCCACTGTAGGACATTTGTTTGAAATTGCCCAACAGAAACTAGACAAGAATGAAGAAAGGATCTTTCTTAGCGCACAAAACACAATCTGATGACTTGTGGAATTCTAAACATCAAGTATGGAAATGGGGAGCTTCTGATTGGCAACAAGAGAAAATGGGGTGCCTCTGGTTCGGTGTGAGTTTGACGGTGAAGTTGCATCAAATAATGCAAACGGGAAGGAGACTAAAAGGTACTTAGGTACACTTTCCAGTGTGCCGTGCCAGTTAAGAGTTAAGAGAGAGAGAGACAGATTTCAAAAAGTTGATGTAGCGAATCTCGAGCTTTGATCCTGATGTCAAGTCTTCTTTTTTATGCCCCGCCTTCTGCTTTGTGAGTCACTTCCCGTCTTTTCCTCAACTATGATGAGTCGGCTTGGTATGAGAAGGGTGGTATGGTTAAACTTGTGAAAGGCTGCTATTGTAATGGAGGGGAGGCGAAGGACTAGGCTTGGGACGTTCGGGTGTGGCTACTTTGGAGGGCTTCTAAAACTAACGTACTCCGTACTCTGTAGTTAGTTCTGTCTTCTTGACTGTGTGTCTCGAGACTAGTAACCACTCTTTGTCGTGGTGGAATTGATGGTGTGCGGCCCTCTCGCTTCGTTATGTGTTATGTCCCGTCACATCTCACCATTACCATCCATCCCATCCCACTCACTCCAACGGCACATTTAGCTTCTTCCCATGTTATTATCATGTGCTTGCTCATGCTTGCTCAGACTTGCCAACCTCGTACTACTTGCATCCATCCACTTCGCTCCCCACTTCGCTCCCCTCCAAACATCCCACCCAAGATATCTACACGTATTTCCAACATCGTCAACCGTTCATGATGGATAGCACAACCAAACAACCAACAACCCGAAAAAGGAAAAAGGAAAAAAAAGAAAAAGAAAACCCTTCACTTCCCATCCCAAACCATAAAAATACTCCCCTCATCCCTCCCCCAAACCCGAAACCCAACCCCTTCATAAAACCCACAAACCCCCCCATTCTCCCCCGCAACCCCAATCCAAACCCCCTTCCCCCCCTCCCGCCCAATCCCCTCCAAAACCCTCAAAACAAGCCTCTTCCCCCACCCCCTCCCCCGAAACCCCTCCAACAAATCCACATGCAAAGTCCCAGTCCACCCCTCACTCAACTCGACATTCACCTCCGAGCCCAAAAGCAGCCACTCCCCCCGAAAAGCAAGTTGCCTCAACCTCAACTCCGAAACCTCCCCGTCCTCCCCCAGCCACGGCACCGGAACCCGCAATTCCTCCGCCGAGGGTCGTTGAATCTCCCGTTGGCCAACAGGATGCGAAAGTAGAATCTCTTGCACATACTCGTCGTACCGGGAAACAAAGTCCTTGACAGAGGGACAGCCAATGCAGTACCCAACAGCATTTCCCGTTCCGTCGTCCAGGACAAAGCACGTCGAAGGCGACAGGTGCGTGTACTGGTGCGTCCAGACGTACGGCGCCAGACGCGTTGCCTCCGCGGACCGCGCCAGGGAGGGCGGGAGCGTCTCGCGGCACTGCCGGCTTTTGCATTAGCGCGAGGGCAGACAATAAGACGTGTCACAGTTCAACTTGATGCAGAGGGGAGGGAGGGGTTCTTACTATCTTGGACATGTTTTCAAAGTCCTCTGTGCGATAAGGCCGGATGAACGGCTCCGTACCTTGCTCCTGGTCCGCCATCGTGCGATAGCGATAGAAATTGAACCAAGTAAGATGAAATGGGCAACGGTGCCGTCGTAGAAAGCAGACAGCAAAACCTTGTTCTTTTGAATCCTTTCACTGCATTTCGAGAATGATGAAGAAAGAACAATCCGCTGGAAAACGTGGGGTCAAACTTCAGCGCCGCATCCCCCCGCATCCCCCCGCATTCCCCTCGGTCGCCGGCCCGATCACCCACATAAAACTTTCCAGACTCGCACCCAATTAAAATTAACATGGCCACAAGAGTCATTTCACTATACGAGTACTGTAGAACATAGCCGTTGTCTTATTGAGAAATAATTTATCCTTTCCCCCTTGCCTGTTTGGCGCACATTGTAAGAGTGCCGGATGCTGCCCATGACAAATCCATCTGAACTCCAGCAACCAGTTGCTCCGTCGATACAAACACCAAGAAAAAAAAGGGGACGGGATTCTGAAAAGTCAAACAAGGAAAAAGAAAAATAGTGTCCCTGAGTGAACAGTGACAGCAACATAAACATTGCGTACGTATATGGTGCAAGTGAAAGAATAAAAAAAGGGGGAGTTAAGAGAAAAAAAAAAAACAAAAAAGACTTGAAAAATTGTTCGCCTAACTTTTTTTTCTTTGCAACTCCTCCAATAACTGTCTCTGTAGAACCCGAGTCCTGGCCATGCTCCTCTTCTAAGCCGAGTTGGCAGGCAAAATGGTAACCGAAAAGTGAAAAAAAAGAAAAAAAAGTTGAAAACGAAAGGGGAATCAAGATTGCAAGTATACAAAAGACAAGCGAGAACCCGTCTTTTATCGTTAGAGAACCCGACTTCGACCCAAGCGCTTGCCTGGTGGCCGTCTAAATCATTCCCCCGGGAAGGACATTCGCGTTCGGCGCCATGGACGGAATCATGCGACCAGTGCTCGAGTAAGGCGGGCTCTTGCGTTGTGCCTTTGCGCGTGCGTGCATCGACACGGCCTCGCTGACTGCCTTGCGAAGCCTCCGGGGCTCCGCGGGGCCGCCCTCGTCGTCGCTGACAGAGAAGGCACTGCGGCCCTCATCAGGTCCGTCGCGTTGCCCACCAACTGGTAGGTGAGAAGAGTCGTACCCCATTTCGCTCTCGCGTCGTCCAACCATGCTACCCAGGACATTTCGCCGCTTGGGGTTGATGGGGGGTACTGGGGGTGCTGATCCTTGGCCTGCAAGGTTTGGCATCGAGCCGTTGTTGGACCCCAAGATACTAGCGGCTCGAGAGCGGGAAGCACTTCGAGACCGACTGCCTGATTGCTCTGGGAGGTCGACGGTAGGGACACGAGAGGTTGTCGATACAAAAGTCGGCTCCGAAATGTCGCGCTTCTTCACGGATCGCTTCATGGACTCATCCAAGCGAGTAGTGTTCGACTCACTTGATGGCACGCTGGGTGCCGAGGGGCGTCGTGGTGAAGGGAAGGCACCCGTGGGCGTAGATACAACCGAGCTGGCGTATGGCGAGGGGAGGCCGCTCATGGGCGAGATGGGCGACGGTTGACCAGAGTCGGGGCCGCCACGACGACGAGCCGTCCCTACTGTGAGAGTCTGCTGACCAGTGTGGCCAGTGCCGGGATAGGGCTGGGGAGGCATGATCGGGGAGCGACGGATATCAGTTCCTGGCAAGCCAGGTGATCGCAGCATGGGGCCTTGGCGATGGGGGCCTGGTCCAAGTTCGCCTTCGTCCGGAGTCTGCAAGCGCGGTCGGGAGGGGCGGCCAACGTGTCCATGACTACCAGAGCTAGTTTCCGATCCACTACGCTCACGCTCTTCCGGTGCCGTCCCAGACGCCAGACGTGGCTGCGGTCCGTTTCCACTATACGACATCTCGTCACCATGGTGCTGACGTTGCTGGTAGAGCATTGGGGGTGGCTTTCGTTCGCGCGATGGCGTTCTCTCACTACGGATTGCTCGGTTATTTCGAGGGGGCGAATTGGCGCCATCGTTATGGCGCTGAAGGGTTTCCTTTTCGCGAAGCTTTTGAAGTTCACGTCGGGCCTGGCGGAACTGTTTCAGACCGGCGTGAACGTTCTGCTGGCTTTCGGGTTCGGGTGCTCTTGGTGCATCTTGCGACTCCTCTGACTTCTTGGGCGCTTCCTCTGGCATGGGCGAAAGCAGATCGCGGTCTTCCATGGACTGTCTGGGCGAAGTACTGCTGATGGTCGAAGTTCCAATGCCGAGCATCTTCATGGCCTTGGATGATCCGGCCGTCTCACGACCGCGGTCGATGAGAGATCCGCGACTGGACTTGGACTTGAGAATGCCGAGTGGATTGGTGCGTGGAGTGGGCGACTCGGTTCCTGGCGTACTAGAGCCAAGCGATTTGGTATCAGACTCGACGTAGGAAGTCAAACGCTCCCTAACGCGCCGGGCAGCATCGGATAGCTGACTTTGGAATTCGTCGTGCTCCTTCTCCATCTCTGCGGTAGAGCCTGTATTACGGGCCGAAGCATCGCGCGATGCTAGGGTCTCAGGCAGGCGAAGTTTACCGTGAACAGGCGGCGTTTCCTTCTCCGTGTTGTAGGTAACTTCAACTGTCCAGTCCGCCTCACCTTGGTCCCACGGGTTCGTTGATACACCCAGGTCCTCTAGCTTCAACGGACCACTCGGCTCTTGGACATTTCGCGTCATTAGAGTCGAAGGATAGGCCACCGATGCTGGGCTAGTGACGCCATACACTGACGATGCGTTGCTATCGGACCGCAAATGTTGACGCACCATGCCGCTCAGACCAGACGGACCAAGTGTCGGGGATTGGTCTAGTGACACGCGACGCACATCTGGAGTAGGTTCAGAATCTTGTCGAGGGGCTGTGGGAGATTGGTCGGATGGACTCGAAAGAGCCGCATTACGGAAAGCGGGATGGTCGAGGTCCGGTGGTCGTTCGAGGGGGGCAATCACAGCGGGAAGTAGTGGCAGGACGGGAGCAGCATGGCGGCTTGGGGGCGAGTCTTCGGGATCATCCAAGAATGTTCCACGGGATGATTCTTCCCAAAGAGTAGGCTCGGGAGACTTGGCTCTTGGCGCCTGGATCTTCTCTGTCTGTAAAGGGGGGTGGGTTGATGTGCTAGAAGCGGACCGGGCGGTTGCAAAGGAAGCATTCGATTCCGCACGAACACGCTGCGAGAGTGTCTCGCGTCCTTGCTGTAATTGGACTTGTCGTTGGGCGTACCTGGATTCATCGTAGGGCTGGGCTGGTTTTGGGAACATACCCGTAGCAGTCGCTTTACCCTTATCGCTGGCTTGAATGGCCAAGTTAGGCTGGTCCTCGGTGTCACTAATGGGTGGGCTTAGAGGCGGTGCACCACCAAAACCCAACTCCCGCTCACCCGTGGCCTTGGAAGAGGTCTCAAGCGAGGGGATGGGAGACATGCCACTGAGCGGCGGGGTCATAGCTGAGGAAAGATTGGGCATGCTTGCCTTGGTGAGCAGTCGTCGGTCGGTTCCCCGATCGGAAAAAGTCAGGCCGATAGGCGAGGAATTTTGCGATATCTCAGGCGTACGCGAGCCAAAACGACGAGAGATCGTATCGAGCTTCGACAAGGCGCTGGATTGTTGTTCGTGCAACTCGTTCGATAGTCCCTGCTCATAGAGGCGTCGCGTACGGGCCACGTTGCTCGACTTTTCAAAAACAGGAGACGGACTCGTCGGAGTTGGATGCCAGTCCTTTACGGAGGGAGTGAGTTGGGAAACAAAGGATGTGGCAGCGGTCGAGTCCCGAGCACCAGATGGGGCAGACGAGGTGGTCGAGTTAGTCTCACGCCTGTGGTTGTATCCGAGAGGCGGCGGCGAGTCAATGCGAGAGACACCTGTATCATTTGATATCCTAGAGGGGTTGGCATCGTCCAGTTGCTGTTGATAGTCGTCCAAAGCATTCGCACCCCTGTCCTTTTCGGCCTTCTTCCACTTTTGGAAAGCGGATAAAGCAACGTCGTCTTCATAAACGGCCTTGCCGAGACCCCCTTGTGCAGATTTGTTGCCGCTAGCAGGAATTTTGTAGATTTTCTGGCGACCGCCAAAGAGAATATTGCCTTCGGTGGGTTTTCCTCGGTTCATGACGCTGCCGTCGGCTTCGTCTGAAGAATGGTACGAGTCCATGCGAGTGAATGAAGGAGGCGCTCTTATCGACTCCACCTCGGCAATATCCGAGAGGCCAAGGAAACCAAACTCGCCCAACCTCGACTGTCGCTTGGGCGGGAAAAGGACACTGTCGTCGCTCGCCTTTCCAATCTTAGTGGAAGGGTCGTCTTGTTCGCGGAGCATCGAAAATCGTTGTGAGAGGCCAGTCATCAAAAGACTTGTGCGGAAATCATCTGTCGGTGGGAGGGCATTGACCAAGTCAATGGTTGGCTTCTCTTCTTCGTGAGACTTTTTGGATCGAGTGAACATGCGGAATGGGCCCGATGACTCCGAGTCCTGCGACGGCCGCGGGGTGGAGTCGTCCTTGGCCCGTCTCTTGGTCCTGAATCGATTCATTGTGGCAACAGGACTTTGCAACTTGTGTTCATCGGCTGCAAGGCAATTACGCCAAAGATAAGATCAGGTTGAAACGGCAGCTTCTTGGGTGTATGAGGGCGAACACCTATGTTGTGGCCATAGATTATGTCGTGCTGAAAGTTGAAATTGCAGGCTGCGCGTGGGATGGCTGTATGTTAGCAAGACTTTTCTGTGAATGCTGTGGTTGAGTGTGGTCGGAATGGGAGAGGTTCAAAACGCGAATGGTGCGCAATACACGAATCATGCGTGATGAGATGGATTTCAGAGGGCATCAGTAAACCAGTCCAACTTCGGATGGGTTTACTTCAGATAACAGGTGTTTCGAAAAATGGTACGAATAAGGTTCGCGTCGGGGTAGACAAGCACCGGGAAGGAAGAAGAGTGTGGAGGTCGAGAATGGGAAACGGGGATATCTGCACGGGCGATCAAGGTGTGATGTGTTGGAAAGCGTTTCAGGACGGATCGAGAACCCGGTCACCAACAAAAGGACAAACTAAAAAGACAAACTAAAAAAAGACATACCAAAAAGACGGCGTCACAATTTGTCGAAAGACAAACCACAAGGGAGCTGTAGCTCGTCTTCAAGCGAGGCCTCGTTCAGCGGTTGCAACTTGTAGCAATCGGGACACGCGTAGGTACGTTTCCGACTGTCTTTTAATCGGGGCTGCTGCTTGTCGCAAACTTTTCACAGATTTGACGTGGTGAGTTGACCGATATCGAAGGAGCCCAAATTGATCGGGAGGCTGTCAGAGAACAATCGTGCGAATCACTGGTTGGTGATATTGCCGGCCAGTTTGATCCACCTGAAGTCGTATCGTTCGAAGATAGGTACAGGAATCGGGTACGTTTAGACGAGAGTTTGTCTTGTCCTTGAACCTTGCACTTGAAGTCCCTTGAAGTCCGGCAGCTGTTAGATGGAGGCGTCGAGGTCGTGTTTGGTCGAGTTCTCGAAAGGAGTGCAAGTTGACGGAGCCGATTCGGGAAGGCGGCGGCCAAGAGGTGCGTTGATGGTAGATTTGAAGGGAGCGACTGAGGTTAGGTTTAGAGAAAGAAAAAATCTGGAAGGGAGAGTGTGTGATCGCAGATCCGGAAAGAGAAAGAGACGAAAAGAATGAATACTAAGGAGAGACTGAAGTTGGGTGTTGGGGGGTTTGAAGGGGAAGAAGCAGAAGGGGTGTGCACAATGGGGGAATTTTGTGGAAGGAGCTGTTTTTTTTTTCTTCGAAGGTTTTGAGGCAAACGGGCCCAGGTACGGGAGTACGGAGTACTCTCGAGGCACAGGGCACAAGGTACGTACTTGCGGAGTTTTGGGGGAGGGAAAGAAGCATACGGAGTCTGCGATGGAGTAATAGGGCAAAAAGAAAGAAAAGAAAAATCTTAGCAGGGACCAGGGACAGGAACGTTGTTTGGGCTACTTGCAAGGGTCATTTGAGGGAGGGGTGTGTGTGTGTGGGGTGGGGCAGGAAATCTTGCATCGGGGTGTGTACTCGGTTTTATGATGGGAGAGAGTGCTCCTAGAACAATCTGGCCTTGCCTACGGAGTGCAGTTGTTGAACGCAAACAGAGAACCATACTCCGTAGCTAATAGTGGTCATGCATTTGTGTGTTTGTGTGTTTTGGGTATCTTGGACTCGTCGAGTTTAAACATTGACGCTCGCTTCCCATCTTTCACCACAGTTCCCGGCCTTGAGGCACGAATGCCAATGCCACCTCAAGTGGCATGTCCAAAGCAACCCGATAGCAGGGCCAGAAACAGGCCCATTCGGAATACTACAGGGGAGTAGTACGTAGACTAGTACGTAGTTTACTTGCTGGCAGGTAGGCGTTAAGCAAAGAAGGACGAACGACGCGAGGAACCGACATGTTTCCAAGATATTCAGTTCACAGTCTGGACTCTTTCGACACAAAAGAAAAAAGAGTTATGCTTCTCTTGGTGCGGCGAGCTAACCGCACGAAACGAAATCCAAGTAAACTACTCCGTACTCCATACGGAGTAAACTGATAATATTTTACGGAGTACACACCCTGAAACCTTCGATGGGAGACGGCCTGTTCCTGGTGCCCAAGCATTAAAATGCAGGGGCACAAAGGCAGCACAAGACCTTGTTAGTGCCTCTAGGCAACAGGTACTAGTACTCCGTACTCCGTACTCCGCTGTAAAATAGTGGCCAGGCCATGCCTAGCTGGCCAGCCATGCAAGGTCATGTCACCATCACGCAGGGCGTACGGAGTAAAATAAACTAAACTAGAACGCACCCTAGCGCATCATTACGGAGTAGAGGAAAGGGGAAAGGGGGGCGTGGCGTGGCGTGTCTGTAGGGTGGGGCTCATCGGTAATGAGACACCTGGTGGGGAGGGTTGGCAAGTCAATTTCTGCAACTCGAAAGACTTCGAGGTATTATCTTCAGCGCACTCATTTGTGCACGAGACGGGCAGCATAAAATATACCGTAATAATGCATGTAATGTACTTGCACGACGGGTGTTGCAACGGAGTACATTTTTATTCATGGTAGGGAGAGGAGAGAGAATGCGATTGCGAGATGTTCAGTACTGATCCCGAGATACTCCGTACAATGGTCTTTCTGCGAACCCTCAAGTCTGGGGGATCGACCCCTGTGTTTTCTTTTGAGCTGTGTTTTCTTTTGAGGGACGTCTCCTTTCAAAACGAAAGCGACGATAAAAAGAAAAAAAAGAAACTGGAATTGCCAAAACAGCGACTAGGCTCTTTATCAAAAAGAAGCAAAAAGGACAGACAAAAAGAAAAGAAAAAGGACAGAAAAAGACCAATCATTGAGCCACATTTGCGACGTGCTTATTCCGTATTCTTTTGCCTCCTTTCTCACTTCCAATCAAGACTGTCTTTCTGAACAGAGACGAGTCATTATCCATGGCCGCCACGCTCGCAAGATCATCGAGGGAAAAAGCAATCATGGATTGAGCAACAGTCGAGCCTCTTTGGTTTCGTTTCTCTTAAAGGCGCTTGGGGGCTCTTGGGGGCTCTTGGGGGCTCTTAGGGGTTGCTCTTTGGAATGTTCTTGGCTGACCTGACCTGCCCCCTGGCTGGCCAGCCCAAGTACCTCGTCTGTACTCTGTAAATTTGGCGTACTCCGTACACCAACTCGGTAATTGTGTCGTACCTGCATCAGGTTATGCAGTCACATTTCACAGCCAATTGAACCTGGTCCTGCACGGCAGGTGCCACCCACCAAGCATGCACATACTCCGTCATATTACCCAGGGATGTGTGGCAATTTGCCCTGTGATGAGCAAGTGAACAAACGTGCGAAACGCAGTAGCCAATGGCCTGACAATGACGAGTTTCTGGAGATTGGCAATGAAATGAAAATGTTCCCTCTCGTAGCCCAAGGGCATTTGGCGCGCCGATGAAGCCATGGCCAGATGCCCTCCTGTGAACAAGCACGTACTGAGTAAACCACTTTGGATGGACAGACAACCTTCTATTTCTGCCCCTTCCCTTTTTGGGCACCCTTCAGAGGTTAGGGTTAGTTTTCGCATCGGATCGCTCTTGCTCACGGACGTCCAGTTATCTACGGAGTACGGAGTAGTTTATTAGTTTATGGAGTACAGTGCCCCGCACTGGTGCCTTCCAATGTTTGAGGAAAAGCAATTCGCGCCTCCGACTCATTTTTTGGGGGGGGGGGACGGAAACACACCAAAAAAAGAGAGAAGAGAAAAAAGAAAGAAAGGCCTCTATCGCTGCATCTCTGAATGTGTCCTGTCCAAACACATCGGCCCATTCCTATCACGACTCTACGGAGTACTCTAAGATCCAATAGCGCTAAGCTTTGAACCCCTCCTCTAATCCACCATGTTCAGCTTCATCAAGATGGGCTAAAGAAATAGGACTTCGACTACTGTGCTGGCTGGCATTCAACAACAGTCCCGCAGGCTGTAGCGTGCGGGCCACTAGATAATGGTTCACCACAAAATTCGTCAATGCTCTCCCAATAATACTGATCTTGGTCTGTCTTGTCCAGATCCAATGAGATTTGCTCCGAAAAGTGCTTTTTTTGTCTCACTACGAAAGAAATCACCAGAAATAAAGTGTGGCACTCGAGACCCTGCTCAGCCGCTGTCATGCACCCGAAAGACGATGGCATTGCGGCCAAGAAAGAAAGAAGAAGAAGAAGAAGGGGAAAAAAAAACTCGCTAGGGTCAAATATCTGCTGCCGGAGTAAGGCAGAATGGTAAATGGGTTTGGCGCGCGCGAGCAGGATCGGGTGGACGGAGGGAAAAGATAAGAACTCTATCTAGCAGGAAGAATGCAACCTTGGGCCTATCTGGCTGGCCATAAGGGCCTTGCAAGATCGGTTCCGGCACGTTTCGGAGCGTACAACGTGGTTGGGGAAAATCCAAGAAAGCGAGGCGTCGTCGACCTTCACCTCTCCGCCGATACCCATGCGTCGATGTCGATTGGTTTCATTTTTCTTAGCCATCACCTGGACCGGCTCGCCATAGTTGGCCTCTCAGTTGTCAAAATGTCCTGTATTACTTTGTACTGGCAACCCCAGAAAAGTTCCCGATCGAAGATTGGGAGGGGCACACTTCATTTTTGGGCTGCCCCTGGCTAATACTAGTCTCTAAACTACTCCGTATGGGGGTGGAAGAGACGCATGCTTATTGGCTCAGGACCAAAAGTTGGTTTCAGGTACGGAGCTCTCTCTGCACTGGCACTGCGTCCACGGACCTGTTTCCTCATGGCCGATTGTCTCGCCCCTTTTTTTGTGCATTCACGCCAAAATAGTGCAAGGGACAGGGAAGGGGAGGGGGCGTGTGGACTTGTCCATCCCAATTGAACTATCCGTCTCCCGCGATCCAATCATTGACGGTCGTCACGCGTTTGGAGAAGAGGAAAGAAGAATAGCCTCCTAAGGCCCCCCCCCCTGGCAAGCCCAGCCGAGTGGTTGAGCGAGATGAGAGAAGAGGGGGCAAAGGCGTTTACTACTCCATATTCCTAGGTCGATCTTTAATCTTTTTTTTTCTCTCTTTTTTACCCCTTCCTTGTCTCCATTTCTCCGTCTCTCATGGTACTCAGCCGAGTCCAACGATAATAGGTGATGGTAGACTCGGAGGCAAATGAGAGAAGTCGGATCGAGGCGCGCAAAGGATTCTAATCAAATGGCTGAAAACCGTGGTGGCCACAATGATTGGAGGACGACTGGAGGACAATGACTGGAGGATAATGACTGGAGGCGGCCACAGACATGACATATCACGGATATTGGAATTGGAATTGGTCAAACGAGCGCAGTTTTGGTGTACAAGTATTAAAGATTGACAAGAAGCCAGTGGTGTATTTATGATGCTTGGCCCCTTTTCTTGATCCTGGCCCGGCTGGCACAATTCGCTTGCCGTCCAATAATTGATTTACGAATCAAGGTTGCACTTGTCCCATCTTCCCCTTTCTTGTCGCGTGCCATCTCACTGGTTGCAAGTCAAGTCTACGGATACTTGTAGAATGGTCGAGTCAGGTCCGGGGGGGGGGGTCTTGTGTACGGGGGAGGCAGTGATGATGGGCATATGGAGTACACGTACTCCGTACCTCGGGTGTACTTGTAAAAGGCACGACATTGTCCACCTTGTCCATCCATACCTCCATACCTCCATGCCTCCGTATTCATATGCATCCAATTAAAAGTGGGAGACGGTTGTTCGGGCAAGGGACGATGGCGCCACAAGACGGTGGCACAAAGACGGTGGCACAAAGACGGGGTGGGCATCTCGAGCTGTGGTACGGAATTACGACCAATGCAAAAAAATGCATGTATTACTCGTTGTCCGGACTCAGGCTCAGGGCTGGCCATGTGTACTTCGTACGGAGTGCTCCGTAGGCAATGCGCGCTGTGGACAGGGTCATTGCCTGGAGCCCAGGTCGGCGACTGGTGAGACAGACGGTTGTTGTCTGATGCCACGCAGATCTGCAGTATCTGCAGCTAAGGTAATGGTGTATGTAGGTCGGTCGAGGTCCCCCGGAGACATTTACGTGCAGATGACGATGGCGGAGGCTCGTTGACCAGAGGCTCGTTGACCGTCGGGAGTTCCGAGAGGCGGATGCATGACGAGGGGGGATGCGATGAGACTACGGAGTACTCCGTACGCACTGAAGAATACGGAGTATCGAGGATGGAGTTTGTTTGTGCCTTGGGGTTTCTGGTTTCTACTGTGGAAGTTTGAAGATGCGACTGTGGGATGGTGTGTACCGAAGAATGCACAACCCCCAGCCCAAAACACTTTGAAAGAATTGTCGAAGAAATTAGGGAGTGCACTCGGTATTATGTATTAGTTTAATTGTGCCATTGACACAAGATACTCGGCTCCAAAATCTCGCCAACTACCGGAAACAACCAGGCCACCTGTTAATAAAAACATGAGATGATGCTGTCAAAAAAGGTATTTAAATTGGCAGCACTGAAACACGTCGGTGCCTGACGCTTATGCACGCTCTTTAACACTCGACAAGCCAAGTTTTACGTACGTACGTGTTGTTCTCAGTATCCGTACTCGGGCGGTCTCCATAAGACGATAAGACGAGAGAAAGGAAGAAAGGAAGAGAGAGACGTTTCCTGCCATTCCGACAGTCCCGATTTGCCCGTGATCCGTGATCCGTGATCCGTGATCCGTGAGCCCTCGGCATCGGCAAGGCGTTTGCCTAAACAAGACGATCAAGTGGAGGGTTCAATTAGTCCAAAATCTGACAATGAGCTTATTTCTTTTTTTTTTTCGGTTTTTTCTGTTTCTTCTCTTCTCGCACACCACACCCCCGCTCCTCCACTTTCTTCCTTCGCTCGGTCCTGGAACAGCCGGGTGCGAAAAACAAACATCGTGACGCGTCTTGGGACAACGTTTTGAGAACCAGAGCCGGAAATTGGTGCCGGTTTTTTTTCCTTCAATTTGACGCGTCGACTAGCGCGTATGCTTGTGCCCTCGAAACAAAAATTTTAATAATAATAAAAAAAGTCAAATTCCATGATGGTGGTTTGAGGGTAATGAAGAGGTCATGAGCCCTTTTTGCCCCACCCACCCTCGTGGAAACCACCCTTTTCACGATCCTGTAGGTTGGGATGACGATGTTGTAAACATGCTTGTAGCACTGGAGGGTGGACAGGCATTGTTCTCACTGGAGGGGTTGCATCTCCCACATGTCCAAGCTCGCCACGCCATGCGGCGCGGCGGCTTGGGAGTGAAGTGGCGGACGTGGAGAGGAGGGGTAAGGTACACGTAAGGTGATGAGATGATGGTGTGGCCAATTCAAGTTTGTGGTAGGATGGAACAGGGCAAGTTTGTAGCTGTGGTTTTGTCGCGAAACTGCAGGGTCTTTGTGCAAGTATCGTCATCGTCATGGCCAGCCCTCTGCCGTCTACGTCCAGCCTTGCCGGTCCTCTTCTCTGTTCAAAGTCTCGAGGTTACCTCTGCGCGTGCCCAAGCCCAAGTCCCGCCGCCGCCGCCAGTTCCCTCCTGCCAAAGACACCAAACTTTAGTCAACGTGAATGTGGGACATCATGAGATCATCAGGTGGCTGAGAGTCTTCTCTCTTTATTTTGATTCTTCTCAAGGTTTTGCCCATGTCTTGGCGCGTCTCGATGTGATGGGTCCGTTGTGCTGTTGCATTTCAAGTGTCTGGAATCGTTGGCTCTTCCATCGCGAGGCAACAATCTCTCTCCCAGTCCCAGATCCCGAGTTTTACAGACATTCAAAAAGGTGCCAAAGTAAATGGCCGACATCTCTTGTCCAGTTGTTAGCATCACAGCGGCTGCGCAAAGGCTGCATCACTTGGTTTTTTTGATTTAAACTTTATTCTAACCTAAAGCTAGATACAAGGCCGCGGAGGGTCAGCGGAGGGGGGGGGCGTGGACATATTGCAAGTCAAAACATCTAGAAACACAGATATGACTGAAATGTCTCGTTCGTGTGGGTTGTTCAAGTTGGTCCTCCCATCGAGCTGTCTGGATCGAGACAATGTTTCTCGAACAGCGAGCGTTCTTAATCCTCCGTCATTTGGCATTTAGACAGGTCTCTCATATTTGCTTTTTCCTCCCTCTCGTAGAAATGTAAACAAACGAGAATCAATCCTCCGTACTTGTTCATCGTGGCGCAAAAGGCACGCGGCACGGGAGTGAAGAAAGGGCGGCACGGAATCTATGGCGGCTTGGAATTGCATCCGACGATCGCCCTCGTATCCCGGTAATTTGATTTTTTTCCCCTTCTTTCTGCCGTGCTTAATCGGGCCCATTATTGATCTTCTCACACGGGACCGTACAAGCGGTTTGCGCGCGCATTAATTACGGCTTTTCTTCAAGAACAACCGGCGACCTGGTTGACATATTTTCCAAGTGAACTAGTTGTCATCTTCTCTTTCCCCTCCCTTTAGATCGGCTGCCACACTCGCACTCCTCAATCCATGTCTTGGATGGCAGATTAGATTGTCTCGCCCGAACATTGCCACTGACCTAACCCCCCCCCCCCCCCCCCCAGCCGTACCTGATTCCAGCACAGCCAGCCATCGAAAGGCCGTTGTCGTCTCGAGAAACATCTTCTGCAACGAAATAAAGTTCTCTTTCTAGCTCTTTCGGTGTACTTGTATGCAGGTTTCTAGTTTTGACAAATTCGTATTTGTGTCAACTGCAGAGAAGAATGAATTGCATGCAGCGAAACCAAGCAGCTGGAAAACGTTTGTTGCCAAGAGAGGTGTAGTAGAGGTGTCAGAAAAAGCAAAGAGCGGGAGGAGAGTTTCGCCGAATGGTGATACTTCTTCTTTCCTTTGTTGTTGATCGACATCCATGTTAATCAACGACGGGTAGATGGGAAAAGACGTTCTCAAGCACATTGTCATGAAAGCGGGCTCGTTGGCGGGTACTCGCATGAGGCCAAGGGAATAGACTGGGTTCTTCTCTTTTATCAAACTGGATTGTCCACTGGAATCCTTCAACTCGACTTTTAAGTGATAACGGGATTGAAGCTCAGCTCCAATACTTACTCCCGTTCCCGTTCAATTCCCAGCACCACAGCTGTGGCACAGGCAGCAGCTTTTGATAGAGATTATTTCGTTGAAACAACTTGTAGATCATGGCTTGTCAATTTCTGATCATTGGATAAGCCATCGGCCTACCCTACAGCGGTCAGGTAAGAAACTTGGCAGGCTCGAGATTGCAATCTGTACCACATACCTTTACTTGACTCATGGATCGCAAGGTGACAAAGACCATTTTTCTCAGATAGCCTTCACATTAAAGGTTCGAGGAAATTTGGATGTTCGTGTGGGAGAGCGTATTTACCTCCCGGGGACAGAGAATGAGTATTACAGCCCTGAAATCCTTCTAGCCGCCCAAGGAGCTCTTTTTATCCGCCCCCTCTCTACTTCAACGCATCCGATACCTTACTCCTTTCATCGTTAAATCTCCCAGGATAGAGTTTCAACAACTGGCAAAGTAGAATTCGAAACAACATGACGCCCCATCCCGATTAGGCTGGCCTAACCGCTTGAACCGGAAGAGAGAAACTTCGGATCTCGTATACGACGACACTGAAGGCGCCTTTACGAAGATTCTCGTCGAGGAGGGATACCTAGACGAAGACGAGTGGGGAGAGAAGCGACGCCGAAGTATTACAGCGAGGTGAAGACTAATATGAGACGCGTTAACCAAAACGAAGACACCACTGAAGTATACTTGGCTTTCCGTGTGTTTTCACAGGCGAAGATGAATCTCGGAGTTGTGCTTTATGCTGATCCCGAGCAGCAAAGATTGGATGCATTTAGTTTCGGGGGATATATAAATGCTTTCGGGGCTTTCTCGCTGTTGCGCTGTTGTGGTTTTCGGGGTCTTCGGGTTATGGAAGCTAATGATAACTACTTGTAGTTTAGTAATTAATGGAGTCTTTCGAGACTATTCTCGTCCTCATGGTCGTGAAAAAATGAGTGGTAGCTAGTACCAGTACCTATGAGAGGCACCCAATTCGCCCTGTAAAGAGTGTATCGATTACACATCACATGTTCCCCTCATTTCCTCGTTAGCTTGCCTGGCCGTTCTTCCGCTGACGTCAAGACAACCCGCGCCACGGTCCAGGGTCCTCAAGGATGTGTGGCGGCACTGTTTCGTTCTTTGATTTTGCACTGGATATGGCATTAAAGAGGCGAAACGAAGTGTCTGATGGAAGACCAGAGATAGCGGGATGTCACTACATATAAAGAAGAGAACCTATCCTGCAATCTTTCCTTTCTTTCGTGTTGCGAAATTATGTAAGGGTTCCCGTGATTGAGGTTGATCCATCCGTCACATCACTGCATTTCAACCCTCCATCACAACAGAGCCGCAAAACGAGCCCCCAAAATCAGACACCCAACTGAGCAGCCTCGCTGGTGAACGGGCAACAACTTGTTGAGGAAAATGGCGGCCGCCATAGACTCAAATGAGGCGGGCATGCCAGACCCCGAAACGGCAACTCTCCAAGCACAGCAAACTCACACCCGCGGGGAAATCGACAACGAGTCTTCAGAGCCATACACTGTCTTTACCAAATCCCAGAAGGTTTTCATCATAATACTATGTTCTCTCGCAGCGTCATTCTCGCCCCTGAGCGCCCTGGCATATTTCCCGAGTCTGCAATACATCACGCAAGACCTTAAGATTCCCATGCAGTTAACGAATTTGACAATCACAATGTACCTTTTGGTTCAAGGTCTTGCGCCTCCTATTGTCGGAGATTTGGCGGAGCAGATTGGACGGAGGCCTTTGTATCTGGCTGTGCTGACCATTTACTTTGCTTCATGTGTGGCTCTTGCATTGCAGAGGAATTTTCCTACTTTGTTGGTTTTACGTATGGTGCAGAGCGCCGGAAGTTCAGGTACTTTTCTTCTTTTCGATAATCCAATCTAGAATTGGTTTCTCAGGGGTTTTTCTTAGGAACAATTGTATTGGCCATGATGGTCGCGGCAGATCTTGCACCAGCACATAGGAGAGGAAGAACTATTGGTGCTATGTTGTCTGGGTATTGTTGAATCCCCAAACTATATAAAAGTCTAAGAATGGAAGCATGGACTAACTTGCATATCCAGTGGCAATGCGACCCCAAGTCTAGGTCCCGTCATTGGCGGCCTTTTAACAGAATTCGCGGGCTGGCCCTGGGTCTTCTGGTTCCTCTGCATACTGGGCGGCATCTGTCTCATCCTAGTAGTCCTTTTGTTACCCGAGACAAACCGTCACCTCGTTGGAAATGGAAGTCGTGCGCCGAAAGGCCTAATGAACACTCCCGTGTCGTTGTTTCTTTGCCCGACCGAGATGGTTGATTCCATTCCGGAGAAAAGGAGACTTTTCAATGGGTTCGAAAAAACTCCGAACCCGCTCAGGTGTTTTCGACTTGCGAAGAAGAAATATAATGCCATGCTCTTTGTCTCGTATGCTGTTATTTACATTTGCTATGGGTGCCTTCAAGCTGCACTTGCACCGTTGCTCATGAAACACTACGGACTGAATGCCCTAGAGGCTGGTTTGGTTTTTTTGCCATATGGCATTGCTACGCTGTCAGCATCGTACTTCTTCGGTAAGATTATCTGCTTTGCACTTTTCTTTTTTTTCGAGACCGATTTCTAATCATCCGGCAAAAAAATCTTTCACGTTGCAACAGGCAAAGTTCTCGACCATGATCACCGAGCAGTAGCCGAAAAGGTTGGTGTAACAATCAACCCAGCCATGGGCGTTGACTCGGTTGCTATTCCATCGGAGCGCGTTCGGGTTAGAAGCTCATTATACTTTGTTATTTTCAGCATTCTTTCCACAGCAGCGTTTGGATGGACGATGCATTTTCACACTCATCTTAGCATAGTGATTATCATCACTTTCGTGGCAGGAGTTTCCTATACCGGTGTTTTTACAGTCAGTCGACCTATTCAACCCCCCCCCGGACGTACCTTTTTTTTTTCATTTTCTTACCTCTTCCCTTTCTTTAGACATGTATGACCATGAATGTGGACTTCAATCCAACGCAGTCAGGCCTGGCCAGCGTAGCGGCGAGCGTGATAAGATATCTATCCACTGCCGCCGGAGTGGCTGCAATGCAGCCTATGTTCGATGCAATTGGTATCGGGTGGACGTTTACAGTATACGCTTTCTTGGGTTGTATCTCGTTGCCACTCCTTGTGACGTTGCGATATTATGGGCCACAATGGAGGCATCGCGTATAGAACTGATGGCCATGGGGGGGTTTTTTTTTCTTACCTTTAACAAGCATACTCGAAACGTGCCACATTAAAATGCATAGGGATATAACTTAAGTTACAACGCCGACATGGTTCTCAAATTGGGTAGCGCATGTTTCCGTTTATAGTAAGGTGTAGGTATCGCAACTGACACGAACTGTTACTGTTACATTCATGCACGAGTAGGTACGGGGAATACGGTAGAAGAATGCTAACATAGTACCTGTCTGACGAATTTGGGAACTAGAAAATGGACTCAACGAGGACAGGGGACTGTGCAAAGCGGTAAGGCTGCTACGTCTCATTAGTTGTACGTCCGTAGTTGCCCTTGAAGGAACTGGCTGCGATTGGAGTCAAAACAACCCAGGGATTGGTGTATTAATGCTATGCGAAATCGGATGCATGGCTACACTCACTGGGGCAAACACTGTGTTTCGTCACTCCCGTCCACCTTGATGCATACTTTCAAGTGTGGAAAGATGGAAAGATGGCTGTTTATCCGAAGAAGGGAAGAGAGCAGTACTGCGTTCATACACGTACGCATCCACGCAGCAAGAGGCTTCTATTTTCGGATCCCAGGACCGGCATATCTATCCGTATGATAGATAGATAGATAGAGTTTATTACGCCCGGGAGAACGGATCTCATAGGGCCAGTGACTACGCTAAGCTGTCTCTTTTTACCCGCAATTCTTCCAGACCACCCAAAAGAGCCCTACTCTTCTTCCCAGCACACCTCTTTTCTAGCCCCGCTTGCTTGACTCTGTTTGACAGGCCTGCTTGAAGGCCGATTTCTCCAAGTGTTCAGCATCCTATCTCCAGCAGCTGAAGCATGGTCTGTCAACTTGAGGCTGTTTAGTGTTAGTCGTCAGCTGTAGTAATAGTATTTGGCTTCTTCTGTTTCCCTTTTTCACTCCAGCCTTCCCGTCGCCATTGCAAACTTGACTGTCGCTCGTACCGCCTCCAGGTTTGGTGCCCATTTGGGTCCGTCCGACGCCGATTTTCCACCCAGAAAGAAGGAGAGGTTTCCCCACATGCTTTGTCCCACTTGCCGCATAACTTCACGTTCGATATCCCATTTCGAGCATCGGAAAAGGAAGTGTTCCATCGTTTCCGGTGCGCAACCACACGCACACATGTCTGACTCTGCGGCCCCTATCTTGCTCAGGTAACCGTTGATCCTTGCCATCCCTGTACGAAGCTGTGAAAGCACGGTGGCTTCTCGTCTGTTAAGGCGGAGTAAGTGAGTTCTCACTCTGCTCAATTGATGTAAAAAGTGGGACCCCCCTGCTCAGCTGGCTTCACTAGCGGCCCTTTTTAACAAAAAGTACCGCTAGTGAAGCACTAACCCCACTCGCCCCGAACGGAAAGACCCTCTTTCCCCATTTTGTCAACAGGAGACATAATACGGAGTATTATATTGCGTTCGAACGCGCCCATCCCAGGTAAATCTAAGGCTCCCCTTCCTTCACTTTGAATTCACACACAACGCATACCAGAATGTAAAATGCATAACATGCATACCGAAAGCTCTCCAGTTCAAGATTTCGAGTATACCTATAATAACTTCACGATCAAAATATCAGTCCATCCTTTCACACCACCAGGTCAACAAAGGGAGTTTCACTTGTGTTCCTCGACATATAGCGTATGCTGCACAGAAAGCCCTGAGGATGACAAGGTTATCCAAAGTATCCTAGACAATTGCGAAGCGAGATTTGGACGTGGGAACTGGATTCACACATCGTAAGTAGAGATATTCCTACACACTATTATTGTAGTCTAAGTCTAATTATCAAAAGACTTGAACGAAAAACGATTTTGAGTCCTAGGCATCGATGTGAGCACCAATCAGTGTCTCTAAGCCTTCAACATCAATTTGATCCTTCGGTGACGCCAAGCCTCGAAGACGAATTTGATCACCAAGCATTTCCAACCCTTGAAAAAGAAATTGATCAACAGCCACCCCTCGAACAAGACCAGCCAGCGATACCAAACCTCGAAAATGAAGACGATCGAGAAGAGGGAAATGCAGCTTGTTGCAAATTTGTCACAGAATTTGTACAAAAGATCAAGTCTGGGTTTGAAAAGCTGGAAAAAGGAAAGAACTGGTCGTGTTCTCAACAAAGCCTCCTAGCCAGCCTAAAAGACATTCGACTTCAGGTAAAAGCAGGCTATGATATAACCGAAACACTTGAGAAAATCTTACACGCAAAAGTGGACTCAGTCAACAATACCTTATGGATCACTAGCTTCTTATATCGGTACATAATGTATCGTAACCACGCCATTAACCCGAAGGCCTGGAATTCAAGTAATCCTCATGAGGAAAGAAAGCTAAGAAAAAAAGAGCACTTCTGCCACGTTCTTAGTGGTGTGGTAGACAAGTTAGTCAAGAAATGGGGAGTGTTTGCTATCTTAATATATGATGCGGTTGAAGGTAAGTGTCCCAGCTAAAAGCTAGAAAGAAAAAGCCTAACTCAGATGTCGATGAAGCCAAGAGGTATAAAGGCAGTAAGGTTCGGGACTTACCGCAAGATCAGTATCATTTGGCCATCAACTCTTGTATTGAGAAACTGGAGTTGAAGCCAGCAGCGCCGAAGTCGAAGGGATCAAAGTCAAAGAAGCAAAAGTCAAAAGACCCCGATCCAAATCCTCAGGCTGAAATGATCCTCCTTCCATTACAGACACCCGTTTTTTGCCCAAATTTCTTCATCAGCCACATTCTGAACGTTGAGTAAGCTGTGCTCTAACCACGAGACCCCCAATAACTACTAATGTTTCAACTAGATATGCCATAGTCTGCCACGAGACTAATCAAGAAAGTCTTGCTCAGTATGACCTCCAAAATGCGATAGATGATGAAACCAACGACCAAATATACGAAGGCAGAATACCACTACAACGCCTCATCGATGCCAATGATGAGTGTTCCGAGGACTCTGAGAATAAACCGAAATTAAAAGTAGAGGTCAAAAATGGTACAGTAACGATTTATGCAAAGAAAACGGACCACGCTTCACAACCTTCGAGTACGACTTCGCCGCTGTCAGTTTTGGATCGCAACCAGACATGTGAAGGCGAAGCCTCACAAATGGCTTCACCAGAATCAATTTTATCGCCCACACAACATTCTCAGACATTCTCTCCGCGAATTTCCGTGTCAAGCATGTCTTCTCCCGAGTCTCTACCCGTCGCGAAGAGGATGAGAGTGGAGTCGTCGGGACCGATCATCCAACAAAAAGGCATGAGCCTACCCGTGAAACGGAAACAACCCTCACAGAGGCGGCCAAAACATTGAAACCATTAGTTATTCTCCCAGGGGATGTCGAGAAAAGTCAAGAGTCTATAAGTGAATCATTAATCGGCGGGGCAGATGGACAGGATATAATTGATCAAGACATTTGTTGGGGTGACTGGTTTATGGATATTAGCTAGTTATTTTGCTGAACAGTAAACAAGGCACATAGAAAAGCAATTCTTCCGGCTTCAACTCTCAGTGTGGCATTTGTGGGGATCTGGTGCACTGATCCAACAGACCAAGTCACAATATCCCAAGTGCCCCCTTCACAAGATATCGTAACCTTTAAACCCTCTTTGTCACCATGATCAAATTCAATACTCCCAACGGCTGTCCAAATAGTGATCGCTATTGCAATCTCGGAAGGTCTCGTTGCAATTTTGTCACCTGGCTGAAGGAAGAAAGCATAGCTAACAGGTATTTTGTTTCTCGAGTGTAATTTCAGTTGAAGACCGGCTTCCTTCCGCCATCGTACCACCTCCGGAGACTGCTGCTAAGTTAGCTGTTTTAGTACTGGACACAAACGCAAGGGGACTTCAACTTCATACAGTATATTCTGAAAATGCTTTCATCACCAGCGTAAATTCATTAACCCAAGAAAGTTCGGTGTATGGACGGCTGTGAGGACTCTTGCTAAGTTTCCCGCTGGCTACCTGTTTCTGAACCTCAAGTTGTGCTCTGGCAGCAAGTTGCACTAAGGAGTCCGTTGGTTTATAAAATCTGTAGCTTTTCGCAGAACTCATACTGTCACTCGGAAAGGGCTTATGAAGTCACGATGTTGAAAAAAGTTGGGTTAAAATTATTTAAGTTAAGGCGGCAACGGCGATGGCATTCACAAATAATTAGTGGTGTTTTGCCCCGAATTAACCGTATTAGTCATATTCTTGGAATGGTCTGGATATTCCGATTGTTTATCTCGGAATCTCTCTAACTTGCAGGCTATTTGAATACGAAGTGAAGTATCTCGAAACATGATGGATCAACTCGCCGACTGACATGACACGACTATCTTCCGAACAGAAGCGAATAGCGAAACGTGTAGCCGGTTTCATTATCCCGCAATCTTCCCCTGCTTGGTCCGAGGTTGGAGAAGATGAGAGACTTGAGTGGCTTGCTCTCTTGATCGCCCACCTCCGGCAGTCCAAGAATAGCGGAATCGCAAACATTATCGAGAACGATTCGGCACAAGGACTACTCATATTAAGGGAAAAGCTCAAATCGATAAGGCAGAAAAACAAAAGTCGGTTTTCTATTTGACATAGGATATTCGCAGTACTGACAAAATGTCTTACAGAGGGCACGCCTGCGCACATACAAACAAGCCAATACCCGACGGATCATGGCGACGTCACCGAAGAATAACGATAGATACCAGGCTTTGAAGAGAAGGCATGAAGCAAAGTCCAAAAAGACAACTCAAGGTGGAGGTCCATAGAACAGAGCTGGCAACACAAATTCTTGAGATTTTTAGTTTATTTCGGGATCATCACCCATGACTTCATAAACCCTTTATATTCAGTCTTTTTCTTCTATTTCAAAAATAGAGGGAGAAGCAATTGAATTAAACTACACGTTGAGAGGGGTAGAGGCTAGTAAGACGCAGTAAGGGGAATAAATTGACCAAAGAAGCAGGCTGCCAGAGAAAAGAAAAAAAGCATCAACTCCGTAGCCGGCTTAGCCCTCTTCGTAACTAACGGAGTATACTCAGACTTTCTTTCCATTTCTTCAGTTTTTATTTCAAAAAGAAAAACAAGAGGAGGAAGAGGAGAATCCTAATAGATTTACAAAAAATAAAAGGGGGAGGAAGTCAGGACATATGTACTAATAAGCAGTTCTACCCCTACACTACTCTTTTACTTAGAATGTATTTCACAACGGAAAGAACATGCATTTATGTCTCGGAATAATTTCTTGCCAAGAGAGTCGTACCACTGGTCCCAGCATTCAGAACATCATTTTCTAACTCGGCAGGGAAAATGTCACCTGAACTCCCTCATGAAGAAACCCTATGCGATCCCGAGTATGAGTTCATCGAGGGGGTCGAATCTCCGGAGCGTTACCGACTGGGAGGATACCAGCCTGTCCAGTTAGGAGATAGATGATTTGAGTCTTCCACTGCAGTTGGTCACATTTTCACATCGTGGCCAGGTACGAGCGAGCAGCAGGGGGTGAAGGGTAAAGAGGGCCTGCGCCCCCTCGCTCGCTTGAGGGATACTTCAAGAAGAGAGAACCATGATACCCATTGCTCCTCCTCCTCTTCTGCTTCTTGTTCTTCCCTTCTCCTTCCATCCAGTAATATCGATAAGATCCCCACTTGCTCCAAGAAAGAAATACAGGCACAATGGCAACAACCAACATGGTGAAGTTTTACTTCCTGATCAATCCAGGTCCAGCAAAAATGCGACAGCTCATGGCCCTCGCATACCAGACTGCACAGGACCGTCACCTGCACCCAAGTGCTATTCTCGTTCGGTAGGTGAACGGGAAAGTGCCACTTCAAAGTCTCGTTTATTAACCTCCTTGTCAGATCTGGCATCCACGACACAACGACCATCGCAGGGAGGCCCCGTAAGGATCCCAAAGGAAAAAACGTCACCGTTTGCTTCAAGGACGACGTCCAAGTCCGAAAGGGCACTCATACAGCCAGTCATGGATATGTCCATGACAAATCGGACACCTTCATTCGAGAAGCCACACATACCTCCGAGAAGCCTGACGCGACCACAGAATCAAACGGCGAGCCTGCTTGGCCTTCGGAGGTGGAGCTTCCAGTTACCATTGAAGTTGCTTATGGGCACTTCCCGGAAGGTATCTGATGGTATTCAATCAAGTTTCTTCGGATCTGGCTGCAAAACCATAGGAGCATCAGGCGCAAGAGGCGCGAAATATTTCCAAGACTGAGGCACCCTGAGTGGATGATTGTTGGATTTGTGTGTTATAAGCTTCATTGATACGATGATGTCGTCCAGTTCCATTCTGTGATCTTCAATTGGCCGTATTCTAGATAATGCCGACATACAATACTGTAGCCCATGAATGATCGAACAGAACGAGGATTGAATATTTCTATATAATATATGCGTTTAACGTTTGGTTTTGCATTTCCAAATCATCGTACGATCGAAACCCTGTGGCCCTCGTATATACATCGAAGGACTCTCCTGTGGAATGCGTAGCAAGGTCATAAAGACACCGAACCTTGACCCAATCTATTCGGTTCATCCTATTAAAATGAATTTTCAGCGTCAAACTAATTTGTAGGGAGGGAGGAAGCTACCCTTCTTGGAAGATAACTGCAGGAACCATACGCGACTCTTCTTGGGCACCATTAATCCCCCACTCCGATGCCCATCCAGTGATAGAGAGGGTTATCCAATCGACCTGGTAACAGTCTGGTATCTCGAGGGCCCAAAGACGTGATACAAGACCAATCTCAGCAAGGCTTTTACCATCAACCTCCTCAAGGCCACACTTGGTCGGGCCAAATGGGTCAAATACCATGGCGATACTGTGATAAGTCTCGTTCTGGTATAAATAGAAATCTTCGATGAGGGGCCGCTGTATTGGCTTAGTATTGGATGATTCCCTCTCTGTGGTATAGGGAAGTGGTGTCGGGGTTTGTAAAGGAGAGGCGACTTGCAGATGAGGTTGGCAAAAAGGCTCAGTCTTGCACCGTATCAAACCAAGTGCCTAAGGTTTAAAGAAATAACTTTCCCTAAATGCAATGTCCATATATGCCCAGCAACAAATGTCACATGAAAAGTCATCTGTGACGGGTGAACCCTGCTTCGCCATCTGTTGAATGGCTATCTGCAAGTCTTGGTTTGCATAATCAGATAAACTCCGCAGAAGGTCAAGGACCCCCTCTGTTTCATGCCATGCGAGGGAAAGTTGTTTATCTCCAACCGTATGTTCCAGTATGTCGACAATAAAGTGACCCATGGCCTTTGTTGCCCTTACCCCTAATGTTTCCACCAGGACGACGATATATCTTTCCATTTCTGTAAGCTTTTCGATTGTTTCTATGAAGAGCGTCGTGTATAGAGGGCACTGGGCCATATTATCCCAAACTTGAACCCACAGTTCCGAGGGTAGATACCCTGTCGCCTCAAGCTTTGGGTGGAATTGGCGGAATAGCCTCATATTACGGATATCAACAAGCAGCCGTATTAGGATAAGGTTCAAAACAGGAGCAAACCGTACACCATAGGGCCCAAGACAGAACTGAAAGAAACCACGATTGTGTATGATCCTCTGCATAACCTTCGCTATCGATATGAGAGGCCCACCTGCCTAACGAATTTGGGAACTGGAGAATGGACTCAACGAGGACAAGGGACTGTGCAAAGCGGTAAGGCTATTACGTCTCATTAGTTGTACGTCCGTAGTTGCCCTTGAAGAAGTTGGCGATGGAAAGATTTGTTTAATTGGCGATGGAAAGATTTGTTTAAAAACAGGCATCAGAAACGAGCTATGTATCTCAGAGCAGCAAGGCTGGAGTGAGAGAAGAATCATCTCTCACTCCAGAGCTCGATCTCGAAGGAATTGCATCATTATTTGAACGATTCGTGGCATCCAGGCGATTGAAGTCAAAACAACCCAGGGTTTGGTGTAATGCTATGCGAAATCGGATGCATGGCTACACTCACTGGGGCAAGCACTGTGTTTCATCACTCACGTCCACCTTGATGCATATTATTTGCACTTTGTCCAAATTTCTCACAGTCAAGAATCCTTCCCTTTCGCCTATATACATGTTCCAAACAGCACATTGAACAAAGTCCATATCGTTCAACATGTCTTACTCCTCCACTACAACGAGTGGCCAGTTGATCCCCTTGTCAGCAGCACCGGTGTTACCAAGGCCAGCGCAGCTGAAGAGGCCGACGGGGTTGTTCTCTGTGGCGCGCATATACTTGAGATCGATGCATTCCTCTTTGAGAACGAAATGAAACGACTGGTTAGTAGACTTGTCTTTAACTGGCTATATGTGAGGTTTGAAAAAATTACAGACCTGGTGTTGAGCCTATGAGAGCGATGCGTCCATCTTCCATGACATTCCAGTTTTGGCCCACGGCATCATCCGCGCAGGGCTGAATGTAGATATCCGCCATGTCGCGCCAGCCAGCTGTAATTTTTGTCAGCAATCAGCACAAATTTGGAGATTTCGAGATTGAATGCAAGAGCGAATTGGCGAGAAAATCTTACTCTTTGGCCCGGCGTCGACACAGAGGGTTGGATCAGCCCCCCAGACTATCTTGCTGGTGCCGTCGGTGAGATACCATTGTTGCTCGGCCGCTTCAGAGTGGGTTTGACTGTGACAGTTTGCCAAAACATCAGTATTCAATTCATTCATCTTCTTCACTACTATGCACTATGCGGTACTATGCGGGTAATCCAAGCCTGTTTTGGTAGGGCGGGGGAAAACTGGGAGACGAACACAAGCATTGTGCTTCCCGCTGTCGAGGCCTTAGGTGCCATCACGAACTTGGCGTCGACCATGGACGTCACATAGACCTTGCGGTAACCCTCAGGAACCTGGGCGAAACCAGTGGCAGCGAGGGCCAAAACTAGGATTGTCGAGAGCATCTTTGTATAGAGTTTTAGACTTGATTCGTTTGTCGATTGCTAAGTTTCGTATCGACGATTGAGTGTGGGGGTGTCGTGGGGAGAGAAAGTGTTCCATACGAGCACCTGCCGAGACTCTGGGCATGGGATGGGAAGGGTATTTTATCTTCTTGGCTCAAAGTGCTGGTGCTAACACAAGCTTTCTCTCTCCAAATCTCGTAATTGATCAAATTAAATGTCCCGGGCCAATGAAAAGCCCCTCACGAAAACTCGAAATAGAACTTGCTGGTGAGAGGGACCGAGCCATGTTCATGTTCTTTGCCATAGTGGCCGGTTGAATGCACCCCCAGCGAGACGCGTACCCCGGAAATATTCATCTTTTCGATGGTTAGATTGAAGAAGAAGATTGATTTGTTGAATTTGAGAGAGAATTTGTTCCATTCTTCAGGCTAGAAGATGGATATTTCGGCCTGCCGCGGTAAAATGTGAAAATCGACCACCCACAATGTAGTTAAGAAGTTAAAAATTGAAATATTAGATCTTTGAAAAAGGTTTCAGTATTACATTCATGGCCTGTAGTGTTTATCCTGTCATTGACAGACCAAGTGTTGTTTCACTAATCTTAGGGCACCTGACGCTGGACGACACATTTCTTGCTAGTTATGAAGTTGGCCATGAGAAACTGACAAACAATTCAATTTGTTTTGTTAGGGTCAATACTGGAAATGGTCTTGAAGACGGGTACGGCCCAATTCAACACAGGTTTCTTGGCAGACAGCTTGGGCCATCGCTGTAATCCAGTGGTTAACCTTCCACAGGTCCGTTAATGAGGCGCCAAAGGCTACGGACATGGCTAGTCCATTTCTAATTATTATGGAAAGATGGAGGTCAATCTGCCGGGTCCGAGGGGGAGGGAGAGGAAAAGAGGAAAAAAAAAAGAGAGCGGGTTGGCGGGACTGGTTGACCATCGGCTTCTCTAATTCCGATCCCGAAACAATGGAAACACCCGCAACAGCTTGTCAAACCCGACTATTACAGAGTGGCTAACCCATGCAGTTTGTGTAAGGCATCATGCATAGTCTATCGGAGAATTCAAGCAAGTGCGGCAGCTGCCATGCCGAACATACTCTCCCTGCCATAGTTTAGTGGCACATGGGAGTCTCGCTTTGACGGGGACAGCGGAGCGTGAGCGTGTGCTGTGGCCAGCCAAATCTAGCAACTTGGTTCCACAAGAAATCACCCCCCAGTTCTAGACGGTTGAATGATTCACTGTTAGTTAACTTGGGCAAATGGGTCGGTCCGGATCAGAATACTACCTGCGATCTGCCCAGGCTGTGGTTGACCTCTAGTGGGATATGTCGAGCTTGAAAGCTGTACTTAATGCAAATGAAGGTCCTGACCAAGGGGTAGCCGTATATTGTCAAAATATCCATCGAGGAGAAACAGAAAATCAAGTGAGCCCAATCTTGTGTTTTCAGTCTTAGATATCTATTTCTAGGTTAACTATTAGGCTTTGTTTATGGAACAAGGTTCGTTAATTAAGACGAGGATATAGATAAGGTATCCAAGGTCCTCTGTTCTAATGGAGAAACCTAAATAATAGAACCTAAATATACATATCTTGATGTTCCGAAACCAGCTTTCCTTTACCAGGTGCGTTGGCGAATCTCTACTACGCATTCGGCAGCTTTATTGAAGAAGCCTTCCCTGATTACTGTGGGCTTGTCATTCAACCTCGTGATCTTAAACAACTTAAAGATGAGCACCATAGCCTTTAAGATCTCCATCCAAGCAAAGCTTTCGACAACAGTTAGCAAGTTGGTGCTTGGTACAAAATAGGTTGGACGGGAAATAGGCCACCTACTTTCTTCCTATACAGGCCCTAGGGCCCGTAGAGAAGGGGAAAAAGTTATCCAGAAGTTTGTTTGCGTCCGAATCTAACCATCTCTGTGGTCTGAAGAGCTCTGGGGACTCGAATACCCGAGGGTCCATCATAACACCGACAGTTGGTACGCTAACAACAGTCTACAAAGTTTCGAGGTCAGTAAGGCAGGTTGCTATTTCCATGCCACGACATCCGTTTAACTTACTCCTTCAGGAATGTACTCTCCTGCTATCGTTCTGCCGCCCGTAGGAGTGATACGCTCTAGTCCCGTAGCACTTGTTGGTCGAATTCGCATGACCTCTCGTAATATCGCAAGCAGCAGAGGCAAACTGCCAGCCTCTTTCTCAGAAGGAACCCAGTATTCGTCAGGTTGACCAGGGAATGCAGCGTCGATTTCTTCCTGCAGTTGAGACTGCAACTCTGGGTCGCGAGATACAAAGTCTATAAAGTTAGTCATAGTGCTGCTCGTGGTATCGCTACCGCCAACGATAAAACTGATTGACTCGGCTACAATCTCTTCTTCTGTGATGGGGTTCTTGGTATCGGGATCCCGAGCATTGAATAGATAGCTGAGGAGGTCTTTCCGGTTGTCGGTTGACGATTTGCGCTTCTTGTAAGCTTCCCTGCCAATCTTCTCAAGGTTTGAGCGAGCTTTTACCCCAGAAGACCAGAAAGAATCAAAGGGATAGTACTTCATGAGGGGCCGGAGAGTGGGCGATAGAGCCCCCATGGCGTTGAAGACCTCGCCACGAGTATCAATGATTCCAATGAGGTTGTATGGGTCTTCTCCCTGCTCGACAAATCCAAAGGGCTCGCCAAAAGAGAAACTAGCGATTACATCGAAGGCAAGGTAGTTGGCTAGTTTCCGGTGAGCGAGTAGTTAGCAGTTTGTCCGCCGATGGGCTGAGAGCGATGACATAAAAGGGAGAGAAAAGAAAAGGAGAGAGAGATGCTTACTCCAAATGGCCAAGTCGACCTTTGCCTTGGATTCTTTCAGCATCCCGAGAAGTTTGTTCTTCCAGGACAGTAGTTCAACATTCATATAGGGCTCAAAATCCGATAGAGCGCGCGCTGAAAAAGCAGGGTTGATGTATCTCCGTTTACGACTATGCTCGTGCACATCCCTAGAGTTGAAGACAACAGGCCGCACCTGCAAAAAAGCGTCGTAAAATTGACTTTTGACGAAACCAGTCTTGTGTCCATAGACCTCTGCCACAGCGGTTGGATTGTTAATGGACAGATGATTGGGTCCGATTCGAACAAAGTCGCCATGCTTTTGGTGCAGTTTCATTACTGCTTCAGAGCGTCTCGTGTGTCTGCATTGGGAAGCAAGCCAGAACGACGATACCTTGGCCCAAAAGGGACCGGGGAAACGGCGAATTTGAGTAGTAAAAGATCGAACGAGTTGAATAATGCCCTGGAAGCCAAAGAGTCGGGTTAGCGATTCGTGTGGTCCTGGTTACGAGATGTTATGGCACGCCCACTAAGCTGAAGAGTGCCGTGCCAGACAAATAGATTGGAGCGTGGAGGAAGGGAACGAAAGTACCAATACTAGTGGCAGGAAAACCAAGGCATGGACGGCCGAGAATCCTTGCAGTCCCAAGGCCTTTTCCATTTGCGCAGGAATAGCCATTTTCAGCGTGCTTAATGAAACCGAGCTGAGAGGTTTAGAATCGAAAAAAATATTCCGAAGAAGTTGACATTTTAACAGATTGTATAGATTTATGATGATTTCAAAATATGCCTTATTTGACCTTGATGTTTGTTTTCTAATCAAGGAGGTAGTTTGTTTCCGCCATGTCTTTGTGAATTCGGACAGTCTGTCGCCTAGAACGTGGCTAGCCGCCCGATTCTGCTTAGGGGCTTCCGCGATGTTAGAGCCGCGCGGGTTGTCGGAAACGAGAAGCCGGCTCCGTCTATCCGCCCGAAGGCTGGCCAGTGACTCTGTCGGATCGCTGATTCTCCGGCGGGATTGAGATGCCGATCCTGTCTACTCAACCCGCCCACCATAATTAAGCCGTACTTGTACAGCAATCGCTGGCCGGGTTTCTGCTCTAACCGAAAGCCCATACCGTACTCTCTCCCTTTAACTGGGTAGTTACGTACATGTAAAGTACGGGGGTATTTGACAACATCGTAGGTGAAATACATACAAGTAGCGTAGCCACCATCAGTTAAACACATACTTAATCAATCTACTCCGTACACACCTATCTATTCCCCCGCAATCTACTCCGTAGAATTACATAAACCGGAACAGGGCATCGGCGAACAGATAATATTCTGCGATATCTTCGCATACACTTTTTTTCTGAATCCCCCTTTCCTTCAAAACAACAACCCTACATTAATTCTGGTTCCTTAGAAAGCCATCGAAATCTTGTCTTGGAAACACAATGAATACCAAAGAAGATCATGAGGAAACTCATTGTGAAAATGTGATCATGGATACCCTTCCAGAGGATGACGAAGCCATCGAAGCCATCGAAAGGACCGCCCGACGCAAAATCGACTATCGTCTCATGCCTATGATGACTCTCATCTATCTATTCGCCTTTATCGATAGGTGAGCTTCCACGGCTTTATTCTGCGCTACTTCAAACTGATTCCTGCTACAAAAGGTCAAATGCTGGCAATGCTAGAGTACTCGGTATATGGGCCCTATATCTTTGAAACATCCCGCTGAGCACACGATTAACACAATTCGGTAGGCATGGACAAAGAGTTGAAGCTTGATGCTTACCGATTCAACGTGGCCCTGAGCTGTTTCTACGTCCCATACATCCTTTTCGAAATGTTAGTCCACTCGCAATGCTCTGAAAGCATTTCAAACCGAACCCAGCCTCGCATTATCGCCGTCTCTAATACTCCATCGAATAAACAGGCCGGCAAATATAATGTGTAAAATTATCGGCCCAAAAATCTGGAGTCAGTCTCACAATCCTCTTTTGTCCTTGTTTCTCCTGTCTCCTGTCTCCTTTCTTGAACCTTCTGTTGACGACAGGCACAGTTCCTCTCTTGACCATTTGCTTTGGCATCGTTGTCACTTGTACATCGGTGGTAAAGTCATATCAGGGATTCCTGGTGGCTCGATCCTTTCTTGGGCTTGCCGAAGCCGGTAGGTTTTTACCTTGACTCCGCCGGCCTATTCCGAGTCTATCCTGCTAAAAGAATGCCAATCTAGGCATCATGCCCGGAATCACGTACACGCTCTCTTGCTTGTAGGCTACTTACTATCCATCTTTCTTATGACACGTCGCATGATCAGTCCTTAAGTTAACCCAAAGTCCAGTTATCGAAGGAAATCCCTCATAAGTCGTGTTGGATTGTATTCGAGTTTCGCCTCTCTTAGGTACTTCCTCTCCAATTCAACTTGCAGACGATCCAATCTTAACAAATGAATGATAGCGGAGCCTTCGGTGGGCTTCTGGCAACAGCATTTTCCAAGGTACCACAATGGGGTGCCTTGCATACTTGGAGAAACATCTTTTTCTTCGAGGGCCTCGTCTCTATCACCCTTGGTATCGTGGCGTTTTTCGTCTTGCCAGCGTCTATTGAAACCGCCTCTTTCCTTACACCAGAAGAAAAGGCCGTCACCAGAACGCGAATAAAGCAAGACATGTGCTCGAAACAGATCGAGAAATTTAGATCCAAATACGTCAAGCGTGCTCTCTTGAACCTCAACACGGTCTTGCTAGCCGTTGCCTCTCTATGCAGCCTCACAACCATGAACTCGATGGCCCTGTTTATCCCTTCCCTTTTAAGGGCAATGGGATACAGTGGCATCGACAGCCAGCTAATGTCAGTCCCTCCCTACGTTTGGGCTGCAGCGGTTTGTATAACGGTCACGATCATGTCCGATCGTATCAACAAACGAGGCCTTTTCATTCTTGGCGTAATGCCCGTTACCGTGATCGGCTTCATTATCTTGCTAGCCACTACCAAAGTTGGTGTCAGGTATTTTGCCCTCTTCCTATGCCTTACCGGCGCCTTCACTGCCTCTCCCATGTTGGTGGCATGGTGTGTCGACAACACGGCAGGACACATGACCAGGGCCATCGCTGCAGGAGCTGTCGTTGGATTTGGTAATCTGGGCGGTCTCGTCGCAGCGTGGACTTATGTGCTGCCTGACGCACCTCGTTATGTCAAAGGGCATGCATTAAACCTGGGGGTTGCTAGTTTTTGTATTATTGTTATTGCCTTGGCGATTTTCAATCTACATAGGGAAAACCGGATCAAGCGCTCTGGAGGGCGGGACGATCGAATCGTGGGAAAGACGGAAGAGGAGATTCAAGATTTGGGCCACAGCCATCCCGAGTTCTACTTCACTCTGTGATAAGACTTTGAGGCCATATTATCGTCGGAGCCTTGGGATCGACTCAAGGGTTAAGTATGCCAGCTGGCAGGGAAAATCTGTAGCCTCATTCTATTCAAGGCAATTACGGGAATCCAACTTTTTACCCAGACATTCGCTCCATAACATGTCTCTTCCGAATCAAAATCGTACAGGAGTGGCGCGAATGTTAAAAAACATTGCTCGCGCTTTTTGATACATCTATTTACTTTGATGATATTACAAAGAAACAACGAGATGGAGCCAAAAAAATATTCAGGCGAGACAGCACAAAGCGAGATTGGATCCTTGACAAGCGAAATCGTTCAAAAGTCTGCCATGCCCAGGAACTCAGCGCCTGATCCTTCAAAAGGCCACAAAACCCCTATATCATTCGATTCCCAGGATTCAAAGGTTCCACCCAATGCGTTGAAAATGTATTGCGATGTCATGGTCTGTTCATCAATCTGAACACCAGCCACTTCCCTTCGTTCACCAGGAGCGTTAGACATCGCCTCGTTGAGAAGAGGGCCAAGACTCGCAGCAGCGTTGTTACTATTGAAGGAAGCAAACTCCGGACGTGGTAGGTTTTTAACTAACTGCCCAGAACCATCCGGCTGTCTGAGTGAATGAAAGATATCGACAAGCCTGCGAAGGATTTTGAGAACTCGGCGGGATGCCAGTGTGTAGTCGTTGAGTCTGTCAGTAGCTTCAACGGCCATCTCCAAGCTCTTGGCCAATGTGCTTTCACTCGGTTCCAACAATAAATAACTGAATACGACGAGGGCAGCGTTGAAGGCTAGGCGACGGAAGCGAAATTCATGAACAGTGAGCCGTCAGGTCATTCGAAAACAGGGCCAGAGCAGGGACACTCACTGTAGTATATAGAAAACCAGCGCGCCCCAAGAAAGTCCATCGTTTTACTTAGTTGGAAAACAATGTCAATGATCTGAGTAGCACAATCACGGCAAATGGCAGCGCTCGCCTTCGACATTGTTTCAACCATGGACGGGACATCGGGGTCAGGGCCCGATGCCTGCATCGCCACTCGCTTCAAAAGGTTCTGAAGTGCTGGCCGGTGTAGCAGAATTCTCACATTGAGGTACCGTAGATGGGACACGGCGCTCAATCGGGCAGCGACCGTGTTGTGATTGGCAGTAGGCCATAAACCTGGGGCCGTTTCTTCCCAAGGCCGTAGTAGCATGGAGCTGGGAAGATTCTTTTTCCAAATCTGAATATCGTTCTCAATGTGCATGATGTCCTTGACGGTCTCGAGACCGATGTCACCGGGCCCTTCATCGATGTTGGAGCCGTAAAGGCCGGTGATTATAGCGCCCAGCACTTTGTAGAGCTTACTGTGTCATCAAAACGTCAGCATGTACACGTAGTCGCGCGCACCTAGCAATCTGAAGGAACAGCGTGGCGGGTACCGACATTGTCGCGATGAAGAAAGTTGCTGAATAGTCTTGCGTGCTTCGCTCGTCTGCGGTATTTGGATCCGCGCTGACCTGATCAAGGGGTATATCTAGTGGCATTTCCATGTTCATGTGTTGGTCCTGAATTAACGGAGGCCTCCCGAGCGTCATGCTGAGTGTTCTGCTGGTAAAAGGTTGATTAAAAACCCGTTATCACGCGTACCAAGAATGGCGAGACGGCCTACCTGTCAAGCAAAAAGCACCCGAACCACAGCCTTTTTCGAACTTCGCGTTCTAACCCTACATATTTATTAATTACCGACATGGAACCGAGCCCGATACGTGTTGCTGCCTGCACCGCAAGACCATGAAGGGTCCATGTTTCCTCAGGTCGTTGGGAATTTTGGCAATATTGGCTCAATAATAATAAATACTGGACTGGGCGACAAGTTAGCTAAAAAGATAAGCGTAAAGCGAACTTCATGTTCGTGATATTGGTATGCTCACCAGTCTGTATGTCGCCAGATGCTTGGCTCGTCACGTCGGTAAGTGATAGGGCTCTGTTGTAAAATATGTCGGCCTCAGCAGTCTTGTCCAGGCCAGGATGTCCATGTCTGACACTCATGAGGGTCGCAAAGGCGAAAATAGAGTTGAGTAGACATAAGAAAGACCTCCTGACCGGGTAGGGTCGTTCGGATTTCAGAGCATAATAAGAATCATATGTATGTTTTTCGCTGATGAAGGGGAATAGGAGCCCCGTATTTGAGAAGTAGAGGGTAAGCAGGTTGATTACCTGAGACTCGGGGGGAAGAAGCATCCGGGTTTTCGCTGTAGCACTAGGGGGGACACGTGGAGATTCAGAGGCCGTCGGTAATGGGGTCGGCAACCGAGTGAGGGTCTCCTGTGACAAGTCGTGGCCCTGACATCTTTGCTTTACCAATGCTTTCAAGACCGAAAAGGTGGTTTGCGAGACCAATTTGAGGAAAACGACGTTGGAAGACGGGCCTGCTGTACTGTTAACGGTGATTGCTACCAGTTGGGTTCGCGCATTGGCAAGGCAGATCACAGAGAGCAAACGTACCAAAAACTTGCGATTCATTGTCATCGCCATTGACAGTGGCCAACCCGTCGACCGAAGCCTCGCTTATTTCCTGATCTATGCTGTCTTCAAAAAGACCTGTAGGCTCGTGCTGTGTCTCGGATTCACATGCTGAACTATTTGACACGATTGGGAATCCCTGTGCCGGACTATCGGGAGAACCGTCCTTTCGCTGGACAAGTTGTTGAAGCGTCTCTTCGATGGCTTTTAGGCGGTGGTCATACTCGCTGGGTGGTCTACAAGAGCCAGGTGGTCAACAACAAATCAAGGTTCAAAACGGTGAGGGAGGAAGAAATGCATACTTATTTCGGGGCGGTTTGGGGCGGTTCTCGTATATGCAACGGATTCCCAAGTCAGAACACAGGCCACAAGACGGTCGATCGCCATCGCACTATGATAGATTGTCAATCCAAGCCCTTGCAGCGATGGACGCGAAGATGAAGGATGTACTTTAGATTTGCGACGACGGCAATATGTGCAGGCAAGAGCGATACGGCGACGCTTACGAACCGGTTCCTGGCCGCCATGTTCGGCCTCCTCGGAAGGACAACGATAGGGAGGCATACAGCTGGTAGGTTATATCAAGTGTAAACTTTACTTCCTGCAAACGGTTACAAAGTTAAGAGGAAGCCAATAAAAGAGCGCAGGACAGCAAGACAAAGCAAGGAAAGGCCAAGGTACATGCGCCAGTTCAGTGTCAAGAGAACTTGAGAAAGAGAAGACACACTCGGCAAGAAAACGGATACGTACGGGGTAGAGGGTCCAGCCTGAGATTGCAAGATTGCGGGGTAAAAGCCCGCTAAACCGATTCAATACAAGGGCCTTCTACTGTTACCCGGCAGCCCGGTTGTGCGGGCAGAGCCAATCATAGGCTTTCAAGTGTCAGCATGTTGACATGCAAAAAGAAGAAAAGAGATAACCAATGTTGCCCCCGTAGTTCAGAAAAGCATGGCATTAGTTGTTTCTGTGTCTTTGGCTTCCCCACTTCCTTCGTCTGGGGGAAGCAAAAGGCACAGATGATACTGTAATTGACAGGAGACGATTGGCAATAACACTGATCGGCTCAGTGTTAATTGCATGCCGCCCCTTCAGACAAATAAAGGAAATTGTCTTCTTATCGGTAACCCCGGTGGTCAATAGTTATCGCAATCACATAAGACCGTGTACGTCCGCAAGTTAATAGTGTCTCGTGATGCTTGTCCTTCTCTTCTTCTCTACTCCGTACGTGTACTTGTAGTCTCATTCTGAAGAGAAAAAAAAAAGGGGTTTGGAGTATTAGACTCCACTTTCACCCACATCGCATCGCTTCCTATGTGGGCGATGTGGGTGAAAGTGGAGTCTCTCATAATAAACTAGTTTACGGAGTAAACTACAGAGTACGTACGGAGTAATATGGAGAGTTCCATTTTTTACCCCAGCCTAAGAACAAGCCAGCTTAACCAGCTTAACCAGCTTGCCCTACAGTGGAGGCCGCCGCCGGTAATTCGCCATGCAACCGCCTCACAAAAGTACCAGCTGTCTGCTTTCAAGTACGGAGATTTCTTAGAGGACATGAACAGACGGGGCGAGGAGACGGAGTCCTCGGGTGCGTGCAAGCGCAAGAGGGCATACCTTGTACATTGACTTGACTAGGGGGAGTAGGGGAGTAGGGGAGTAGGGGAGTGGCTAATAGAGACAGTGAGTCTCCGGCACTTCAGAATTGGGGAGGGTTCTGGGGCCTTTTCTTAGAGCAACTGGGGTTTGTGGGGCTTGACCAATCAATCGGACGACGCTACTTTACCATTCTGACCCACTAATTGCCTAGTTTACAAGGCCTTAAAATACGATACAGTGCACGCTAGGAACTCTCTACACTAAAATATTTACTTACATGCAGGCCCTGTAATTACAAGTAATCTTTCGCGCTCCATCGTGTGCTTCTCCCGATGCCTCGCCAATCCCGTCATACCAACACTTCTAATGTTATCTTTCTATTGTACGTGTTTGTGTTTAATGTAGTAGGAGAGCCTTCAGCTCTTCAAGTACGTAGTTCACCCTTCGCTGTCGACCCTTCGCTGTCGTCCATATCTGCTCCATGGCCTTCTCAGCATCGTACCCATACGCCCAGAATTGCGTTGTAGGATCGCTCCATTGGTTAGCGCTGGTCGTGAATGCCCGGTCGACAACTTCGGCATGCATCGCAGCATCTCTGGCCTCTTGCTCAGGGCCGTCCGGAAAATGCCAGATCAGGCCGTTGATCAAACTTGCTTCCTGCATCTGACCACTACGCTCGATGCGCTCTTTTTCGAAAAGTCTCAACGCAAAGGGGATCTCCGATTCACTTTCCACCTTGCTCAGGATGGTGGCTAGTGCGGCACCATCCTCCACGGCCATCGCCGCACCTTGCGACATATATGGAACCATGGCATGGGCTGCATCGCCAAGGAGCAGAAGCTTCGAGGAGGCTGCTACCCAATTCGGTAACCTACCTCCGCTTTTGAGAGGCCATTTTACAGACTTTTGAATGAGGTTGATTATAGTCACCAGTCTGCATCATCAGTCAGTCTTCCTTTTTTTTTTTTTTCAAGCGGTACCGCTCCTGCTTTTTGGGGTCTGGAGGTTATCGGAAGGCTTACTGCGGATCCCAACCCGTAAACTCGGCCTTCATCTCTTCGAGAATATCTCGGTGCACCCATCCCTCAGGATCTGTCGTGTCTCTGTGAGAGAGGACCATGTTGAAAGCTTGACCTCCAGAAATGCAGTAGGTCATAACATGTCGACCTTCACCTATCCTATATATTGTGAGTTTCGGTGTTATAGATATGGCAGCCATGCCACTCACCAGATATTGATGCCTGGTGTCTGCCAAATCCAGTTTAGTTCTGGAAACTTCTTCATTTGTTCCACATCGACGGTGGCGCGATAGGCGGCGAAACCGGTGTCCTTGGGTCCGCCATGCGAAACGCCCTCCACAACAATATCGCGAGCCGCAGACTTCAGTCCTGCAGTTTAGTTTGTCAGTACTCGATGTCTTGAGGAAAGGACAAAATACTATGGGCTGGGGGGGGTGCTATACCGTCTGCTGCGATTATCAAGTCGGCAGTCATGATCGATCCATTAGCGGTACGGACGTATGCCTTCTCCGAATTATACTCAGTAACCCGGCTGTTCAAAACTACCTTGACTCCAAGTTCCAGTGCACGCTTGTGTAGAGCTTCGTGAAAATCCGCCCGGTGAGCAACATAGTAAGGCGATTGAAAATTCTCTTGGAATTCTGACTCCAGCTTGGTGAAACCGATTACCTCACCATTGCTCCATCTTCGGAAGCGAATGGAGTTTGGCATAACCGCCGTATTCCGGAGATGGTCCATAACCTTCCATCGCTCCAGGAGCCTGGCTGAGTTTGGTGGAATCTGGATACCAGCCCCAACCTGTACTGCGCCGTTAGATAAGAATAATCCAAAGGATGGGTACCTCTATCTCACCTCGCCCAGCTGTGCCGCCTGTTCGAGGACAACCACGGAATGGCCCTGGGTTGCGAGCGCCACTGCGGTGGCTAGTCCGCCTAGCCCTGCGCCCACAATCAAGATGGAGAGCTTCACTTTCGTAATAGATGGGTCCGTCAAGTCGCCAAGCGGATTTGTCGTGCTCGATTTGTGAAGTTTTTCAAGGAACCTTAGGGATTGAGTTGGGTATGTTGCCTTTGGAAATGCGGGAGTCTCGGTAGAGGTTTCCGAACCGCTTGTGATTATTTGGGAAAAGCCCAAGCTCGCCCCGGAAGTTGATTGGAGGGTGTTTGTCATGACCGTTGTTGTGGTTGTCGTGGCCATGGTTGCGGTTGTGGTTGTGTCGCAGGCACTTGTTACTGGAGGATCGAGTATCGTACTAATCTAATCAATGTCGAATCCAGTAATAAGGTCGACACGCCAGGACGTACCTTATAACCCCCGGTAAACAATTGTGAAGCTGCAGGGGTGGGTCATAAGAAGCGTAATTCAAGCCGCTACAAGTTCGGATACAACGAAGGCTGGAAGTAGGCTAGGAAAGCCTTGGCTCCCGGTTTCTTGCATATGGAAACACCGTGACCATGTTCCCTGGTTGAAAGCGGACCGTCGGCTAGGCGGAAGTTGGCTTCCCGGATTCATGATGGGGAAAGCGTGAAGAGGTGGAGTAGGTGGACTTGCAGATGAAAAGGTGCTTGCTAGAGCCAATTAGGCAAGTCTGGCGGGAGGGAGGTAACAAAAGTAGATGCCGATAATTCCCATGAATTAACAAAAGCGATGGATTATCATAGAGTGTGATTGAGTTTCTGATTAGGCCGTTAAAATGGGAGAGTTATACCGATGTTAGTAGTCAAAAGCTTTACACCAGTCGTAGGAAATTTAGTGTAAGATAATTAACAATAGATATATGACATATTAAAGCAAGTTTGGTCTATACAGTTCCCAACGTGTAAAATATTTGAACTAACAATTACATGGAAGAGCTGTGATCTTCATTTCACAGTACAGGACATAGTCGCCAAACACTTGTAAGAGAACAATCTGAGTTTTCTTTTATGTCTAAGGTCTTACTGCTTCGTATAATCAATATTGTCTAGTCTATTTTCTTGACAAGGGGTCAGGTAGGTAAAGTTGGCTCCTTCACTTTGAACTCGTCCTTCACTATCAAGGAATCTCAAACCTAAGCTTCCCGCTTTTCTAGCTATATAGCTCAGGCAAATCGAACACCGTTCCTAAGTGTTCCGATCTTGTCGATGTGAACCTCCATAATCGTACCAGGCGTCAACCATCGTGGCGGATTTAGTCCAGCGCCGACACCTGGGTTTCAAGTTTAGTCATATAGCTTTTATTGAAGGCTTGGGCTGAAACTTACCACCAGGAGTGCCTGTCATGATGACTGAACCCTTCCGTAAGGTAGATCCACTCGACAGATAGGAGATGAGATAGGCGCAGTCAAAGAGGAGGTCGTTGATATATTCTTCCTGCCTTACTTCTCCGTCTATCTTTGTGGTCAAGAGCAATTTCTTGACATCGCCAACAATGTCGGGTCGCACGAGGCAAGGCCCTAGGGGTGCAAATGTGTCGAAACCCTTGGAAAACCCCCACTGAGGCACTCGTCCAGCGAAGTTTGGATCGCGTTGTAGTTTCCTCGATGAGATATCGTTGCCACACGTGTAGGCTCCGATGTAGCTAAGAGCGTCCTCAACGGAAACGTCTTTTGCATCTTTACCAAGTACCAAGCACAGCTCGCCTTCATAGTCTGCCTGGTCATCTTGGCAAATTTTGGGAATCACCACGTCGGATCCATGGTCCAGAATGCAAGTTGTCGGTTTGAAGAAGATGAACGGAAATGGAGGTGGAGTTCTGCCTGCTTCTTTGACTATTGATCGAAACCTTCTCGTTAGCAAGTCACAGTGCAGTGGCGTTTGAAAAGAGCAAAACGCAATCACCCCCCAGAGAGGGGACATAGGGAGAACTACTATGTTTGGCATAATTTAAGCCGACGCAACGAATGATGTCGACATTGTCCGCGGTGACGGGACCGAGAAGTTTCTTGACAGTTACAATCTCGTCCGTGACCTTGGTTTTATTTGTGGTGTCAAAAATATCGGTACCACTGATGACCTTTGCCTGCAGCCCGGTTGATTCCGTTGTCGTACCAAGGTCAAAGTCGGGGGAAGGTAGGATGGGTTCACCGTGAAGCACACGACCATCTGTTGCGACGAAGCGTATCAATCTTTCCCAGGGAACAGCCATTGTCTGCTTTTGATATGCCGGGTAGGGACTTTTAAGTGGATACTTTGGTTTCCGTACGTCTCGCTTTAAGAATACTTGAAGAAAGAGCCTCTCGGTTGAATCTCCTATGTTGAATGTCACAACAGTGCAGTGCGGAAAATTTCAAGTCAATCGGGAGGATATGATGAGAGAGAATGATGGATAATAGATTTCTCAACTTTAGAAGAGGGAAGCAAAGCCAAGGGTTATCTGTGCACAAGGCAAAAGTTGAACGGGAAAACGCAGTTGGGGGAACAGGGCCGCCCCGCTCCGCCTTTCCTACAAGTACTTATTCCTACCCGAAAGATTTGCCTCACCGGCTGCCGGTTGGTGTGCTTAACTCAGATTGACCAAACTCGATCCGACCAAGTGTTCTCAGTAGACTGCCAAGCTCTTGTAACGTATTCATTGAGCTAGCAAACGCGTGCACCGTGCACGAGTAGGTTCTTAGCTCGGCAAGAACTGTTTCCGATCCCGAACCTAGTTGCTCACCATCGGAATGACTGTATCCGCGTTGCCGATGCCGCGCGCTCTCTCCTGATTTGTAAGTCCCTTCTCCAGGCTCACGTAACAAGAGCGCACAAGGGCCGCAAAAGACGTACAGAAGAGGTTCTCGCAAGTATTTACAGCATCAATTCTGTCAAATAGTTATTCCATTGACATATAGAGGCCACTTCTGTCCCTGGACATACAAACTAGATTCCCAACCAACTCGCAACTGACACAATAGAGACCCAAACTCACGGCACCATGAATCTTGAGGAGCTTGCAGCTTGTGATACGGTCCCCTTGTGGACGCAGATGACACGCCTGAACCCCCCTGCACCAAACCCAAAGTGTAAGCCGCATATATGGCGCTTCGAAAAGATTCGCCCCCACCTACTTCGGGCTGGTGAGCTTGTAACAGAGAAGCAGGCTGAGCGAAGAGTTCTCATGCTCGTGAATCCCGAAAGAGGTAATTGTTTAATTCACCATGTGTTGATAGCAGTTCACGCTGACATCCCCAACAGAGGCGCCGTTCACAACGGATACAATTTATGCGGGATTGCAACTTGTTATGCCTAACGAGACTGCACCGGCCCATCGGCATACTGCATTTGCTATGCGATTCATCATCGAGGGCCAGGGTGGATTTACTGCCGTGCATGGTCGGCGTATCCGCATGCAGAGAGGAGACGTGATTCTAACTCCCACCTGGAATTGGCACGATCATGGAAAGGACGGATCTGGCCCTATGATTTGGCTCGATGGGCTTGACCTTCCAAACTTTGTTCACTATCCTGTTCATTTTGTGGAACATTACCAAAGCCCGCGTTACCCTGCCGAGGATGTAGATTCGAACGCGTCTCCCATCGTCTTCCCCTGGTCTAAAATGAAGGAGAAGTTGGACTTGGCCTCGGGCAGCTATGTTTCCCTACCTTATCTCAAGGCTGACGGCTCAGAAGGTACGGGTTTTCCGTAACACCTGATAGTTGCTATACATTGTTCTAACAAATTTATTCCAGTGAGCAAAATTCTCGGCGGCAGTGCTGCAAGACTCGATGCCTCTTGCTCGTCACCCGAAGTCCAAGAGACAGCATCCTCGGTATACCATGTCATTGAAGGCTCGGGGCATTCTATCATTGGTGACAAGAAGATAGATTGGAAGAAAGGCGACACTTTCTGCATTCCTGCCTGGTATCCGTACACCCATACTGCCGATGCCGGAGACGAACCAGTCTATCTATATCGATTCGATGATAAGCCAATGCTCAGGAGCTTGGGATTTTACCGCCAGTCAACTCAAGATGTGGAGTCATTGGTTTCTGAATAGAACTCGTTACCAAGGTTACACTTTTTTTTTTTCTTTTGGAAGCAAGGAAGAAGCAAATAAGGCAGAGATTCCAACTTCTAAATCTAATATGACATAAATTCATGATTGAAAAGTTAAATTGTGGCTGCACCTGTTGAAATGTGTTGTGAGTGATAACTTTAATATCAGTGGCATACGTATGGAGCTGCTTTTTGCCTACAATCCAATATCGAAACAATTCCCTCATCATATCACCCTCCCAACAAGCCTTTCCTATTTCTGCTCCTTTACAGCCCATGCTACCTCACTCGCAAACAACCTCATAATACGTATATGTAGAGGCAAGGTTACACGATCCCACCGACTCGGATGTAAATACCAACGAAGACTGCTCATCTACGCACTTGTCCTCACTTTCGTAAAGAAAAACTGCACAGTTTTCTTCAATATCGCTTGCGGAGACTCTTGCAAATGACCCAGGAACCTCGGTACATCCTATTTCACAGGTGCTCGTAACATTATGACCTTCACCTTGACATCTTCTCCCTTCGTAAAAGCCAATAGTCCAGGCTTGGGCGACAGAAGCGAGGAGTAGGGGAGTGATGATCCACATTATTCTGGTGTGGTGTTTGGCTTTTCTTTTTTTTCTTTTTCGAAAGCTGAAGAATGGTATTAGACTCGTGTTTCTAGACTATGGCCTGGCCAGAGAACTTTTGTTGAACAATGACTTACAGTCGAAAGGTGATGATATAAACCGTCAAGTTCTTTTTTTGCGGAAACGTATTTGGTTAGAATAAACAAAAACAAAATAGCATTTGGAAGTGAATGAAAGAGAAAAGAATCCATTATATATAGAATAATCTACAACAAGTTACATATTGATCTGCGTGTAGCTAGATGTAGGTAAGAAACTAGAATGTCACTATTAAATTAATTTCACTCTCAAGATACGTCAGGGGCTAATGACAACTGACATGTCTGCCAAGGAACAATCTCATGTACAACAACATGAATGGCTGCGCCTGGGTACCTGAGTGGTTGGATGTGCGGAGTATGTTTCTGCATTGTCTCAAAGTCCCTGAGTGAGTAGGGCATGGTCATGTTAAAATGCCAAGTATTGCAGATATTGGATACACTACCGGGTGTAGAACACCATCCAACTCCAAGCTCTTCTCAGCCTTTGATTGATGTAGCCAACCCCTATTCAGTAACAATACCATGACGTTCAAATGCCTTGCCAACCTGTACCTGCAGCTTCTGCACCATCTCCTTTTCGACAAATTCGAACGTCGTGGACGAAAGTTTCTTGTCGCTATCCCTATCCACAGTCAACACAAAAGCATACTCCCTGCTAAAATTCCAGTCATCCTCCTTATCCTCCTTAGGTCGAATGATGTGGCTTTTGAAAACTGACGTGCCTCTTGCGTAGATCGTAGTGGTGTTTGTCGCATCGTCCGACCAGGAACGGAACACCTCTAACGGCAGGCGACTCACAACTGGCTGCAGACTATTAGACAGTGGTATATGGGATACAAACACCGAATTCTCCTCGTCGGCCTACAGTGTCACTTCAATCATTTTTTTTCCACTCAGTAATGGACAGAAACATCAATGCCAAGCTTCTCGCATGCCTGTGAGAGGATGCTGATTCAGACGAAGGCGAATACTGCTTTCTAGTGGATGGACACCGCGTCAAGTACGTATCAACCGCACGAGACACGCTCCATGAACTCGAGGACCCTCTGGATCGTGTATTTGAGTCTATCCTCGTCAATACAGATCTCCCGCAATTCCCACCTAGCACTTGGAATAAGGGCTTCATTTCATGGGACTCCGCCTCTGGAACAGCGGGCCTTTGACAACATGGAGACGATAGACCTAACACAAGTCAAGAATGTGCGGCATCCAGTGATTTTTGACGAATTCAAATTTGAGCAGCAGGAACGCACCAAGCAACAAGTGCGTGTCTCTATTCACCCTAAATTACCTGACGGCGAACCAGTCCCGGTCCAAGATTGCCGTTTGGCCTTGGAAGATACCAGCTATGGAGGTGGAGACGACTGCCTATCAACGACTTCTCGATAGTGACATCGGGCCGCGGTTCCTAGGACATATCACCGAAAGAAGGACTGACGCGTTATTGGATCTGTTACCGAGTTTGTTGAAAGACGCTAGGGCCGCGGGTCCAACAGATATAGACGGTTGCATGGAAGTTTTAGGGAAGTTGCATGGCCTTGGTGTGCGGCATGGAGACATCAACAAGGGTAATTTACTTGTACGCGATGGTCACGGTGTGGTGATGATCGATGTTGAAACCGTCAGATATGGCTGTTCCAGAAGTGAACTCCAGGAGGAAATAGACGTGCTTGAGGAGAACTTGACATCTTGAAGGTAATGACCAACGATTGAAAGCGAAGGTTGGGAGATGGATGCACTGAATTATCTTTATTTTGTCTCGTTCTTATCTCAGATAGAATACATGGTCCAGCAGCACCATGCAACTAGAATCATCAGATGCAGAAGAGATAGCCAAACTCCCACAAAAAGAGACTTAAAAATTGAATAAAAAGACTGAAGTCAATTTCCTGGACCAAAGGTCAAAACCGCGGCCCCAACACAACAAACCCACGCAGCCAAATCCGAAGTCAGCCCACGAATAGCATTAATCTTGAGCCACGCAAGAAGCTCTTCCACATTACCCGTACCCTCCGGTTCTTTCTTGTCGTTGTAAATGGCCTCGACCTTTGGCGCGACAAGTGGCGCCCAAAACAAATGACTCGCGGCAAAGAACGCGCCGGCCGCGTACCATACTCCGGCACCGGATCGACTGACTCCTCCAGGGCTTGCGCGGGCAGCTAGGATACCGGTAGAGGTTGTGATGGTGACGAATGTGAGCACGGTAGAAAGTCCCGGGATGAAGAACTGTTTGAAATAAGGGGGGAGGATGGCGTTCCCGTGGGGGCGGGTTGAAGGGTCTGTTAGCATGGTGAGGAAGAATTGCTGGTCGCGAGCGAACATTAGGGAGACTGTGGACGAGATTACGGGTGCTAGCCGCAGCGCCGTAATTGGGTCAAAGACTGTGCGAGATGCCATTGTGAAGAGTGGATGGTGGAGGCGGCTGCTGACGGGGGGTTTGTTTTTGAAATTGGTTACGATACACGATGCTATTGAACGATGTTCAAGTTCAACGGCCAAAAGTATACAAGTAGAGAGCCTTTGAGAGATTATATAGAGCAAGTAACTCGGTGTCAACGGAGGCTTTCGGAAGAGGTATGATGATCATAACGCCATGTGCCTGGTTTTTGAGGCTTTGACCCCGCCTACCTTTGTGACCTCCAGCGAGCGCGTTTGGTTAACAACAAATACTTCCGACTAGGTTGAATAAAGCTGATTGTGTTTGAATTTTCAATATTTTAAGAAGGGAGAAGAACTAGGACTCCATTGATCTCAGGTTCAAAGTTATCTCGCTTCTTCAGTTGGTTGTTGTTGTTGTTGTTGGTTGTTGGTGCGGGGTATATCAACTGACACCACCCGCCAAACCTCTGGTAGCGGCAACACGCCTACTCAGAGTGGCTCTGGAGCAGAGAGCTCGCCTAGCGACACCCCGGGAGCGGCTGGCATGGATCGCGCTTCTGTGTTGAGCGTGTTTGGCGTTGTCGGCGCTGCTATCTTGTTGATGTAGGAGGGTTTGGTGTCGTTGGATTGTTGTCACTGACGGGATCTGCCAATCCATCGTGTACATATGGATGTAATTTTTGTACTCTGTATGTGTTTGCACCTTACATTGGCTCAACACAAAACATCTTGAAGGGTGGCCATAAAAAAAAACCCCCTCTGGCGCCGGGGAATATTATTTCAGCCTGTTTTTGTGCGCCGAACTTGCATCCTTTTTCTAAGTAATCTTTCCCCGAGTCGGTCGAGAAGGTTTCGCTCAAGCCGGTCGACAGAGTTCGTCAAGCGTGCGCCAATGACGCAACTCGTACTCCTCGGCCGACAGCTGCTACGATGCTACTAGATCATCGAAAGTCTCAGCGCAACCAAAGAGGAGGTCTCGAAACTAGTCAGTTCAAACACTCATCGACAGGTAATGTTAATGCAAAGACAGTGAGAGCTAACAAGCCCATTAAATGATCTACCATAGTGACAAAATCAGATCTCATTTGTCAATTAAGCCCGGTTAGCTCAATCGGTAGAGCGTGAGACTCTTAATCTCAAGGCTGCGGGTTCGAGCCCCGCATTGGGCTTTGACTCTAAAATTGTTGACTATTTTTATGAATTTGGTCTTCAATCTTTTTTTCTTCGCGGGCGTTTTGTCTTTTTTATTTTAGATTTCTTTCCTGTTCCAAGTTAACTTCCCGTGAAGAGGAAGTGTCTCTCATGGCAGCAGGGTTCTTTGATGAGGGTCAGTGGGTGAATCGGCCCCCAGCGTCGCAAAGAGTCACTGGAAGCAAATGCTATTTAGGGGGTTGGTAGGGGCATCTTGGTGGTTCTTAGGGTCGGTCCCTAGCGTGGTGGACCCTGCTGTAATATTCCCTAAGTCCCTGTTGGACAGACCAGAGGGCAGGTAGCAACATGGGAATGCATTTAATGACGGCGCGCTGGGAATTTTTCGATCGATTTTTTTTTCTTTGATATTTCTTCAAATTATTCCTATCCATTCGTCCTTGCATTCCCTCTCTCCCTTTCTTTTGTCGTCCTATTTTAAATTCTTCACGGCCGAGATAGTGGACACTCAGGGTTCGTCCGCCATTCATCCGTCTGTCTCTCCAGGCTCCAGGGACCCTGCTGTCCAGTTAACGAGAATGTACATTCCAATACAAATATTTGTGACGAGCTACTTACACTTACGGATTTAACAACGGCCGAAAATTAAGAAGTCTGTCCATCCATCTGCGTCATGCCCGAAGGCCTCACCAAATCAGGTGCTACACCCAAACACCCAAACACCTTTTCTTCAATTTAAATACATTTCCCTGTCTCCATCTCTTCTTCATTTCCTACTTTTTTCGTCATCTAACCCCTCATCTTACCACCAAACCGCATACACCACACCTCCATTATGGTGTCTCTCAAGACAGTCCAGGCGCATAATGCGTCGCTGAAATCACTTTCGCCAGGCTTTGTTGCCGTATTTGGTAAGGGGACAGTGTGCCACATCCTCAACCTGACCTCTATTCTGATTGCCAGTTTACCATAGTTGGCGGGACCTCGGGCATCGCCCTCTCTACGGCCATGGCGCTGGCTCGCAATGCACCCGCCCCTAAAATCTATCTTGTCGGCCGCAGCCAGTCGGCTGCCGACAAAGCCATTGCGACCATGAAGGAGCTCAATTCGAGTGTCGAGCCCACATTTCTCAGGAGCGACCTATCACTATTGAAAAACGTCGACAGCGTGTGCGCTGAAATCGCAGCTAAAGAAAAGAAGGTCAACCTGCTGTTCATGACTGCCGGTTACCTTACTATGAAGGGTCGTGACGAGAGCGCCGAGGGCCTCGATCGCAAGCTCTCGGTGCATTACTACGCACGAATGCGCTTCGTCACAAAACTACTACCTCTCCTCGAGGCCGCAGCAAAAGACATATCCGAGAACAGCAACAAGCTTTCCAGAGTCGTCTCGGTCCTGGATCCCCACGCAGGAGTACGGCCCGGCGCAGCTGGCAAGCTCAATTTCGACGATCTAAGCCTGAAAAACACATTTTCCCTCGGCGCATGCGCCGCCCATGGAGGCTTCATGAACGACTTCTTCCTCGAAGGTTTGGCGAAAAAACACTCCTTGACCTCTTTCATTCACGCTTACCCTTCGGCCGTCGCTACTGGTGCGATGCGCGAACTCCCAGCTGGACGCCTTCTCACGTCCGTCGTCGGGTTCGTGCTAAAACCGTTCATGGTTCCTCTCGAGCAGAGTGGCCAGAGACATTTGTTTGCCTCGACGAGCGACAGGTACCCGTCGAAATCGGTGGGTGAGACGGCAACTGGCGATGTTGTTGTGGGCAGCGATGGGGTCAAGGGAAGTGGCTCGTACTGGCTGAACTGGGATGGAGAGCCTTTACCACCACACAAGACACTCGATGCCATTCGAGAGCAAGGTGCGGTCGAGAAGGTGACGGCACACACCGAGGAAGTTTTCAGGAAGATTTGCGACGAGGGCAAGACCTACCCATGAGACATTGTTTTGAACCACTTTCCTTTCATTTCAATTTCAATTTTTTTTTTGAAAGGAATTATTTTTAAAGATACCTACCGGATTGTTAGACAAGTCAAGACTGTAATGGTAATACTACTGTGAACTCATCTCAATTCCCTCTCCGAACATACCCGCCACTTAATTGTCTTCCTCAGCTCGATGCGAAAGACAATAACCGAGGATGCAACATCAAAGAGATCACGGAGGACGCCATTCCCAAAAGCTTGGCCAACCAAAGAATCATTCAACCCCAATGAGGAGTTGAGGGGGCATGGCCACCCCGTCTCGCTCCCCGCAAATTGGTTCATGTGCCAGGGAATCGGAATCAGACAGCTGGACAGACGCCACCCTAAGCCGCGAACTACCGCCAAACCTACTCAAGAACTGACCTGGGGCGAGATTTGAAAGCCAAGAGCTGTCCCTATGAAGAGACTTACGCTCGCTGAAACTGGCCAGCCAAATTGTGCGACGCATGTTCTTGCGTGGTGTGTGGCCTGAAGATGGGGCCGAGGCAATTAGATCCAGCTACCGGAGGGTGCCCTCGAGAGCGGGAGTCGCGAATCTAAGTGTTGCTGTTCGATCGTGTGCGACGGCTGATGATCTTACCGATGCCAGTTTCATGTGTCAACAAGAGTCTTTCCTGGATATTTCTGGAGAGGACGCTCTTTTAGATGCTTGTCAGCGATGTTATGTGTCGCTCTTCACAGATTGAGCTATCAACTATCGCCAAATCAAAGACTTCGAACACAGAGGCGCGTCGTGTTCCGGAGGCATGTTTTCTAAAGGTCTCGTCCTCGCCACAGGCCTTTCAATTGGTGACGCAGCTGTGCGCAATTCGTTAACAATTCAATCCTCGTGACTGAAACCAGGACCCTGACTGGGTACCCATCATGAAGCGCGCAGCCGCCATCATTACCGACCACGGAGGTCGCACATCGCACGCCGCAGTCGCGAGTTGAGAACTCGGACTTCCCGCTGTTGTGGGCACGGCGAACGCAACGTACCTCCTACACAGCGGCCAAGACGTCACCGCCTCATGCGCAGAGGTCGACACGGCATATGTCTACGAAGGTCTACCGGACATCACCATAAAAACAGTATTACAATTATTGAAGAGTGCACCTCACCTCCTCGGCGAGACGCAACTCAGGATATCACACATTAGATGTATACTAAATGTACAATAAACCCCCTGTGCTACAGCAAATCCTAGGGGCCAATTGAAAGCCAAAGAAATCCAAATCGAGAAAAGGGTCGAGAACGGAAAAAGAAAAACTCTCAACATGCTACATTACTATCATTGTGTCGTCGACAAATCCATTAGGATATTTAAAGCATGCGGAAGACAGCAACGGCAACGCCGGCAGCAGCGACAAGAGGGGCAACGGAGAAGCCGTTGGCCTGGGATGAGACAGTTAGGTAGTGAACTTTGTAGAGTCAGAAACGGGGGGAACATACCATGTTGACGGTGATGGGACTCGTGGGATTGCCAGAGGGGACAGTGGTGCGGCTGGTGGAGACAGTCTGAGGGGAGCTGCACTCCTCGCAGTCAGCAGTGGCCTGAGAAGCAGGAACAGTCTGGGTCTCGCAGTCCTCTTCATCAGCGGTGGGCTTAGGCGTCTCAGACTCGGTCTCGGTCTCGCAGTCTTCCTCATCAGAGGTGGGCATAGGCTTCGCAGACTCGGTCTCGGTCTCGCAGTCCTCCTCATCGGAGGTGGGCTGGGGCTTCTCAGACTCGGTCTCGGTCTCGCAGTCCTCGTCGTCGTCATCGCCACCAGAGCTCTTGGTAGCCGAGGCAGAGGCGGCAGAAGAGATACTGGTGAGGGCAGGTCCGTCAGTGCTGGAGCCGGGGCCCTGCTGGGTGGAGGTCTCCTGGGCGGGAGGAGCGGTGGTCTCGGTCTCTGGGGGAGGAGCGGTGGTGGACTCCTCAGGAACGGCAGTGGTAGAGGTAGAGAGAACCTTTGGGTACAGTCAGTACAACTTTCGATAGATTGGTAGAGAATCGGACTTACAGGAGGGTTAGTGTTGATCAAAGGAGGAAGACCGAGGGCTGATGGCACCGTCACGTTAGCATCTGGATTGCGTTACTGGTCAAAGTGCTGCGTAGAACATACCGTTGCAAAGGTCGATACCGAAGCCCAAAGCGTCGGCGGAATCGGTGGGGTTGCCGCACATGTCGCCATAGACGCACTCCTTGAAGTATGTCTGGAGGCTCTCGATCTTGCAGAAGCAGTGGTACATGTCGACCTCCGTGCAGTCAAGAGGGGGGTGGTCAGTGATGACCTGCTGGAAGCAGTAGACCTGTTTTGCATCACCTGTTAGTTTTCCTGATACACATTTTGTTCATTCCCCGCATGATTCTCAAGCTAGAGTGTAGATCCTACAGCGCAGAGCGGCACTCCCATGGCAACGGAGGCAAGGGACAAAAGTCCAGCAGCAGCGAAAGTAGTAGACCGCATTTTGGCAAGTTTTGTGAGGTTGAGTTGAATAATTCAAACGAATGTCAGTTGTTTGCTTTAAGTGAATAGAGCAAAAACAGGTTGAAAACTTGAAGGTCTCGACGTGGGGGTAGAGAGAAAAAAAAAGAAAAAGGAAAGCCAAGGTCGCACGGGGGATGCAAAGGGTTCTTATGGAAATGCAGCTTCGCGAGAAAGGGTCAAAATCACCGTGGGGAATAGGTATGCCGACCGGGTCGGATAAGTCTAAACAAGAAGAGGGAGAGCTTTGGGTGAAGACGCTAAGAAGGAGTTTGCAAGGGTTACCTGAGGGACCCAAGATCATTAGTAGTTTAGAGATGAAGGGCGAAAGTCCTCTCGTCTCCCCTTTGTAGCGTTCGATGCACCCCCCACACACCCATTTGGACAGCCATGACTCTATTCCCAAACAAGTTACTTGCCCTGGTTGCTGGCGTGTCAATACTCCGTAGGAAGCCTTTTAAGAGGTTGCCTGGTGTGTTCCGTCGCTCGATCTTAACATTTGACTAGTTATGCAGGTCCCATTTTCTGACTCTCTTTTCAAGCTTAGATTCTATTTTGAGAGTTTCGACCGACTTGAACTGGGCGTTACAGAACGAATGTGGTTGATTGTAAGTCTGATTAGATGGAGGATACCTTGAGGAGAGACGATCATGGCAACAAGTGTACTACACGTACGGAGTAGTAGCGATGGAGGGTTGCCCACCCTTTAACCCTTCTGGAATCAATAGTTTGTCCATCACTCAGGCCATAGGCCATACCTGGCCAGGGGGCGTTGCTTTTGTGTCACATTATGGGTCACTTCCGCAATGTTAAAAGAGAGTCAGTCGGCCGAGATGGGACGAAAAGTAAAGTGGAAACTACTCGCCCGGAGCAAGTCCCGAGAACAGTCCGCGATCCATCGTTTTCTTTCTTTTCGATTCCAAAGGATTGAAAAACTACACATAACGGTTGTCTTTGGTATCACAACAAAGCCAAATCCGACAGGAAATTGCCTCGCTAAAAGTCTGGAGGTCATAAATATTAGCGTATGGAGCTTTATTCTGTCTTGCTATGAGCGTGTCTAGAGTTTTCTAGAGTTTTGACCCCTTTACTCTCTTTTCGTACCTGTACACGTACAGCATTGTTTAATGAGATGAAAAAAGAAAAAAAAACTTAACGAGGGGGGCGATTATCTGATCAGATAATCTCGTGTCCGGGGCCGCAACCGGGGGACTCTCACTCAGACGCCATGAGAGCGCCATAACCCACATGAACCTTGTCTCTTTCCTCTCCAAGCTTGGGGTTCGTTGTACTCCGTGCGTAAGTTCTGAAAACTCCTGTCCCCACTACGCAATCTCGCTCTGCTCTATTTAGCTTCGTCCCTTCTGGATTTCTTTTTATTGTCGTCTTCACCACCTCCAACCAAAGGCCGAAACCCGGAGCGACTTCGTTTGGGGTTAGGGGAGGGGCCACCTGCAAACTTTCCCCTTTCCCACAGCTTCCCTAGTATTAGCCTCGGGAATTTGATCTTTCTGTCTTCGGTTAGAGGGAATCCACAATACCCTTGCTTAATCCAAGCGTGTAACCGAGAATTGCAACCTCGAGATGAAATTTTTGGTTTTGCCAAGAAGCTTTATCCGATAATCAGTGGGTAACAACATCAGCTCTTCGAGATCATTTTGGTTTGTACGTAAAAGAATCATAATACGGAGTATTCCATACGAGACGGGTAGCCCAAATGGGTTAAGGCTTTTATGAGGTGGGCAGTCTACTGGGCAGTCTACACGTAGTAAAAAAGCTGCGACGTTATTTGAGAATTTGGCATTCGGGCGAGGGCGATGCGGTATTCTGTCGCATGCAGGCACGAAGTATGCAGTGCATCGAATGAAAATGGGGCTTATGAGTTTCTTCAGCTGCTTTCCAGACAGAGCGTTAAGGGCAACCACTTGGGTGAGGTGATTCAATGTAAGGCGCAACAGGCCTTTCCGAATTCTGCCCAAGGCTGCAAGGTGGAAGTATAGTCCTCCTTAGTACAGCATCTCTTTGATAAGTTCTATACGTGTAGGCGTGCAATATCCCAATTCTTGGCAGTGTGCGCGGAGATACGGCCATGGCTTTCTTCAAATATTCCCGGCGGAGACTTACACGTATACAGTTTACCAAGGGTGTTTAATCCGTATGCCATACGTGACTAGGTGGAGGGGATAGTTGGGCAAAGGCTTAAGGATCTATCCATTCCTTAGATATAATGGTGTCGTCCAGTTCAATTGTGTGATGTAGCCCATGAATGATTGATTAGGAATAAGGATTAAACATTTCTAGATAATGTATGCGTCTAACGCTTGGTTTTGCATTTCCAAATCATCGTACGATCGAAACCCTATGGCCCTGGTAAATCGATCGAAGAGCTCTCCTGGGAATGCGTAGCAAGGTCAAACAGACCTACCCTTCTTGGAAGATAACTGCAGGAGCCATACGCGACGCTTCTTGGGCACCGTTAACCCCCCACTCCGATCTCCGATGCACATCCGGTGATAGAAGAGTTATCCAATGGACTTAGTAAGATTAACAGTCTGTTATCTCGGGGACCCAAAGATGTGATACAGGACCAATCTCAGCAAGGCTTTTACCAGCAACCTCCTTAATGCCACACTTGGTCTGGCCAAAGGGGTCGAGTTATCCTCACTTTACGGATATCAACAAGCAGCCGTATCGAGATAAGAGTCAAAGCAGGAGAAAACCGTACGCCACATGGCCCTAGACAGAACTGAAGAAAATCAGGTTGTGTATGATGCTCTGCATAATCTTCGATACCATGCATTAAAGCTGTATCCAAGAAAGACATAACGTGAAGCAGCTGCCCGCTTTGCACACTTCTCTCCTTTCTTTAAAATTCTCACCCTCGCCCTCTCCTCATCCTACTCAACACCCCACCCAATAAAGCTAGGAGCTTCTGCCATTCCTCTTCAATAACCTCATCCTCTTCCTACCACATCATGGGTGGCACAAGCCCTATCGAAGTTATTCCCAACATGGCCAAACAACGGCCCAACATGCTCAATAACCCAGTAAAGTTAGAGAGAACTGATAAACTGCGAGAGAGAAGCATCTACCGCTCCCCCAACTCGTCGCCGTCGGAGATGAGAGTTCAGGAAAGTAGTCAGTCATGGAGAACCTGACCAAAAGCAGTCTTACATTGGCATCAGTCCCATCCCGAACATCCTTATTAGGTAGCGCGTAATCGGGGTGGCGACGAACAGGATGATGATATCGTCCAAAACAACGACCGTGAGCTCTTGTTTCAAGAGCAGCCTTGGAAATCGCTACCTAGCGATAGAGTATCCTCGCATGACATGAACCGAAAAATTGAAAACAAAGAAAAGGAGAGACGACAAGAATATTGCGAATTTCCGTTGGATAAAAAAGAGCGCATCTCATTGTTCATTCCAAAGAGGGCAGTCACGGATTAGACTGAGCATTCTCTCAGCTACTCCATATTGCCCGCCAGCCCTGTTGTCGGGCCTGCTGTCCAATCAAAAGGCGTGATGAGTCAGCAGCATGCCAAACCAGCCAATGGTAGCGAGGCTATCGTGGGAATATTTTTTTTCTTGCGCACATTGAAAGGCGCGTCTTCACGAATCCCACACATTGCATCTTTTCTGTCGCGCAAACCTTGTCGCTCCTTGTACTCGAAGCCCGGGTAGAAACTGAAAAGAGAAATTACCTCCGACGACAAAAGGCAGGAGTTCCCCCCCCCCCCTTTTTCAATATGAGCTCGGATCCTGTGGCCTACGGCCAGAGAATTTATCTTGGTGAGTGAGGGAGAAGAATAAAAAAAAAAAACACCCCTTTGCGACACTATTTTCAGGTGGTTCATGGGCCCACACACCCCTCCCACCCCTCCCTTGACGAGACAACGAGCGCAACGAAGGGTAAAGTCGACGAAAGGCGAAGCACATTCTCAAAGAAGCTCTTGATCTAACCTCGACATCTTCACAGGCAATGTTTACTACCACGTAACGCCCGAACAAATCCAGAGCTTCCTTGCGGAGGGTGGTTTCCCTAAGTTCAAGCAGATCCACATCTCGATAGATCCCGAGACTGGCCGCAACCCGGGTTACTGCTTTGTGGACTTTGAGGACAAGGCCACGGCCGACCATGCCGTCGCAAACCTCCAGGGATCCATTGAGGGCCGCGTAGTGAAGGTTGGACCTTGCGAGCCAAAGGGCCAGCGAAACCGAAACGAGGGCTACCAACGCTGGGGCTCCTCGAGGAACGATGCCTCCGAGGGCAACAGGATGCCAACCGACCCTGAGTCCAAGAAGATTTACATTGGAGGTCTCGGCGAACTTGTCGATGAAGAGCACGACCAGAACGAAGTCCGGGCTCTTCTTAGAGGGTTCAACCCGTAAGTCGTCTTTCTCTATTCTATCTTGGTCCCAGCATCCCACCCTCCTTTGCTCTGTTCAACGCTCTGACCCACTTCGCCAACCACAGCACTTCCGTTGGGAAGCGCATTGCTGCTCATGAAAGCACCCGGGATAAGCCTGGCAATCACAACTTCTGCTTTGTTGAGTTTGAGACTGTTGAGGAGGCCCAACGTGCTGTCGTCGAACTGAACAACCAGGTTCTTGACGGCACACCTCTGCGGGTAAACATTGCCCGCTCCCGAAACGACGGCACCCGTACCACGGGTACCACGGGTACCACGGGTGGTGCGAGCGATTCCAACAGCTGGAGGACGAGAAGCAGCCCGGCCAACTACGGAGGCGAGCGACGACAGAACGACCGCCGAAATGATGCTCGGCAGGACCAGGACCAGGAGCGTGCTGCCCGGTCCAACAACTGGAGACGGCGCGACGCTTAGGCACAGACTTCCTCATCTTGCTTTGCTGTAAGGGAGAACTCGTCGCCTTGATGAATTTTTTCACGGAGCACTCGTTGGCGCCGTTTTGATTTAGGATGGCTGGATATAGGAAATCTGCACAGGGCGGCCTAGACGGACCAGCCTCAAGGCGTTTCTTGGAAATCGCGGTGTCCCTGTCTTGGTTTTGTTTAATTTTTATGCATTTGGCCTGGCTTGTGACAGTGACGCACCACTCTACTGAACAAAGGGCCAACATGATGACGAGCAAGGTTATGATGAAACTCATGAGATGGTTGTTTTTGGAATCCAGGGCGCACTTGGGAACAAAGCGGGCAAGAGTATCTTAGGGTTTTCAGCTTCACGAGTCCAAGCAGTGCGAAAAGAAACAAAGGAGAGAAAATCAAATGAACAGTTCCTGTGCTTGTGTGAATTAGGTCCTATTGTCTCAATCTCGTCTACTGTCGACACACATAGGCATCTTGATCAAATAACCCGGCATAGGTTGTAAACAGTAGTTATCTGTCCAATCCCCGGCAGGATATCCCAGTGTGCTCGTCCAATTGATACACCATTAACATTATTGCATCTACCAAGGAATCAACTGTCGTGTTGCAAGAACGTGTGTCCAGAATAGAGTGGTTGATAATTGTCCACTGGCAACCAACACTGATCCAGCCAACAGTCTGTTAAGGCCGTAATCGCTAAGAAATCTAGCCTTCTAGAAGCACGGCGACGCATAGCTAAACATAGCCACCAATAAGCAGTGGCCATGGCGTACACGACGTAGGAGTGGCTGAGGTGGAAGAGATGCATGCGAAGAGCTTGCATTTGGATGGGCAACTGAGTTGAGCTAGCCCTCCCAAAGCAACAAAAGTCTAGAATAAACCTAAATAAAAGACGTCAACCTATAGAACGTGCTAGCTCTATGTTATATCGTCGCTCATTGTCCATTTTGGATACCGAGAAGTGATATACTAGTTGAAAGTTGTAGATGATCAACGGCTGGATTCACTTGGATTCTGGCCCCCATAGTCGAAGAAACTCGTGGTGGACCAACCATTGCGCTTCTCACCGACACGTTTAAAGCCACACATGCCCACTAGAACCAGTGGATAGAGGGATTATGTCGATTTCTCTCTTTCAAACAGAGGGGGAATCTATTGAAACTTGGGGTAAATAGTTGGTAAAAGTGTCTGTGATGTTAATAGCTTCATCCCTCTATCGTGAGGAGGCCAGTCAACGCTGCAGAAAGCAAGCAAATTGAACAATTATAAACAAAATAGAACCCCAGTGAGCCATGATTTTCAAAGGGCGCTACGTGCGCCACAACCGTAAAAATAAACTTACTTATATAGGCGCTGGGGCTGTGCCCCTCATTTGGGCAGGTGGAAACCATGTTGGTGGTGTTCGATGAACGGACGATGATTGATGGTCAGACATGGGGTCATGGGGGCAAGAGATTTAGAGGTTTTCTTGGCTTGTTGCATTTTACAGGGGTTCGGGCGATTGGCACTGGTGAGTGACCCGGCACGTGGATCACATGTAAGAAGTGTTGAGGGGTCAAGTTTGAGCTCTTCTTCAGATGAGCTGTGCTTGTTATTGGACTTTGCCTGTATGTTTTCGAGGCAGTTGACGATACGATTTAAATATTAAATATTTCAAGTTAGTATTGTCGGGACATTATGTCAAAGGGCAGCCCCAAATCCCGATTCGTCACAACAACTCAATTATGCGTCCGTCTTTCTGTCTGTCTTACAAGGGTTCGCAAACTAGAAAGTAAATCGGCTCCTTTCTCGGAAACATTCAGTCAACAACCCCCGCTTCAAGCAACCCTCTTCTACAACCCCGCCTTACCCATGTCCCTTGTTAGTGAAGGCGACGGCTCAAATTGTAGAGACTTAGGATATGCAGCCACACCTAACTAAAGTCCTGTTACCAAAGGCCTGCAGCCATGATGTCCTAAACAAGAACCTCGCAAGGAGCATTCTTCATTCCCCACTCCCTAGTTAGATGGCTTGCACGTCTTTTGGACTCGGTGCTCGATCTGGACATTTAGGCCGGGCCGTGAGGGGTCGTGTTGTGTATTCGGGACATCAGTCCTTCCATGTTGTGGTGACCAAAGCGCTCGAGCTCTCATATAAAGTATCAATGGTACCTTTGCAGCAAATGGCGAGTCAGAAATTCTTATTCAGAGACAATTAAATTCGTTATTTTATACTTTGCATAGTTACAATATGTTTTCATTATCCAAGTCCGGAGCCCTTGCTCTCGTTGCGTCCTTTGCCCCTTTGGCAAATGGAATGGCCATTGATACCATCGGGTCACTTTCAACCGACAGGCTTCCCCTGTCCAATTTTACCTTCTTCCCGGAAGATGGCTTCGCCAGGAGAGCAGTCCCGCAGGAGATCCTAGCATGCGCTACTCCCTTAGATCTCAAATTCCAACCCGGTTCGCAAAGACCCCCCCCCCCCCCCCCCCCCAACCCTTTTGTTCTCCGAGGAATATCACTAACTTGCTGCGCAGCAATGGACTTTGACCAAGACTCCTGCTACAACTCCGTAGCAATCGGTCCAGACGGCACATTGAACCCTGGACTGGACCACTGCGAAAGCTGTGACGAATGCGGCTGCCGTGACGTTTGGGACCTAGACTCCTACAACAACGTGTACTCTCGCACCCGATGCAACAACAACGGCTGGTGCGCTCACATGTACGGATACTACTTTGAAAAGGACAGGGCTCTGCCCCTTTGCATTTCTGGTCATCGGCATGACTGGGAGCACGTTGTTGTGTGGACCGAAAACGAAGTTGTTCGATATGTTGCTGCTTCGGCACATAAGAGTTACTTGGTCAGGGATGCCAGCGACGTTCGCTTCGACCAGGGAACGCATCCTAAGATTGTTTGTGAGTCTTCCTGGCGAAATATGGGAGCTTGATTGCAACTCGAGAGTTTCAGATGCATTGGCTGACTCGAAATGATCTAGACCACAAAGATGGTCTCCTAACGCATGCCATGCGATTCGCAAATGAGGACGACGACAACCCAGTGGAGAATTACTACCACCAGTGGTTTGTAAGTCATAGCCGTATTGCTTCTTTCCCCTTTGAGCCATGTCGAGAGCGCATAATCTAACATGCATTCTAGTATGGACGTCTCATCAGCTTCGACGGTTTCCCATCCGTTGAAATCCGCGATAAGATGCTCAACGCGGATTGGGGCAGTGCTCAGGTCGGCTTCAATGACGCCAATTTTCAGGACCGTCTCAACAAAGCCAAGGGCAGCAATGACTTTGATTTCGATACTGGAAAGGATGAGGGTCCAAACTCTCCCGGCCAACCTTCTTGCTAAGATACGCTGAGCATGAGAGACGATGAGCGGTTCGTTTCTCGTCTTTAGCTACTTCTTTTTGGTTTATCATTGGTTGAATATGACAGTTATGACTTCTCTTCTTTTATCCTCCATGGAGATATTTTTTTCTTTTGATTCAGTTGAAGCAGCATTTGCTTTGGGATATACCACGCAAATCATTTCCTCGCCAAGTTAGCTCTTCTCTTCTATTAAACGTCCTTCCCCGAGAGGTACACATACATAAACATGGCTCATTTGTTCCCAATACGTGATAATATGGCAATTATAATGGCCATTTGATCACGAGGATTCTTTCTTGACAATGGGTTCACATATTACTAGCTCACAAATCTTAGGCCGAGGATCCTATCCATTGAAAACAACAATAATGTAAGGAATAAAAAATGCATGTCATGTACAAGCCTCGTGATGCTTCTATTGAATGGCCGAGGTCGACAACAAAACATGGCGACGCCTCTATAAGCTAGAGTGCTCTGAATTTGCATCAGCATGATGTCCACGGATATATGTACCCGAGAGTGTTAAGTTTATACTAGGGGAGTGAAGCTTGTCCTCTAAGTCGGAGGCGCTGCAATAAACTTGGCCTTTAGTACGGAGCATGACTTGGTGCTACAGAAGAGAAAACCAGGTGCACATAACAGTGTTTGTTTATTTCTGTTGACGTCTGCCCAAGTCAGCTGGACCTCAACGGAGCAGACTTTGACGCTCACAGCGTCTCATGTGTTGCTAGTGCCCCAAAGCCGCTATCCTGGATAGGGTTCGGGTCGATGCCGACTTTGCTTTGGCCGCATGGTAAACTGCAGTTCTAGAGCTTGGTTATGCCCTGTCTGATGCATAAAGCCGGACTGTACTCATATGCGTAAGAAGTACGCAATATCACTCTCTCCATCTCAAGCAGAGCCAGACGAGCACATTTGTAGCCGGGGAAGACGTTTGACAATAAACAAAGTGTTGGACTTCATATAGAAAAATTAGTGCACTGTTCTCCCCTTGGGATTACTTACATTGACATTTGAGTGGAAGTGTTTCCACATAAAGGAATGGTGGCTTTCGGGGTGGTCACGATGAAGCCCAACATATTCGTCTAGGCGGAACGGTTGATAGTTAGCTACTCAACTAGGGAAATACTGCAAGCGCGTCACAAAAGCACTCACCATGTTGAAGGTGATGGCATTCTCAAAAAACCTCGTTCGTACCATATTACAACTAGTCGAAGGTTCTCATGAAGTCACCCAATGCAACGCGCGACACGCCCCTGGCTAGCTTTGTACTGTATCGTACACCTCAATGGGTCGGTGTACTGCCGATCGGTAACCCTAAGACAAACGGTCTGGTGTTGGGTTGAGCTCTTTGATGCGCTGGAAGATATATGGAGCGGTATACTCAGAAGCCGCCGTCCTCGTATCCCTGATAATGAGTCTCATAGTTCTGCAAGGTATGTGCGATAACTCTTAAGTCTACTAGGCACTAGGTACCGAAGGATATCAACTGATCAATGGGGCATGTCGCCGTTGAGTTGACTTAGTTCTGGGATGCGTAAATTGAGCCATTAATAGATTCAATCGGTCATCCGAGAATCCAAGGATATGAATGAGTACGTAAAGTAACATAATGGCTCTGGAATTGAGCCATACCGAATTATGTAGACCTATATTTCATTCCTATGTAAATCTATTGAGCGATTCGCATGCCACCGTATCAACTATCTATCCTTCGTACCCGCGTGAAACCTCCCCTCGTCGGGTTGTTCCACGGGCCACGCAGAAAAGCAACAATCTCCAACTCCGTTTCCATCTACAAACCCATCAGACACCGATTGCACTTTAGATTGCGCCATCTGTTCTCCATCCGCCGCACTCGCCAACCCTCGGACGTGACAAGCCGCCGAAATAGCAACACTACAACTACCCGCGATTGGCATGCTGGTCTGCAACCGTCTCATCGACATGACAGCCAAAAATATAACCAAAAGGACACACACCAACAACAGTAACATGATTGTAAGTGGCGAATAGCCGCAGCTCACGGTGTCTTCTTTGGCATCTTGGATCAAATAACCGACGACATAGGAGCAGGTGTAGTACACCTGACCCAACAATCAACAGCGCAGCTACCCAGAATGGCAACTGAAGGAGTCGTGTACCGCGTTGCTCGCCGACTTGTTGGCCAGTAACTCAAAGTCCCTTGAGTGAAAGAGCATAGCTATTCCATTCGTGGGCGAGTGACATGCTTGTAAATAAGCCATGTCTTTTCCCTACTCTTCAAAGTAGAGAAGCAGGGCTTGGTGCGATCTCCCGCATTGATGCCACAAATCCAGCTTATATACGACTTTCCCGGCGTGTAAGAGCTCTGGTCTAGGATTGTTGGCTCCGAGACCTCATCCGTAACTACGAGGACGTCTGCGTATTTCAATTGAATTGGTGATGCGTATGCGTCGAAGCATTATCGGGCGTCGAGGCGTACGAGTTCATTGTCATGCTGGTAGTAGGAATGTCGTTGATTCAATTGACAGTTGCTTTGATTCAGAGGCTGGAACACTGTTGTATGCCATGGCGAATTGACGTTTTCGTTTTCTGGCATAAAGGAAAATGGAAACAAGCAATCATTTCACATCGTTCCTTGTCGCAAGTTTTATTCCCTACGAGATGCAGATATTAGCAACGCGCTTTGAAGTCAGGCGCGGCGGTGATGGTGCAGGAGCTGAAAGCACAGCCCTACGACGGCCGCCCGCCCCCCCCCACGTTTTCCTTCACCATGCCGAATTTAGGTATTGTTCAACTCTAAATCCATTGCCAAGCCGCCAAATTGTCAATTCACTGCTACTTTAAGCCCCTGCTAGGCATGCGCCAACAAGGAACAGGATGACGACCATCGCCGACTACTATTTCCGCTTGATACCAGATACTAACATCGCGAAGTATACGATTGAAATGTCAACAAGACGAAGTCTGGCATTGTGAATGATGATGATTCTATTTGTGCAATTGTTCAACTTCGTAAAAGAAAAAGTATTGTCATTTATCCAGCTTCCTTCAATACGAACTTGACTACTCCGTAGTGAAAACTAGATCATCGAGACTATGTACGGATGAAGAGAAGAAAAAGTATATACAAAATAAAAAAACATGGCAAAGCCATGGTGATGGGCATAGCCAATCACTGACAGAAAGAAAGAAAAAAAAAAGAGCAAGCTGCCAACAATTCAGTTTATCCGGAACTCATCGGAACGAGTTTACTGAACGCTGCGACGACGACGGCGCTTCTGGCAGCCGGATCGGGTGGTAGTGGTGGCAACGGGCTCAGAGCTGGTTGTCTGGCTGGGAACCTCTGTAGGAGCTGCGGTAGTAGCAGGAGCAGTGCTGGTCGTAGCAGGGGTGCCAGAACCCGAGCCGACATCACAGCCAATGCGCTGAGAGCTAATGGCAATGTCATCGTACCAGAAGGTGTTCTTGTCGCCGCTGTACGCCTCCCAACCAAAGTACACGCCATTGATTTGCGGAGGCGTAGTGTTGCGCGTCCAGCCGTTAGCATTATCATTTGTAACACCGTCCTTGAGGGTGAGGCCAGGGATGGCCTCGCCGTCGAGCCAGGTCTCGATGGTACCATCGGCGCCAATGTGGTATTCGAAGCACTGCCATGTGTCGACGGCGAGAGCGGTCGAGGTGGCGATGCCTTGTGGGGAGAGGTCGGGAAGGGTGGCGTCGTCGCTTTCGCGGTTGTACAAGAGGATCTTGCTCATGCCACCAATGCGGAGGTGCTTATCGGTGCCCTCGGACGCGTCAGGCATGACGATGAAGGTAACGTGGGAATCGGTCAGGGCATTTGCCGTCTTCCTATTGTTTTTGGGCAACAATTGTTAGCAACATTCAACCAATATTGGGCACCGAGGAAACCTACAAGTATGTGCGGACGTAAACGTCGCCGCTGCTCGGGACGTTGTTTGTGCCCACGAAAGCATGACCGCAGTAACCTCCATCGCCACCATCAACACGGATCGAGTTTTTGCCAGAATGAGACGTAGTCGAGTCGAGGGTGACGGCGCCGCTTCCGCTGCACTGGGGAGTGTAGACGGGCCAAGCCGTTTGATCCCAGCCGTTCTCAAAGTCTTCGGCCACCTGGGCGAAGGAAGTGGACGCCATGCCAAGGGCAAGGCCGGTGAGGAAAGTCTTGGAAACCATCGTGATGATAAGGGGAGTTCAACGGGTGGAAAGTTGGGTGTGTAGAGAAATCCAAAAATGGGATGAAAATTCCAAGAAGTTGCCAAGACACAACAGAGACACAGTCCTAGTTGGGCAAAGTCGACAAGAAGAAGAAGAAGAAAAGAATGCTATAAAAAAGAATGTGAGGTTGAAGAAATCGAAACGAGAGGACGGGACAAGAAAGCTTAGCGCAGATCATAGTAACGATCGGAAGGAGACTGGGCGAAGGAGTAGAATATATATTAAAAACACTATCGATAATGCTACCCTCGCGTGCCATTGCCCCAGCAAACGCTGCGCTTCAACCGGGATTGCGGGAAGTCGGGACAAGGAAATGTGGATAACGAATCATGACATGTTCCCTTGCCTGTCCTGTGATTGAAACAGAACCAGGGGCGGCGCTAATCCCCGCTGATTCAGGTAGAGAGGGGGAAACTAGTCCGTAATTTCTCTTGTTCTCATTTGATGATGAAGGGGGAATCCAAGCTCCACTGGACGATCCTATTGTGGCACGCTTGGCCTCGTCAATTTAGAAAACCAGGGGGGGCACTGTTACGGAGTACGGAGTAATAGACCAGACTTAAATTCAGGATGTGCCGTGGCTCCATTTGTTGGGCCTCATTGATCCCTCTCAAGAGAACAATTCCTCGTTGCTGATACGGGGAGTACGGAGTAGTTTAATTACGAGGACAACTGCAGCACTCAACTGCAGCACTCGACTATCGTGTCTCCACAGGTCACTTTCTTCAACCCGTTGATCTAGTTTACTCCGTATTACGGAGTAGACTTCTTCATTTAGGGGATGGACATGTGCCGGCGATGCGAAGCAATGAACAACTGTGACCCTTTTCACTGGACGAGCCAAGACCAGCAGGATATAAACCCAGACTTCCCCCCAAGCCAAACCGTAGATGACATCTTATGGCACCAAAACATGCATTGTTACTGTAACCTATTACTCTCCAGACCTAAAGGGGACAGCGGACGCATTCACTGGCTCCGGGGAGCGTGACTCTCGGACAACGAGGGTCCGATGTCGAGCCACAGCCACAGACCGCATTTTGAATGCCACCCCCAAATACACGTAAGAGAAAAGGCCAAAGAATAGTACGACGTGGGAAAAAAAAATGATTGAAAAGTCTATGCCAAGTTTGCTACAAGTACAGACTGAAAATAGAATACAAATGCTATGTCGAAAAATTACTGTGAAAGAAAAAGCTCAATACTCCGTACAGACCCCCCAAAAAGAAATCTAAAATTAAAATCCAAACAAAGTCTTATCCTCAACGAATCCCATATCTACAAATAGCTGTTAGCGCGCGAATGACCCACGATGTAATGATGTAATGACAAAAGGTGCGAGAAAGTCACAGAAGGAAAAAGGGAATAGTAAACTCACTTTTCAACGCCGGCAAAACAGCCCTCGCAATCATACCCGGTGGCCCGCAAACCATGGCAACAGTATCCTCCCCAGCAGGGAACAAGTTCTCCCTCAACATCGTCTCGCTGACGTGGCCCTTCAATCCAGTCCACCCCTCAGAAGGCGCACTCAAGACATGCGTAAGCTTGAATTTCCTGCCTGCGTCCCGCGCAAAGGCCTCGAGTTCCTCACGCATGAGGATGTCGTCTTCCGTTTTGTTGCCGTACACGAGGGCAATCTCCGTGTCGTCGTCGGCCATTTTGCATACTCGGGCAATGAGCGAGTATCCCGGCGTGATGCCTGATCCTCCGAGGACCAGAGAAATCTTCTTGAAGCGGAAGGGTTTGTTGTCGATGTCGAAGCTTCCGTTTCCGAGGTAGACGATTTCGCCTACTGGGCCGCGCACTTCGATTTCTTCGCCAACGGGTATCATGTCTAGGATATTGGACATTGCGCCGCCAGGCTGCTTTTCGTTGGGAAAGTAGGTCTTCACTGTGAGTTCCCACGTTCCCGTGCCGTCGTAATCGGTAGAGAGAACCGTGTCCACGTCCACGTCCATTGCCGAGCCGTCCGTCTCGGGTGCGGGGAGGAATGGTCTTGTGGGGGTGTATTGTCGTGTAATCATCTTGTCGAGGAAATGGAATCCGACTTCAATGTGTTGGCACGTTGCAAGGCCGAGTTTCTTCTTGCCACCGGGGACCTCGAAAGTGTATGTGCGGGCGTCTTTGCTGATGTCCTTGCGACTGAGCAGCTTGCAGGGCAGCCACTTGTTCTTGTTGAGGCCGACTTCCGGGTCTCCGCCGTCGGATTCCTTGGCTTTGTTGGCGGCTGCGATTTCCATGTACTTGATAGCTTTGTCTGTCAAGCGGCCAACATAGCATTCTGAAAAACAGCGGAGAAAAATTTTGCCACGGTTAGAACAGTTGTAAGGAATCATTTGAAAAAAAAGATTTACGCTGTGAAAAAAAAAAAAAAAAATTTCTTACCTTGGAGTTTCTTCCGTGCAAAATCATCGTGAATACCGTCAAATTCGTCCGTAGTCTCCGCATGCACCTTACCAGCATGGCCCATAATCGTCGCCTTACCTCCGGGATGCCAAGCGAGAACGGATGTGACATCGTACACATTGCCTCCAACGACGAGCCAACAATCGTTATCCTTGTCGTGCTTTTCAACCTCTTCTCTCGTAATCTGCTTTCCGTCATCCTTTGCGTCTACGGCTGAATCGCCTTCTCCGGGAGGTTTCATCCACCCGGGCTCGGGAGATCCCACGCCGACAGGATGGCGGAAGAGAACAAAGGGATCCTCGACATCGTCGTTGCTTGTGATTTCAGGCTTTACTTGGTGCCAGCAACTGTTCATCATGCCCATAATATTCCAAATGGGTTTCTCTGGCTGCGTGCCTTTGAAGGGATTGAATGCGCGAACGGCGATGGATTTGGCAGAAACGAGTTCGAAGACGGAAATGTCGACGTGCCAGAAAATCCACGCCCAGTATTTCTTGCCATGACGGATTGGGCGGTCGGGAAACGTCCTCTCGCAGTGGTGCCAAGTTTCGCCGCCATCGGTAGTTAGCTCGACTTTTTGGACAGCATTGCCTCCGCCGTTGTAGGCGTATCCTTCGACACGATATGTATCGCCCTTCTTTAGATTCTTCAAGAGAATCTTCTCGCCATGTACTGGTTTGGCGATAACCGAATTCAGCATTTGCTCGTTGCAGGCTGTATCGGGGTTCCTGAATGTCGCCTCCGCTTCGGGGCTCTCGATATCCGTGACGAAGCTTGGGACCACTCGATTGTCCCAAACGTGATAATGTGTGTCGTTTTCCTTGTCTGAGATCCAGATCTTCTGCAGCCACTTGACACAGCGGCCACCCACGTATCCGGGTATCACGGCGCGGATCGGGTATCCGTGGTCAGCGGGTAGGAGCTCGTTGTTCATCTCGTAGGCCAAAATCACATCGTTGGCAGGATCCATGGCATATTCCAGAGGAATGCAAGTCTCGTATTTACCCTCGGCTAGATCATCTGCTCCCCGGAAGTTGACCCAGAGCTTTTTCTCCGAGCTTGTATCTGCATCCAGTGCATAAATGTCTTTTTGGCCAGAAGCAAGCAAGATGTCCCGTAAGAGAGGGCCTCGCCAGTATGCACAACTGCAGGCACCGGCACCCCAGGTGAAACCCTTGGTTCGCCTAATCATGTTCATCTCGCCACGCCGATTTCCGTCACAAGCAAGGAGAACTTGAATATTGATGGCAGGAAACTCCTGGACGATGGTGTCCATCGAGAACACTGTTCGTTTCTCGCCCACTTCGACTTCAAGTTGGTGAAACTCCCAAAGTAGTCGGGGGACGGCGCCATGACTCCGGATATAATGTAGATCGTTGGGAGTAACCAGACCAGCATCAAGCAATTTGTCGAGCGGAACTTCGGCATTCATCGGGTGTTTTCCAGTATTGCGGATGAGCTGGGGGTTTCGAGGAATCCAGCTATCGGGCGTGAATTGGTCGTCTTGTAAGATTCCGATGCCACGGGTCTTCCACTGTTGAGCTTGGGAAGAAAGATGCAGCCCATTGTTATACTCCAACTCCTGGATGTACTTCGTCTCGGCCCACATCTTTTTCCCAATCTCGCTCATTTCGTCGGAGCTGCTGTCGCCATATCCGCTATCACTATCCTTTTGCACTTCTTCCTCTTGTGCTTTTTCTTTTTTCTCTTCAGCAGCTTGCTTCAGTTTTGCATTCGCAGGCCAATCTTGGCCGTATTTAATCCAGTCTTCTGTGGCTTCGAGAACGAACCTCCATCCCTTGGGTCTCAGGTCTGGCCGGATCAAGTGGAAGTCGTGTTGTCCCTTGACAAGGTCGCGGAAGTCGACCATTTCGCCACGGGCCTCTTTCTCTTGGATTTCGCGGAACTTTTCCCTTGCTTCTTGCACGCTGTGCTCGACCTCTTCAAGGGAAGCGGGAGGAATGGCTTGTGAGAAGCCGGGATATCTGTTTTCATGGTTGCGGAATCCGGGACGGTGGTTGTGGCCGTCGGACCAGTTGGGCTCGTTGAGGATTTCTTCCAAGCTGGCTCCCGGATGGGATTTTGACTTGATTACCCATGGTTGTCTTGACATTTTTGATGCGTCTTAATCTGTTGTGAATATTGTGAGTTGCACTTGAAGATGATGTTGTCACAATCTTTGGCATTCGACAGTACACCTACCATTCGAATTGATGAGTTGGAACAACAATAATCACCGATTGATATGCATGGAAAATGCAAAGTACGTACTTTCAAAAAAATTAAAAAAAAAAGTAATAAAAAATTTGACGGGCTTGTTGGGTTATATTTTTTACTACCTAATCTCGCAATACTCCGTCCTGAAAGAAGATACTTTCATTCCTGATTCTGATCTGAGACAGACAACCCTCGTCTCTGTACGGAGTAGAGTAACCTAGATTTAGTTTAATGTCTGTACTCCGTACAGAGTAACCTAAATCTGGTTTAATACAGAGACCGAGACCACCTTGGAAGCTTGCGGAGCCTACTAGCAGGAGGCCAAACGCGAGTCAATCGCGAAAGGACCTCCCTTTTTGCTCAATCATATGATGGTCATTTGGATATATTCTTTATTCAAGAGCTACTATCCAGGAACTAATCGTGGCCGGCTCTTTTTTCAGCCTTTAGCTCCCTCTCCGTCTGATTGCATTTTTTACTTTTTTGTCGCTTCATTTTCTTGGCTGTATTTTCAGACGCGCAATCCCACTTTATGTCTGATTAATAATGAACGTGTAATTGGTTGAATATTCTTACTCTTCTTGCTACAAGTATACGGAGAAATACGTACTGTAATGTCCGTCTGCACCACCGACAACCGACACTAAAATGGAAGGCCGATGGCTGAGACAACACACAATACAGTGAGGATGTCTCGGCCAGCGGTCTTATCTGTCAGTGGTTTTTTTTTCCCTATTAGAGACTGAGAGCCGTTATTGATTGACCAACCAAATTTCCATTAGCTAGCCCGAGAATCCTTCCGGTTGAACTGATACATAGCATCGGCCGATAAACTCCAGGCCAGTATCAGGTTTGTTCTTATCCATGGCACCAAACTATCACGCATCAATCAGACTAGGGGAAAACGAGGGCTATGCGAACTTTGAAAAAAAAAAAGAAAAAAAAAAAAAGAACGTCTGCCGGTCTGCTCTCAGCACATCATCTTGACAGCAGCGAGCCACCAGTAAAAAAAAAGACGGAGAAAAAGGAAGAGAGAGTGAGTTTTGGTAACAAGAAAATCGCGGACTTGTCGCATGTTTTTAAGGATCATCTAAACTACAATCATTCGCCACGTGAGAAGACAATGTTCGATTGCATCGAAATCCGCTCTTCCTGGATCGCCGCCAAATTCTCCCCACCTGGCTTAGCCCTACAAACTTACCAGGACATCCTTGCTACCATGCTTGGTCCCTGAGTCTAAAAGCTTCCCTACTGTATGCGGGGTGACGATCTCCTGGCTACCCTATCTCTATTGGAGGGTTATTGCAGGCGATTTTCTGATCTGGTCATCAACTCGTACTTGGAGTTTTTGGGCTGATGATGGAGGATCTGAACCGCCAAGTTCGGCGACCACCATTTTATGTGGCTTTCTTATATATGTCATCTCAATTGGCAGATTCTCAGCGCTTCTGCGAAGCTTTTATTCAATCCCCGTTGTCCTGCTAGTCAAAATCGATGATGTGTCTATGAAGAATGAATGAAATGAAAAATGTTGTCCTGTCCTTCCCCTAAAAAATATCTTCATCCTTTACCCACTGTATTTAGTGGCACAGCAGGTGGCTCAACCGTGGCGCAGGAACCTGCTTCCGTGCTCACCTCACCTCCCCGGGCGAACACGTCGACAGACTGGTTCGACCAAACAACAAAACTATAAAACAATAAAACAAAAACTTGGATGAAAAACAAAAAACAAAAGGAAAGGTAAAGAGGATGGAGAGAGCTCCCCTTTAGGCTCATGTGGCTCAATGTGGCGCAGGATCCTGCTTCCGTGCTCAATGGGATGATCAAAGTCACGCAAGTGAGTAACTGCTGGCTCTCGCTCTCAAGCGAAAGGGTTCTCGACTTGTCTTCAAATTTTTGTCCAGTCCTTCAAACTAGAGGTTCGTCTTCAAGGTAATCAACTGAGAGTCAAACCCTCGCCAACATCCCGTCAATTCGTCAATTACTAACCAAGTCTCTCGAACCGTTGTCGAGACCTCGTTTACCTCCAGTTGCCCTGGCCCCAGCAATTGCCATTTACCGATCATCCCGCAGATTGAACAGTTAGCATGGCTAAGCAACCCGCTAGGTTATGTCGGTAATGATGCTAGCGCTCTAGAGAAGCCGTAGGACAGGACAACCAGTAACGACCCACCAACACAGCTCTTCGGCACGCCTTTCGCACTAAGCCGAGATGTCACCAATTACGGAGTGCAAGCATTACCCCTCAAGATGGCTTGCCGTTGTCTCCTTGAGATCCCTGGAGATTGCGGGGTTGACTACGGAGTATGTCAAGGTTGGGGAAATCGCTTCCTTTAAAAGGCTTTGCCATCCTTGGTCCGAATTGTTATGCAAGAGACGCATTCGTATACTTCGCGCCATTCGTATGCTTAATACTACATAGTTCCACTCACTAAATCGCAATTCGTTGTCTTCATATTCACTTCTTTGTCCAGCGATAGCATCCCTCGACCACCGCATCCATCTCGACGTCACCTAACCCGTCATCATGGCTACATCAGTTCCCAAGACCATGTTCGCGTGGAGGAAGCATCGGGGTAACCCAGTCCCAGTACGGCTGTTCATTAACCTTATAAATGTAACGAAATGATAACTGATGGGTCTTTCCCTTCTGTAGGTTTGGGAGGAAATTCCCGTTCCCGAATGCAAGCCCGACGAGGTTCTGTGCAAGATGTTGGCGACTGGAAGTATGCTTCCTTCCTTATTCGACTCCCCAGTCATTCTCCCAAGTCGTTACTGTAGTTCTAATTGCCATCCACAGTATGCCGAAGCGACCACTCGCTCACAACATTGGAGAAACAGGCCGGGTGGTTCCAAGATAAATGGACCTTGGTACGGTGTTCCCATATGCTAACAGAATCTTAATGTTTACCACCTAACAAACCAATGTAGGGTCACGAAGGCTGTGGCCGGATTATTCAAATAGGAAGCGGTGTCACCGACACCCGCTTCAAAGTTGTAAGTAATAAAGACATCAATGGTCCTCAAATAAGGCGAGGCATAGCTTACTCTATTTACAGGGCGATATAGTAGCAATGCATGCCGTCCCAGGCTGCGGTGGCGCGGAATGTACAGAATGCTCCCGCGATCTCCCCCAGCTCTGTGAAGTTGGCCATCACTCCGGCATCGGCCAAGATGGCTTCTACGCACCTTACGCAACAATAAACATCCGCGGTGTCGTAAAAGTTCCCGAGGGTGTTACCCCCGCTGAAGCCGCCGTCGCCACAGATGCTGTGAACACGGCATACCACGCCATTACTCGGCGAGGTGAAATTAAGCCTCATGAGACTGTTTTCCTCTTCGGCTTGGGAGGTCTTGGATTTAACGCCCTCCAAATAATTCTCAACATCGGAGCTCGTGTTATTGTCACAGACCTGAAGCAGGAGAGCTTAGATGCCGCGGAGCAACTCGGCGTTCCTAAGAGTGATATTGTCCCCATTGGTGTTTCGCCCGTCGAATTCCTCAAGGGCCTTGGACTCTATGAGAAGATCGACACTGTGGCTGATTTTGTTGGCACACACCAAACATTTGATGACGCACAGGAAATTGGTAAGAGCTAGACGAAACCACCCGAGAGTACATGTTGCAAATACTAAAGAATGAACAGTGCGCCGAGGAGGTAAGCTCCTATGCATCGGCTCACTCGACACCGAAAACACCATCCACATGAAGACGGGAACCCGCAAGCGTCTTAGCTACATCTTTTCGTATGGTGGCCAAGTTCCCGACCTTGCGGCTGTGCTCGACCTCATTGCGCAGAGGAAGATCTCGCCACAGGTGAAGCCTGGAAAGCTGCAAGACTTCCCTAAGATTTTGAAGGATTTGTGTGATGGGAAGTACTCTGGTCGCACTGCTATTGTTTTTGACGAGTAGGTGTTTATGTCAAGGAGTTGGTGTTATGGGGCATTAATGGCGTTCGGGGGCCAGATGTTGGGTGGGTTGGAGATGATGACGAGTGATGCACGGAGTACAATAGCTCGGATAACCCTTATTCTCGGCTATATACGCCAGAACTTATGTTAACGGACTGGAGCATTTCTCAAGTTGAGTAGAACAAACACTATGATAATGGATCACAGTCGAGCTCCGGCACCATTAGGAACGCGGCAGCAAAAACGAAACGAAGCATTTATATGATCCTTTTGGTATTGCCAGATGCTATGTATGAACTATTTTCTAAATCGTTACTACATGACACATATTAAACTCTGGCGTGCTCCAACGAGCCCAACCTCGCACTTAGCTAGATGCGTTGACGCTAGCACTCTTGGGCATTCCAATGCCGACGGCTGCGGTCGTACCCGCATCAACGGGAAGGACGGCGCCTGTGATCCACCGGGCGTGGTTGCTGGCAAGGAAAGTAACTGCCGCAGCGCAGTCCCAGCCGTTGCCCTCGGTACCCAAAAGACTCCTGGCCTTGCGGGCGGCACGGGCCTCTTCTGTCATTCCTCCAGCGTACATCATCGGAGTGTAGAGCATCTAAGAAAACATGTTTCGTCAGCAGAGTGTTTTCAACGTGGTACATGGTGGTGCCGAAAACTTACTCCTGGGCAGACACAGTTCACACGAATGCCATCCTTGGCGTGGTGTGCAGCCATAGCTCTCGTCATGTTCACAACAGCACCCTTGCTAGTAGGGTACAAGAGATGCGGGGTGCCACCCTTCAAGCCGGCCACACTTCCCATATTCACAATCGATCCCCGGATCTCGCCCTCGTTCTTCACCATCACAGGCACTGCGTACTTGACCATGCGCACCATGCTGGTAACATTAACATCCATACCGGCAGCCCACTTCTCAATGTCCAGGTCGACAGCGGTGCCAGGAACACCAGCAATACCAACATTATTGACGAGGATGTCCAAACGGCCAAACTTTTCCACAGCCAACTTTACCACGGCTTCACAGTCTTCTGAGGACGTCACATCGCCTTGGAAAGCAATGGCGTCTGTGCGTCCAGTGTGAGCGTTGGTCATGAAAGCCGTCTTTTCAGCCCAAGCAAGGTCACGGTCAACACAGATAACGGCCGAGCCTTCGTCAGCGAGCATCATGGAAATTGCACGTCCATTTCCAATGCCATCGCCAGCACAGCCAGCTCCCGTGACGATAGAGACTTTGCCGGCAAAGGACCGGGATGGCGGAGTTGAGGGGATGTCAGCCATTGTGGTGGAGGTATGTGTGTTATTCAGAGTTGGCGTCAGTGGGGTCTTGGGGTTAGGGTCAAAGTTGAACAGTGATAGGCAAAGGCAGTCAAAGAAGAGCCAAAAGGACTGAAATAGACTTTGTCATGATGATAACAGATACAGGTAGGCAATGTTGGAGCAACAAGCCAACATACATTTCCTATACGCTCGTTTCATTCGACTGTCTACTCCGTATTCTCGGTAATAGATGTCCGTCTTAGCTTCGTTTCCACTCTAGACTCAGCTGCACGGCATGCTTTGGGTAATGCCGAACCAATGAGCCCCGCATTGTTGGCTTTGCCGACTCGCCCAAGACCACGATTTAGGGCGAATTGTGTTGACGCTAGAGACGCCGCATAGCACCCATGCCTAGGATTCGACTTTACAACCGAATCCTGGGGAATCATTTGGCCAGGCCCTAGAGTTGCGGGGTGAAAATGAGGGTTGTGCTTCAACATCATTGAGTCAATAATACGTAGTTCAGAGGTCTTTTTCACCCACTATTGCCAATTGTTTATGTTATTGCCAGACTCAGATCCCAGATCATAACGCAACTCAATAGCTAAACTACCTCCCTACCTCCGAAACGCCACAAATATGTGCGACTTTTCACAATACGGCGGCGCCAGCAAAGAATGGCTCACCCTCGCAGCAACCCTCCCGCCCCCAACCCCAAATCTCACACCAGAAGAGAAAAAAGCCGCCACAAACAAGACACGCGAAGATCTCGCGCGCTCAGAAATGGTGCAACTTGCCCCAAAATTAAAACTGACAGACCACTCCATCGCCGCTCGAGACAACTTCCCCCTCGAGGCCCGCACCTATCGTCCTGCACACCACGACCAGGAACTACGTCTGCCCGTGTACATTCATCTCCACGGCGGCGGTTACTTTTTTGGAACTCTAGACTCGGAGGATTCTATCTGTGCGCGCATTGCGTTGGGAGCTGACGTTGTAGTGTTTAACTTGAATTACCGCCATACGCCCGAGTATAAATATCCCACTGCCTGGCACGATGCACAGGATGCCTTTGTCTGGCTACATGCGCATGCCGATGAGTTGAGAATTGACCCGTTAAAGGTCGTCGTGGGTGGAATCTCCGGCGGTGCACAAATCGCTGCATCCCTAGTTTTACAGAAAAACCTGGGCAATGTCGCACAAAATTGTCCGCCGATTGCAGGACAAGTCCTCATGATTCCGTGTCTCGCGAGCGCAGATTGCTACAAACCGATTATGAAGAAGATGAGAGATCCCAGTATCTCCTCGTACGTAGAGAACAAGGATGCGCCGATTCTGCCTATGAAGGTGGTCCGTTTCTTCTTGGATCTCCTCGGCGCCGAGAACCCTCAAGAAAATGACCTTGTCTTGAATCCGGGCAATGCATCTGATGAGCAAGTCAAGGGTCTCCCTCCAACAACCTTTGGAGTTTGTGGTTTAGATCCGTTGAGAGATGAGGGACTGCTTTATGCAAAGATGCTCACTGAAGCTGGGTAAGCGAAGCTCTCAAATGCGGAAATTCGGAGTCAAAATCCAAAAGAATCAAGTCACTAACTTGAATTTTAGGGTTCCTACTGATGTACATCTATTCCGGGGCGTCCCTCACGGCTTCCGGAGGTTCGGGGATAAGCTTTCAGTTTCGGCGATTTGGGACAGAGTCATGGAGGGAGGGATCAAGTGGGCATTAAGCAGGCCTTCAGCGACGGGCAAGTTTTCCATACAGTCACATGGTGAGACTGTTTAAAATGATAGTTAATTTGTATTACCAAGACGACTTTCATGAGATGCCACTACATTTGTAGATCAAGAAAGGGTTCCTATAGCTCCCTGCCAGTTTTGTGATAGGGGGGTGTTTAAGCTTGTTCCGAGATACTAAGAATACCTTCTATCACAGGGCGTATCAAGATCCTCACCTGTACCCGAGGGGCATGAACGACATGGCTGGTCATTGGGCAGAAGCCAGAATTTTCGGAGGCGTACCCCTTTTCGACCGTCGACCAATGTAAGCGATTCACTTATCAACCTAATCCTACTCTTTCTTCCGTCTTCGACCTAGTTCCAAAGCAGGCTTGTCAAACTGCATATGTCTGACTGGGCTTTCCTCACTGTCCCCTGACAGACCAAGAAAGTGTGCCATACCAGTTCCCTCCGAGACGGCGTTCATACCATCTACCGCTGATGAGGCTAACTGTGACGAGTTTGATGATCTGAAGGAAGATAACATGGTTTAAGTAGACCTTGCAGTACAGTTTTGTAGATTTCGATAGTCCTTACTGCTGGACGGTTAGTGCCAATTTCTTCTTGCACAGATCAAACCTTGTTCACCACAACTGCCAGTACAGGAGGGGGTTGCATTGGTCATCGAATAGAGGATGTTAATTCAGAAATCACACGATGCTGCCAATTGGTCCAATGCATATCTTCCTTTTGTGAGATTGTGACCCGTACAAGTTTATATGTCTTCTCTTCCGCAACGTTTCAAAACATGATACATTGATAAAAACATTGATCTTATCTTGACAAATGGGAAGTTTTCAATGTATTTCACCTCTTTGTTGGAGTGCACCTCCTGACGATTTATACCCAGTCTTTCATAAAATTCCCTTCTCTCAGCTTAGACTCCCTTGGAACATTGACTCTCACTTTTATCAAGAGTAGTATAGCGATGTGTGATGAGCAACTGCCAATGTGTGACCATTTCAGGCTAGACGAAAGGCTGCCATGGAATCATAAGAACATCCGCCCTCCTACGCATATAAATTTGAGGGAAGCCTTTGTCTTCTCTCCTCGAGAATATTCAAAAGAACTAACTTCTCAATCATCCAGAAGCTACGATTTGCACATCTCTTAAGATCTCCAACCCTTAACTAAAGTTGACCAACTTGCATCCGGCAAATAAGAGTCATATACACCAACGGTTGGCAATACGGCATCCTTCTGATTAGATAAAATGTGTGTCTGGTCAGTAAGTTTCTACCGCTGCGGTCGCCCCACGAAAGGCAGCTTCCACATTGAAGTCAGCAAAATCGAGGCCTGCAGCCACGTAACATACCGCCAAAGAGGCACCAGCGACCTAAACATTCCCTGCTACCAAGAGCCAGATATTGCACCTACAAGTCAATGGCTCGACATGGGACGCGGATCTCAATGTGCGGGATGCAGAGGCCATTCAGGCCCTGGACGCCAGATTCACATTTCGTTGACAGATTGTCTCCGTTATAATATGGTTGTGCGCTCCCTGCAGAATAAGGCCATTGCTATGGCTCGAGAAGTTGGAATTATTGGGTCGATTGATAGCCGGGACGAGCCTAACTTGCGATCTCGAGGATTGGAATATTATATTGGGGATGTCTTCGTGTTGTGAAAAACCGGTAGTCGGCGCAGATCAACATGACCGAGTGCAGGAAGATAGATCAATTGACGGCACCACTAACACCTGCAAAAAGCACACAAATAGCAGCCTATTTGATGCTCGTAGTCCTGTAACGTGGTGGTGTCTTCTGTTCTATTCAGCTATGAAGGTGTGTGCGGGAGAATGAATGAATCATTATCTATTAACGTTTCAATGTGTGGAAGAACTGTGATGCCCTAAGAAAAGGCCCCAGAACCAACCCAACCCCCCAACCCCCCCAATTTACAGAGCACGTTATATGTACTTGTAGAGGGACGGGGCCCCACGTCAACAAGTAAAATCCCCCGTCTCTAGCCTAGTAACGCCCATTATTAATAGCCCTACGGAGTACTTTTAATGAATCGACAGCAAAACAAACGAAAGATTGAATTGTTTCTATGGAATTGCGAAACCGCGATATTCACTGTATGTGAGTATGGAAAAATTACCTACAAGTCATATCGGCTAGTATTGTCATGTGTCCTGAATGGAAGAGACGACAGATGGGGGAGCTATTACCTTCTATTTCTAGCGGGCACCTTGTCACCTTCGAGACAATTAGGTAGCGGGGACTGTTCACTGATCATTCATGTAAAGGTACTCCGAACCTGGATAATAGATTTAAAAATTTGTAAATCTGCCATGATAGAATCAAATGTTGTATAAATATAAAGAAATTTCCGTTTTTACTCTAAGAAGATCTAACTTTTACACACCATACCATGACAGTTGTACATACTATTTCTACGCTTTTGAAAGATGAATCCCCGCATCACACTCTGTTAATGTTAAGAGCCTTGAGGTCGACAGTCGATGTCTCCCCTACAGCTTTCTTAACAGCCACCACCAAGCTATCAGTAGCCATCAACAATCCCACCAAAGCGTTCAAGGTCAAGATGGCCTGGCGCCCCTCACTTGTCATGAGTCGTTCCCGTACGCTCCACTCCGGATTGGAATCCTCCGGATCGGCTGCAGGAGATTTGCGGTACCGTCGGACTCTGCTGGCTAGAGGTGTGGGGAGAATAGCGGGCATCGGCGCTCCGGTAAGCAACGAGTGCTGTACCACGGTCAAGACATTCATGAGATCACCAATCAGGTTTTCGTCCACGGCTGCAGTTTGGCGCAGAAATCGGACGAGGTCCGGCTCGGGAAGCTTCTGCGAAGCGAGAAGAAGCTGTGTGATATTGAGGTTGAGAGTGTCACACAGATTGCGAGTTTCAGCGAGGGTGGCGGAGTCCAGATTGGAAGTCGAGAATTCGTACTTTGTTCGGTTGATGGGGATGATGAGGGAATGGAGTAGTTCTTGGGACTTTAACGCTTCTTTCTGCACGGTATCCACGAGGTCGTCCGGCGGCGAACGCCACGTTGAGGCAAAGAGAGCGTATCGATCCTTGATGGTCGAAATTTGTTCGGCGAGGAGTGTGCGGTAATGTTTGTTGCCAGATGGAGGGCGCGGAAAGAACTGGACAACAGCAGCACCTCCAAAACCCACAAGGACAAGAAGTAATCTGCGCCAGAAAACTTCATATCCAACACCGGGGTTGCCATAACTCGGTATATGGGTGTCGACGTAGCTGTACGCCACAACCAGGTACATAGTTGCCGTGAGCATAATGCAGGCCAGGACATTGTCGCTAGGTCCGAATAGGCGCCACCACATCATGAGGATGATGGCAACTGCCATGATGGCGGAGAGGCCGTAAGGATTACCTGGCCCGGAGCCGGAGCCTATGTACCAGCACAACAAGCCCAAGACGCCCCCAACGACCGTACTGCCCAGACGCACGATGAGACCAGAAACGAAATCGGACATGTACGGTTCTAGACAGAGTTGGCCCATGATCAAAGCCCACATGCCCTTTTCGCGGTAGTAAAAACCGGCCGAAGAAGGGATGACAGCGGGAATGGCAAATGCGATAGTGAGGAGAAGGGTTCGCAAAGCGTAAGCACCCTCTGCATTCGTAAACCAATCAATCAAGGCCATCGCGACGCGACTGAAGCCCCGTCTCGGTCGGCTCGAGGGAGTTCTCATGGCGTCGAGCATGGCGGCGCTAGTTTGAGGAGCTTCAAAAGTTTCTTCCTTGTCTTTGTCTTGATCTTCGGACAGCCTCTTGAACCCTTTGCCTTTTGACTTGCGACGCTTAGAACGTCTTGCCGACGATACAGTTTGAGTCAATTCCAAGGTGTCTTGGAACTCTCCGACCTGCTGTTCGCCGGAAAAGACCCACGAGACTAGACGCCGAATTCCTTTAGGCAGCCAAACACGACGCTTATGACGTTCACGCTCAATTTCGACGATTCGTTGGAGAAGAGCCGTTGAGGCCTCGGAGAGGTTGAGAATGTGCTCTTGGATCAGTAGGGCTGTCAATAAGCAAAAGATTGGCGTCTTGCCTGGCCTCTCATTTTCGTCGACGACGAATTGGCCTTCGGAATTGAAAAGATGATCAAACTGAGACATGATTGCTTGGGCACCAACATCTTGAAAGTTGGCGTGAGCGTTTAACAGGGCCTCCAAGGCCGTTTCGCGGCGAGAGGCCTCGGGTGCGCCACGGTGGGTAAGCTCTTCAGTCATGGCTCCGTGTGACAGTTCGAGAGCAACCAACAATGCCTCCAGCAGTGGATCAACAGACATGGACAAGGCGTCGAGAGACTGAGACAGGAATTTGGCAGCGTCTGGATGCTTCATCGTCTCCCGAAGCTCGGCCGTGACAGACATTTGATGATACCCTACTGGAAGGGTTCCATTTCCAGTCTTTGACCCATTTATATCCTTCATTGCCTCGACAAGCGCATCCACGGACATGGCTTGTTTCTCCCGGCCCAAAACGTATTGGACCAGTTCGCCAAACATGACCAATAGCTCTTGAAGGGGCTCTTGTAGGGATTGAACATCCTCGGGGCTCCATCTCCTGTATGAAACATCCATGAGGATGAATTGGGTCGACGTTTCGATCTTGGCGGCGGAACCCATGACTTGTTCCCTCAGCATTTCCAATTTTGGCACAGAAAATCTCCGGTTTTGGTTTTTGAGGTATTCGCGAAGAGACCGGACAAAGCTTTCCATTGGCTTAACCACGTCGACCGAGTCATATAGCATAATCTGCGACGTGGATTGAGGAAAGATGAGAACATTGCATACAAAGCCAACACCGATTGCGACACCGGCGGGCAGGGCCAACGTTTTGGGAATCGTGCCGACAAAAGCAGGGACGAGAGGCGCCACCACCAGAAAGATGTCGGCGATGACAACGGCGAAGATTGCGACGAGAGATAGCTTTGGTGCGACAACGCGGAGGCGGATCTAGATTCATTGCACAGTAATATTGAGTCAGAAAAAAGGAGCAGGCATTTGGCATGAACGGGCGAGGTATGGAACGCCAACATACAACGAGGTAGACAAAGAGACCGAGGAGACAAAAGTAGGTAACCGTCACACGAGTGTCCAACATGAAGCCCCTGAAGATGGCAATCTGGGAAAACGTCGTCTGGCCAGATGCAGGCCCAATGTTTGTTGTCGTCTGCGACGCGGCCGCCTGCAGTTCGGCGAATCGCGCATTCAAATCAGCCTGCGGCCTTGTGGCCAGAGCAGCCTTCATGACGATGACTCCCCAAGCCCAGCCCAGGCATATGCCGATTATAATTGTGACGCCGCCCATGACCTGCATGAAGACGACGCCCGATGGGGGCAAAATGAAGAGAATGATACTGTTGTGCGATTTGTTAGCTGTACCAACGCGCGTGATTGGCATGGAGGGCGTCTGGAAAGGAGTGCAGTGCGTACCATCCGAAAAAGCCAGCTTGACCAAGCACGCGAAGAGTGTCGTTAATGAAGAGGAAGATGGTAAAGATCCAAACAGCGAGGGAGCATTTGAACAAAGATTTGAGATCTCTCGTGTTGAAATGGTCCAAAAATTCGGGCAGTCCCTTCTTCTCTGCTGAGTCGGTGAAGAAGGCCAAGTCGTCGTCGGACGAGGCCGCCACTTGTGGTGTAGGCATTATCAAGGGTGGCTTTTCAAGTCCCGTCTGTCGCAGAATGCATATCAAGGTCCATTGAAGGTTGAATTAAGGCAACATTTCTTCTGCAGGAACTATTTTAAACTTATGGAGTAGAAAGCAGCCGTACACCGATGACGCGTTTATGGAGTCAAATCTTTTTTGGTTTTGTTGTTTGTTAAAAAGTGGGGAGCTGTGTTTTTTTTTTTTTTTTTTTTTTTTTCAGGTTTTCTCAGGGTTCTTCGCGTTATCTCCTGTTTCTCATGCAGTTTTTCTCTGACAGTTCGTATCTTTCCGAGGTTTAGGGCTGGATGCTGCATACTATTGGCTGAACAGTACGAGCGAACCCGAACAGCCCATGCTCTAGTCGCATACAAAGACGAAACCCGAATCCCGGTTCCGCAGCTCGGGGTTACTTTCAAGCCCGCGCCCCGGAGAATGGCATGCATTAAATGTCCGAGATTCATTGATAACGGTCGAGACTTTCCCCTTATTCCATTTCGCTTATCCACTCAGTAAATGGACGATTTGGATTGTTTTCTTATCTCAGATTGATGCATGCATCTGAGTTTACTTTATAGTTAACTCGAAGCTCTTGAGTGATTCAGTCGCGTCTGGAATTCATTGCTTTCTCACTTGTTGCTTGCTCTATTGCCGACAGTTTGAATCATTTTGCCATTGGTTGTCTACAGAACGTTTTCTTTACTTTTAGACTTTGCTACCTTTTCTATCATCAATTAGAGACGGCCACTCGTCATATTCGTTGACCGAAGAATCTTCGCGAGCACGTGCTACGGCTGCCAGGCCGCCCCTTTTAGCTTTTAGCCACCCAGAGAAGGAAACGCCACCCCACAAGCCCACAAGCAAGAATGACTCAGGAAAAAGGCGGACCAATCAGAACAGGATCACGTTTGGCTACGGAGGATAACTGGTGAGCCACAGTTGGATCTGATCCCCCGCGGAATCATCGCATCGATCCCCCGCGGAATCATCGCATCAATCCCCCGCGGAATCATCGCATCGTGACCCCCCGCGGAAGCATCGCATCGTGATCCCCCGCGGATCACGGGTGAACCAATTAATAGGGAATCTCTTATGTCTAAAACTATGCTCTCTACCCAGCTAGATGGGACTGGACTCTGAAGAACGCTCTTCAGTATTGAGCACGGAAGCAGGATCCTGCGCCACTATTGAGCCGCCTGCTGCGCCACTAAATATTGTGGGTACGCGCTCTCAGAGATGAAGGAGTGGAAGAGCATTCATTTTTTGATGGATTGATTTCATTCATTCGAGATTCATAGAAGACAATTCTTCTGACAATCTTTTCAATACACCACTTCTTGCCATTTTCCGTGATTCCTTCTCGCCGCTTGACCTTCCTTCTATCCATCTATGAGCCTCTAGACTTATATTGAAGCGATTCTTGGAGTGTATCGTCCCGCCATGTTAGGGAGGCACTTTGATAGGGATGCCAATGCGAAGTCTGGCCATCTGATGGGTAGAAGGAGGCAAGTTGGCAGAAGACAGAAAGTGAGGAACGACCTTTCCCCCCCAAAGACCTTCTTACGATCAACAAGGCACCTCGTGCGCGAACCATTTGAAGTGAACGATTGCATTTGCTCAATTGGCGACCACCACTCCCCCATATCAGAAAACCCCAATACGACGCGAAGCCCTCGATACCCCGTATCTGGGAACCCGGTTTGTTACAATACAGGGTATGAGAGCGTCCTACCTCTTGTTTATCATACACTTTGTAACTGCGCCAGACAAAACAACTCCTCCGTATGCTAAAATGTGTGGACTAATACCAGCGAGAATGCCTCTTGGCCGCTCCATTATGCTTGGCTGAAATCGCAATTCAGTGTATGAGTTCCTTCAAGATGGAGACGGATAGCCAAGTTCGATACGGAGAAACTCCGATTGTGCTCCTCGCAGGCTGCGTCAACAATTCTCTTACGTGGGCGTGAATGTTAGCCCCCTTTGTAGTATGCCGTGATGGCTCAGTAACGTAGGTACCAACACGCTACTGTAAAATGGTAGTATTTACTCTGTACCTTTTACTCCGTACACTGGGGCCTTAGGTTGTATGAGTATTTCTTGAACAGAGTCGAGAGTTGACAGGAAATCTTCTACGGAAGAGCACGATATTCCGTAAACTTGCCGTAAAAGTAAAAACCTTCCATTCTACCCACACCACTAAAACAGTATCGATATTCACCCGTATGCCGTATCCATCTTTTATCAACTCACTTCCTCGAGCCGGACTTGCTCTTCCTGGCACCCGTACGCCTTCAACGGAACGCCTCGCGAAGCACAGAGTGCCCGTCTCGAAGAAAAAGAAAAAAAGCACGGGGTAAAAAAAAACCATTGTATGAAATGTTTGATCCCTGCCAGAAATACAGATTGCTACCCCAAATTGCCATACTGTCCCCGAATCAATAACAAATCAACAGTTCGCTTTATGTCGACCATGATTTGATCTTAGCTGTCCGATACATATCAGTCCGTCATTAAGTTGCTCCAGGCAAACGCCGGGCTTCTAGTTCCTTTGCAGGAAGTATTTCTTTGATTATCAACATCAATTGGAATCTGCTGAATGTTCAGCTGACCGTCGGTGGCAGGCCAACATGGTGTTGCCCCAAGCACATCCGTTGGTGTTCGCTACGAAGAAAGAGCTGCCTATGAACCCAGGGGTGGTTACCCAGTCAAAACCTCGAGAGACGGTAGGTATTCACTTTGAAGTCCCGAAAATAGGCCAACCTTTTACACCACACACGAAAGAACGTTTAGGTATGTTGAAAGAATTGTATTTTTTGTGGCCTCTTGTTGAAATCCTCTGAATGGGGATAAAAGCTACAATTCGAAGAAAACGGCCGGATATATCTAGAGTATTTTAGAGAGGTCATCAAGGAACCTCCTGGTATCTCCCATTCTCATCGCTGATTAAGCTGCCTTCTTTGTCTCTGTACCAGCCGGGATATCCTCGATTGTCTCAATCACCGACTTCTGCATGTCAAGGTCCTCACGATGGATGGGCTTGACATCACCGAAGATCTCGGCAATTTCTTCGAGGGACTTGCCCTTGGTCTCGGGGTAGAAGAAGAAGACGACTGTGCAGAGGGCGTTGGTGAGGATGAAAAGAATCTGCAAAAAAGGAGAAAGTTAGTACAGTTGCATAGACGAAATGCAGAGGGCGCAACCGAATGGGTGTAGACATACGTAGTACTTCCAGCCGACAGCAGCAAGAGCAATGGGCGAGCACTGGGTGATGATCAAGGAGACCGAGTAGTGGATGACTTGGACTATGGCGTTGGCCTTGGCTCGGAGCTCAGTGGTGAAGACCTCAGGACTGTAAAGAAGAAACAATGTTAGAATTATACACCTGGGTGAAATAGGACAGCGAAGGAAACCGAGGAAAAGAAGAACATACGGGATAATCCAGGTCATGGGACCCAAGAGAGCAGAGTAGTTGGCCGAGACGGCGAAAATGCACGCAATCAAACCACGCTGAGCGGCGTCGTTGGTAGGTTTGCCTGGAATAGCTGGGAAGCGCGCAGCAATAATGGTGATGATGAGGTACGAAATGCAGAGTAAGCCCGAGCTAATAACGAGAATCCAGCGACGCGAGAATTTGTCGACGAAGAAGAGCGAGATGAAACACGCAATGGGCGCAACGGATCCGTAAAGACCGCTGACGAGGAGTTGCCGGTCCTCGCTGAACTGGAGGGTAGCGTAAATGGCGGTCTGATAGTACTGCACGAACGAAATACCGGACAACATGGCAGCGGCCCATACCCACGAACCGACAAAGAGACGCTTGCGGAAAGAGGGCGTCTTGAGGAGGGTTATCCAAGAGAGGTTGTGCTGCTGGTTGCGCTCTTCCTCAATGTTGGCACGGATAAGGGCGTACTCGGAGAGGCACCACTCGTCGTTGTTGCCGGCGTAGTGGTACCCTCGGAAGGCCTTTTCGGCCTCTTCGTAGCGGCCCTTGAGGGTGAGCCAACGGGGGGATTCGGGGAGGAAGAGGATACAGCTGCCGAGGAGGAGGGCGGGGATGGCCTGGATGGCGAAGCCTAGGCGCCACTGGTTGGAGTTGTGCCATTTGCCTTCACCGACACCGGTCCATAGGGCGACGAAGAAACCCCATGCAACCACTAGAAGACGGATGTGTTAGTTATGTTTTTTTTTTTCTTTTTAATTGGGGATCGCCAAGAAGCGGAATTAGGATTGACGTACTCATCTGGTTGACGGCAGTAAGCTTGGCACGTTCAGTTGTCTAGACATCCCATATCAGTTAGTTTCTTGTGTCGAACGGCTACAACAAACGTCTACATTGGGTAGAAACCCAAACGCCGCCCAACACCACGCAATGGACATTTGCGTACCTTGGCAATCTCGGCAGCAAACACGGGAGCAACGCCGGTAATGGTGCCGACAGCATATCCGACCAAAAGACGACCAATAATGACTGTTTCGAGCCTGTGAGTGGAAATTTCATACAAGTAACAGTAACGGAGGGGAATAGCAACGTACGCATAGCAACGTGGACGGCACCGGACATGAGAGCACTGCCAAGAACACCCCAAGCGCAACCAAAAGCGATGGCTCGGCGACGACCAAACCTGTCGCTAGTGTAGCCGACGGAGGCACTACCTAGCCATGCTCCGGCCTGGTAGAGCGAGACAATAGCACCGCGAAGAGGAGCATCGGGGTGGCCGAAGTAGGTGATGAAGGACTTCAGTGCAAGACTGGGTGTGATGATACCGGAGTCGCTGTGAAGCAGGATGATGAGTATATGCATGGCAAACATTGATCACTTTGGGCCAGTGTGATGAAGTCCTGGAGAGCTGTCGGGAGTCCACTCACAATCCGTAAAGGAAACCTCCAAGACCGAGAAAGACGGACGTGAGGAACGTCTTGCTCAACCACTCTTCTTTGAAACCCATATTAACGGGACGATGCTTCCGCAAAGAATTCTTGGAATAAGGATATGCAGAAGAAAAAAAGATTCCAAAGTTGACAGGAAGCAAAGCAAAGCAGTGCAGAGAACCAAATGCCAATGTATGCCCAAGGAGATACTCCGTATGTCCAATGTAGCGAAGAGGCAAAGGAAAAGAAAGGCCACGAGGGTAGGATGAAGAAAGAAAAGAAGAGGAGAGGGGGTGACGAGGAAAAAAGATGGGGCCTATTGACTTCTTTTAAGTTGAGCGTCCACGATGAAAATGAACATGGGGGACAGGAAAAAATAGACCGGGCGCACGCACGCAAGGCGCGGGGAAAGAACTCCAAGAGTACCCGATTCTGGAGAAAATGGGTAATTTTTTTTCTGCCCTTGTTCTCTTTCGGTTATGAGAATGGGCCAAGACGAATACGGATACTGGAAGGAATGGGGTTGAAAGGTAACTGGTGAGTTTGGGAAGAAAGAGAGGGGTTTACGATGGGCTTTTTCGAGTCAAGCCCGTTGAGTTGTTTTCTCCTCTTTTTGATTCCCGAACTCTTGGCTTCTTTTTTAGACTATTTGTTTGGTAATTCTACGAACTGGAGTTGTTTGTCACAGAAGATACGTGCTTTTACAGGTCTGACAGGTTGTGTGTCTGAGGAGCCAAGGAATTCCTTTTTTTTCTTTTTTTTTCGGCCTCTGTTTGTTCTCCACACGGACTTGACTAATGGACAAGTTCATCTTGTGGAGACTGGGCTTGGACTTTCCCTCTTTTTGCTGGTTGTAATTGAAGTGACTCGATGTGACTCGATGTGCTTTAGTCTGGGTTTTTTTGGCTTGATTACCAGAGGACTGGGATCGGAACCGTACGCTAAGGGCGTGTCACTTTTCGCAGTTTGTTCGGAGACTTGGGGTTTTGGGTTGATGGAAGGTAACTTGGAGAAGCGGGGTAAGTTTGGGGAAAAGGATTATGTGCCACACATTAACTTTCCTGTTTGGTAATATACGGAGTATTGTTATGTACTCCAAAGTTGATACACGTATATGATGTTGACCACTGCACTGCTATACCATGACCACTCATTCGCCGATTGACAAATGTTCGATGAGAGTTTGACGCAACATGTAATTCCCCATTCTTCACTCATGCACAAGAACCACATCTCCACGATCAAACCCGGGGGACCGAGACTCTGGGGTCCCCGTGTCGTTGCAAGCTCATTTGCGCCACCTGGTTCTTGCCCATGGGGAAATTTCCCCAGTCTCGTCTCCCCCGCACGGCTGGATTAATCAGAAAGGAATAGGAACCAAGTGGACGAATGAAACGAACAGAATAACTCCATATTGTTGTATAATTGGGGGAACCACCCAGAACGCCCCTTGAGATTCGTGCTTGGTGCGGAGCAAGTCTCACGAGTTGAGGTCCATATCCACCACGGCAATAAGGGACGGCCGGCAGTTGCAAAGAGGGAGGATTACTCGTACTGTGTCAGCAGGTTTGGGGGAGACTGGAGAGGGCGGGACACGGGGACAAGTGATGATATGGACTCGAGAGAAATAATGGAAGGGCTTGTGTTGGAGAATTGAGTCGAGATTGCGATGGGACTCGAAGGGTGGAAAATTGGAGAACTGCGGAGATTCTCCAAGACGAGAATGGAGACAACGGTGGAGGCTTGTGACCTGGAAGCGTGGCAAATGACTTGTTGAGGAGACGGCGCTGCATGGAAACTCACTCTTTCGTGAGACTAGATGCGCCAGGAGGCTTTAGTCTGGTCTTGGGGTGGGGGATTCATTGTCCATGCACACCGCCGTTCATCATACACGTAAACTCTTGTATTGCCAAGGGAAACGATATTCTACCAGTCATCTCAAAAAAACTAGCGAAGGATTGACCTTCTCCATTCGCCATGGCTGGCCAAGTCAATCCCAATTATTACGGAGTACTCCGTACGGAGTACGGAGTAGTTTAGTTCTAGTACTACTTTGAAATGTCTCCCTGACTAGTGGCTGGTCCCTGCTAGCCCTCTTTGGGTCTTAGACTGTGCGTTAGCTTGGCTTCTAGCGGGTGCAGTAGTAATGGCAACTAGTGGATTCAGCTGACGCTTTTCACGACACATAGCTTGGTCGGAGCCATTGGCCGATGACTCTGAGGTTGAGGCGATGGCGATGTGCATGTCGAAAAGTCATGTCTTTGGGATCGATTGTAGTTTGCGTATTGAGAGAAAGATTGGCCAGCCATATGGTACGGTATGTATGGCAGAGAGTTAAACCACTCAATAGGGGGTGATGGAGGGTCCAGGGGTTGGTTTAGGGGTTGCGCGCGGAGAGGCTCGCTCAGATCATCCACTAATACCCCGTCATGATAGCCAATATCAAAACAAATGCCTTTGGCGAGAAATGATTTGGGGGCCAACTCTTGGCCAAGACCTAAACTACCCTCCTTGGGTTTGGCTTGAGCTTGGGACCTCGTCTCTGGTATGCGACTATCCCTTTACAGGAGAATTGACGTCTAACTCCTCATTTTGGCATTCCAAATCATGCCTCGCAACACGCATCTCTCCACGTAAGCGTAGTTTATATCAGGGATGGGTGTTGAGAATATTAGTCCGTACAGATCGGAGTATAGATGCCGGCGAGGAAGCCGATTATACTTGCCGTACTGGCCCTTTACGGGATTGGACAACGGGAACGAGCGATTGTAAATTACTCGATTGTCGCGACTTGGAGAGTCAGGATGGGAAATGAAGTCTACGCATGTCGTGAATGTTGCCGGGGATTTGGTACCGATCCCCTGCACTCACGATGACACCCGGCGACAGCTTCCCGGATGCCACGAATGCCTCCCAAAGTTGGTACAGGTCGTCTTTCCTTGTCAAAATTGCAGATTATTATGAAGGCTACATACACAGACATCTATATGCGACTTTAAAATTCGAGACATCTCAACAAATCGTTCCAGAAATCCGGTCGTCAAGATCGAGAACAGGTTGTTTAATGGCCAGCACTGACGTATCCAATGGTCCGGACCCAAGCTTTCTCTCGGAAGCAATTTCCCAGCAAGCTTGGAAGATTTCAACAAATCGTTGCAGAAATCCGGTCGTCAAGATCGAGGCACTGACGCATCCAATAGTCCGGACCAAGCTTCCTGTCGGAAGCAATTTCCCGACAAGCCTGCGGGGTCATTAGTTTAGAAATGAAGCTTACTCCATACTTTACGGAGTACTCCGTACGGGATGTACGGAGTAGTACAGGGGGGCCAAAACCAGCTTGACCAGCCACACGGTTGGTGTTGGTGGTGCTTAACATGTTGTGGCGTTAGTGGGTCAACGGGCTCCTACCCACTAAACAGGCCCTGCATCAGTGTCCACTTTCAAGGCACCTTGATTATCTTTCAGGTCCTCCCATTCGCTATGTCCCCATACAAAGTACATGACATTACAGAGTACGGGGCAGAATGCGGAGCCACCCTCCACTGGCGCACCTCGTTTTTTTCCTCCCCTTCTGTTCTCGCTGTGGCTTGTCCACTGAGACCTTGCAACTCGCTGTTTTCCTCGCCCCTGTGACCGCCAAAATTCCACTGAAGGTCATTGGGCGACCTTCCGGTCAACTAAAGCCAGAAACTCCATTGCTCTTTACTGTAAACAGACGCCAAATCCACACATTTACATGGCTAGTGTGCCTTCGGGTCTTTCAGTCGGGATCCGGAGGAGAAAGAACAGTCTCGAACCCAGATTCTCGTATGACTTCATTTGGCCCCGCGTACGGAGTAGAGCCAGAAATTTCCTATACTTTTACTCTCGGGTGAAACCCGTTCCCCTTATAAACAATCTTCTTCCTCCTTTTTGCCTCTGTTGTTTTGTTCACGAGGCTACATATCTTGGATTTGCCCGTACAGGTAAAACTGGAGCACCGACCCTAATTGGCACTGGATCCGCTTCCTTCGTAGCTCTTTCCCCAAAAAAAAATTACCCCTCGTCATTTGTCGCTACGACTTCTACGACCTCTTTTTCTCCCAGCTTTTTCTCCCACCATTTTCTCATTTTTTTTTTCCTTTCCTGTCACGATCTCTAGCCTCGCTGTTTGACGGGTAATTTTGCAGCGTTGGAAACCCTTCATTTTTTTGGTGAAACTTGAACCACAGGGTTATCTGTTCTGTCTTGTCACACACCCATTCGCCTTCTCTCATCCGTGGTCCGTCATGGCCGTCCTCAGTTCCCTGTCCAAGCTGGACATCAACTTCTCCACCACAACGGTGGTTGCAGTGGGAGCCGTTGCATTCATTGCGCTGATTTACCTCGTATTAAGCTACCCGATAGTACGTGCATTCATTTCTGCAATTAATTCCTTCTGTTTTTCCTGCTATACTTTGCCCCGATAGCGTCTGTTCTGTCGAATGAACAGCAATACTAACACACTCCATAGCTACGACAGAAATGGGTTCTTTACGCCAAACGCGACAAGCTGCCGCCGGGCCCCAAATACATCAAGACCGGTATCCGAAAGCCTTGGCTATGGTTCCAAGAACTCTCCCGCCAATACGGCGATGTTGTCTACCTGCAGATGGGCCCCACCCCCACCATCATCCTAGGATCTGCCCAGGCCGCTTGGGATCTTCTTGAGAGGCAAGGCTCCGTCTTCTCCTCGCGACCTCGATTCATCATGGGCAACGAACTCCTTTCCGGAAACTTGCGAGGCCTCATGGCCCCTTACGATAACTACTGGCGCCGCTGGAGGAAGCTTCTTCACGGAGGTTTCATGCAGAAGCAGAGCGAGACCTACCGACCCATCCAAAGTCTCGAGTCCAAGGTTCTCATGGCCGAAATTCTCGAAAACCCCGACGAGTACCGCACACATCTCTCCCGTTATGCCGCCTCCGTTATCGTCACCGTGACCTACGGTCGTCGTGTGGAAGATTACAAGACCGATATTGTCGTCAAGAGGAACGACGAATCCATGGAGCGACTCACCATGGTCAAGTAAGTCTTGCCTACCCTTGCAGTTGCAATACATCAATGGTTGACATGTTATTTCTAGCATTCCTGGAAAATACGCCGTCGAACGATACCCCGCCCTCAAATACGTCCCCACATTCCTCGCTCCGTGGAAGGCCGAAGTTCTCAAGCAACGCGAAAAGGATATCCAGCTCTACATGCAACTTTTCAACGAAGTCAAGGCCAAGGTGGCCAACGGTACTGCGCGCCCCTGCTTCGCCTCGCACCTCTTGAAGGAGCAAGAAAAGATTGGCATGACCGACTTGGAACTTGCCTACGCTGCCGGTTCGCCCTTTGGTGCTGGTGTCGAGACTGTGAGTTACCTCGTCTTGAAATTGTGGGCGGGGAGAGAAATACTAACATCGATTTCCTCCAGTCTGCCGGTTCGCTTGCCAGCTTTGTCATGGCCTGCGTCAAGTTTGGTCCCAACTTCATCCCCCAGGCCCAAGAAGAACTCGACCGTGTTGTCGGCCCTGACCGTCTTCCTACTTTCGATGATCTCCCTAACCTCCCTTATATCCGTGCCATTGTCTCTGAGACTCTGCGCTGGCGTCCCATTGCCGTCCTTGGTGGCACACCCCACGCCAGTACCGCCGATTTTACCTACAAGGGAATGTTCATTCCCAAGGGCAGCACCATTATTGCTCCTCTCTGGACTCGTATGTCTTCACACCTTGTCTGTTCTCATCGGCTACGGCCACTGCCAAGACCTTGTTACTAACAGTATTGTGATTTGTAGTTCACTTGAACGAGAAGGACTTCCCTAACCCTCACGATTTCCAACCGGAGCGCTTCCTCAAGAACCGCGACTGGTACCCTGGCAACCTCGGCCACAGTGCCTTCGGATGGGGACGTCGTATCTGCCCTGGAATGCATCTTGGTTCCGCCTCCGTTTCCATTAACGTCGCACGTATGCTCTGGGCATTTGACATCCGGCCTGCCAAGACCGAACGTGGAGAGGACATTGAGGTTGACATGTAAGCCGACCCCACGTAGTATACATGTTGATCTAGTTTATGGTGTACTAACTGTCTGTACAGCTTTGCCTTTTCCGAGGGTTTCAACTCGTCGCCTCTTCCATTCCCTGCCTCAATTCGCCCTCGTTCTGCCCGCCATTCCGAAGTGATCCGCGCGGAGCATGCCTCAGCCCTCGAGGAGCTTCAGGCATACAATGCACAGTTCAACTATGTCTCGTAAAAGTTAAAACTTGGTGAACCAAAAAAAAGGAAGGAAAAGGAAAGCAAACAACAGAATAACTGCTTGGAGGTTGGGTACAAACTTACCTGATCTTCCTCCCCAATGATCGGGGAGGCTTATTAGTACGATTCATGAAGGCGTAACACTTATCATGGATGGCCTTTAATGTCTTGAAAGTATTTAGACGGTGTTTAAGGTGGTGGGATGCCCTTGAAGTTCTGGGATTGATTTAACAACATTTGTTTTTTTAACTAGCGACCAGGCCAAACGTGTACTTTAGCAAAACGATAAGCTTGGAAAACCTATTCTCACAAGATGGTGCGTAACGCTACAACGTATGGCCATGCTCGGGTTTTACTTGAGGGCTAGCTGCATTCAGATTGCAAAATCATTCATACAGGTACGACACTATGAAAAATCGCTGTTGCTATCTTGAGAGTCTATAAGCTAAGCAGTATTATAAAGATATCAAGCTGGATAACATAATGATCACCTTTGAAAATCACCGCATTCGGGAAGACTTCGTACGCGAACAGAAATCACATCCGATGGGACAAAAAACAGTGGGCGGCCTTGTTATATACCGTTGCCATAAAATTTTGGGGATATTGCAAATCTCTATCGTTCATCAGGCTCAACTGCACCACATCTCTCTTCCCTACGTTGAGTTGTAGGATCTGGAGATTAGTGGTCATTGGTCATATGCAGTTGTCGCATCCGACAGTTTCGGCTGATCGACTCGTGTGGCCCCCCGCAGCGAATGCACTTTGGCTCGAGCGCCTGACAGTCTCGGTGACGGTGGCCCGTCTCCGCGCATTTGCCGCATCGTTGCGCCTTGCTGCACGCGAAAGCTTTATGGCCAATCTCCCAGCAGTTGTAGCACTGAGCCGGGCCTAGGCTCCGCTCAAAGATGTTGGCGCTGGCCGACTCTCCCGCAAGGTGGAAATACCTCTCTTCCAGCAGCCGTCGTGCATCACTCGCTTTGGTGACGTAGATCACTATCGAGCCGTACACCTTAACATTTGCCTTGTCGCTGAGCCAGTGCATCTTGGCGATCGTCACCTCGTTTTCCTTACCCAGTGCTTCCGCCGCACCCGGCAGCACATTACCGGACGAGTCCAGCACCGCAGTCCTGTTCGCGCCGTCGACCTTGACCGGGTACAGCTGGTCTCTGAGCACTCTGGCGCCCTTGACCACTGTCTTCTCTGCCACCTCCCTGATGAGTTGCATCTCCGCTTCGTCTCAGCATATCACGTTGATGCGGTCTGCGTTCCTCGCTGTCTTTCACCACGGCTGCCCACCGCCAGTCCTGTTGGCCTTCTCTGGCTCGCATTTGTTCTTCAATCGCTTGGCGAACTTCTCCAATTTGCGCCTTGCCTCTGTTCTCTTCGTTAACCCGCGAAATGTCGATGGTGCAGAACACGGTGTCTGTGGACGAGGATGTGGTCGTGCGTGCGGGCGAAAGTGTGCTGCCATTGTTCGGCTGTTCCGTGGGCGAGGTACGGGCTACATCAGCATACGATGGCCGTGAGCTCACGTGAGCTCATCTGAGTACCGCTCGGGGTTCTGTCGGCCAACATATTCAACTGTTCTTTCAATTCTTTCATCTCTTCTCTCATTTGTTCAACCACCTCTGCCGTCTGGACCTTGATCGTTTTGATTTCCTGCTGGAGTCGGTGAATCAATTCCAGCTGCTCGCTCACCCGTTGTGCTGCCGTTCTCTAGTTCTCCATAAACGCTTCCCAGAGCTTCTCCAGTATCTTCTTTTGCTCCTACATCATATGGCATGACGTCTCCTGGAGCATCGTTCGGAACATTGGAGTGTAGGGGTGACGCATGGCTGCCTGACGCGCCTTCCGTCAACTGCGGTGTCTCTCTGACCCCGTTGACTAATCCAATCCCTTCGGGTCCAATTCCTTCGTTTTCGCCTTCCCGGGGCTGTTGCGGCACGCTCCTCCTCACTGTACCGTTCCTCTTTTCGGTCGCTTGTAGCCTTTCCTGCATTTTCGCAGTCGGCTTCACGGGTCTCGAGGACCGACGAGGTCACGGTGGTTGAGTCTCCACCTTGCACCACGATCACGTCAGCAATCGCGTCCATTTCGTGACACCACGTCCACGTTCGCTCCGACTTCTATGCCCCTCAAAAGATTGTAAAGATTGTCGTGGCTAGTGGGCATATTTATGTGAGGCTTGAATTATGCTACATAGTGGGAACTGGTACGCCACACCATGGGGGAAAGCGGGTACGGAAAGCGCGCGTTCCGTTTTCTAGGCGAGACTCCGTCACGATACTTGTATGCATGACAAGCTGGACGAACAATCTGACAGGGTAATAAATAGAATCGACTACGGAGTACTTGAGACTATTAGTTTGTACAGGACCTCTGCAAATACTGCCAGGTAAGGTTGCCCGTTGAGTCGCAGGGGGGAAACTAAGCAATCTCCTCTCCCGGGAATGTTTCATCGGGAGGATCCATCACCATGGCGAATTATGGGGCAAACGTACAAGTATCTCTCGGAACCCGTTAGCAGTCTCTTGATTACGCAGAAACAGGTAGAGACCAGAAATATCAATCAGACAAAGATGGGGAAAGCTTCCAATACCATTTGGTGTATCAATCAACGGGGACATGGACAGAAGGCACTGCCAGCCAGGTGTTTGACTCAAAAGCTTGAATCCAAGCTTTCAACTGGCAGCAGCTGTGAGCGGGTGCCACTTTACGCTTTGCTTTGGTTGGGGTCTTTTTTTCAATCTTGGTTTCCATTTGCCTTCTATGATATATGAAAATAAAAACAAAAAGGTAAATGATAAGCTGAATAGTAATACCTAGCTGCAATTCAATGTTTCCATTCTCATTTACACCAATGTGATGTGCTCCGGGCCCTGCGCAAACAGACTCGTTCCGCCATATCCCTCTGCTCGCGAAGTGAACGTTCCCACACGATAATACCTCCCAGGCCTGTCTGTCGGGCAGACTATGAGACCCCATGCAACCCGGTTGACACCCTCCTCTCCTTCGCAGACGAGACATGTATTGGTATCATCGTTATCGCTGTTACTGAGCTCACCGTCTGACGAAAAGTCCTCCAACATCGATTCACCGCAGGAACTCGACACCAACACCATGAACAATTTCGCCAACTCTTCACGATCAGCTCCCTGATCTCTGTTCCAATCCAAGACGACATGGGCCACATATCTCCCTTCCCGACTCACCGACCATATATCAAGCCTGTACCCAGGATGCGGCGACAATGTCCAATCCGCATCCAAGGGAACAGCCAACTTTCGAACGACGATGCCCATCTCCCCTCCACACACCCTTCCAAATTGATTCGTCCCGTGCAGCAGAATCCTTGTAAATTCAAGCTCAAGCTCCGAACAATAATGAACCTCTTCAAATGGCGTAAAGGACCCAATTCCAATCTCAAATTGATGTCGGCGCGTAGCCCACGACCAACTTGGAATATTCGACAACCCTTCCCGTAACTCACGCTCCAGGCGAGGAAAGTCCAACCAGTCTTTTTCTACATTTTCAACAGTAGACCACAGCAATCCATGGTGCAAGTCACCTTCCCAGAGACCCGCCAGGTACCGATCGCCATCCAAGTGCTTTGCTAGCTCGCTAACTAGACCCGACAAGCAGGGGAATCGGTCAGTCGCAAAGGACAAACCACGTCCTGCGCAGTCCGAAAATAATTCGTAAGAGTATTTGAAAATTTCTTCACGGTCGAGGCCTTTGGTAGCTGCATGTTCGAGAATGCTCGATACAGTATTGTTCGCGTATGGACGTGGGGCGAGCGCATGGTCCTCCTCGCAATCGAACTCGTGTTCCGAGATTTGAAATTCACCACACTGATAGTGTAGCATCGTTCGTCCAAACATGATTAGTCGTTTTGATAGTTCTTTTTCCTGCATTGTCCATGCCCGTGTTTCCCAGACTGAACACAGTAGATCCTCGTCCAATGGTATCACAATGCGATCCGAGAGCGACCGTGCTATGTGGGCGAAATCGGGGCGGCGTTCCGGTGGGCGTTGAAGCATGGTATACGAGCCCAAGGAAGCCTCTTTGTCGTGGTAGGATACTGTAATACTAGGCATTTGCGCGCGATGCAGAAATCCCTCAACACACGACGATGAGGAGAGGGCGCAAATAGTCACATATGCTCCGCCATATACGAGACCCATGCGCTGGCTCTCTTGGGCCCAGTCTTCGGCGTCGTCTTGTATAATACAGAGGACGTCAATCCATATGTAACGAATGGACAAAATACGGCATGTTTCAATGGCATCTTGAATTGCCTTGGTCATGGAATCAAGGGAAATCGCCCTCCTCCTGAGAGGTAAAGTGTGAGTTTCCGTCTTGATTTGTTTGGCAGAGTCCTCTTTTGAGCCCCAACAGTAACTCAACGCAGCGTATTTGGGCGGCGGCTCGTCTGGGGACGGGATAATTAGACGTGGGGTGGTCGCGGATTCGAGACCGAGGTCAATCAATCTTGTTGGCGTATACGAAGACTTCTTTTCATGACTGCAATTTTGATCACAGCACTCCATGGCTGTTTTCAAAAATTGAATGTTGCGCTCGCAAAGGGCTTCTTCTGGTGGCTTTCTTGGCAGACGAAGCAAATTGGCAACCTTGCTGTCTGGAAATCGTGTGAAGCTGGTTAGTGAAAAGCGACAGGACCTTGGCCAAGAAAAGTGATTGTACAAACCTTCTTCTCGGAACAAGATGAAGCATATTGAGGCAACTATTCTCTCGACGTCGTCTTCTGCCATCGGGTCCGCCTCCCACACGTTAACCAACAGTCCCAGAAGCCCGTCCTTCTCTGACTCGAAGCTATCGTGCCGACCCCGCACAAAACGAAAGAAACATTCTACTGGAAACTCGCTTTCTTCGTCTTTCATCTCCTCTAGGAGACGTTCGCGAAGGAAACCACAGGATGCACAACCATTTTGGGCGCGTGCCAGGAACCGCGGGAGGTGGGGGGCTGTGTCCTGGACCGTAAACAGGAGAGTATCATGTGGTCTCGTTGGATCTGTATTCGATGGAGCAGGGCCGCCCGTGCCAGAAGTGAGATATTCCGCTAACTCAGAGCCATTATAACGGAGGTTTTTGCAGTTTTCGCAGTCTGGGTTGAGGGCGACTGACAGGGTGGTCATCGTAGGAGGAAAATAGGAAGGTGACGAAGGTGAGGAGGGGTAAAGTTAGCGGGGTCACCAGCAGCATTACCTCCACATCAACAAGACGTTTGTTGAAGACTCGGATTTCGGTCCCCGCGATGCCTGGTGAGCACGGAAGCAGGCGGCCCCTACGCCACACTGAGCCACCTGCTGTGCCACTAAAATACAGTGGGTACACACCCCCAGGGATGGAGATATTAGGGGAGGAACATCACTTTCTTTTCTTTTCTTTCATTGGACAATAGATGAACCTCAACCTCTTTCGACAATCTTTAATACACCACTTTTTGCCATTCTACGTAATTCCCCCCTCTCGCCGCTTGATCTTCCATCTATTCATCTCATGGCCTCTAGGCTCTCCCATTGAAGCGATCCTTGGAGTGTATCGTCCCGCCATGTTAGGGAGGCACTTTGGTAGGAATGCCTATGCGAAGTCTGGCCGTCATCTGATGGGTAGAAGGAGGCAAGTTGGCAGAGGACAGAAAGTGAGGCCTAGTATTTTTCCCCCAAAGAGAGTGAGCTCGTCATCCCTTCTTCGGGATGACAGCTCGCTTCCTTGAACCTTTCACCATGGCAGTCACCAAGCTGCAAGCCGAGGTGGTTTGGTGCTGTGTTGAGGAGACTGGCAGTGAGAAGCGATGCCATTTCTGCTCCAGCTCAATACCGACACATTGTTTAATTTCTCGCTTTCTTTTTTCAAGGGGGTTTTTTTTCAGGTCTGTTAATTAAAAAACAAAATCGAAAACAATCATGGCCGTAGACACAAAATTCATTTCAAGAGCAGAAAGCCGAGAGAGGGGGGGCGGAGAGGGGGGGGGAGAGCAAAGAAAGAGGAAAAGAAAGAGGGACTCTGGTTTTTCTTCTTGGCTATGCCGTTATGCGACCTGCCTCCCTGTCTGGCATTTCAACCTCGCAAAAGCCAAAGCAGCGTAGCATTTCTTGACAAGCTGTTTTAAGATCTTCAACTGCGTTCCTTGCAATACCAACCCTCATCTCAATGAGTTTATTTATATACTGGTCATTGGCATCCGCCGCGCTGAATTGTATACCCATTTTCCGCATTATAGCGAACTGGTCCTCAGTTCGTAGGCTTCGGAGAGGAATTTCAAGGATCTCGCAGTAAACAACGGCGATGCCACTCCTGAGGTCCACCACGGAGTTTGAAACCTTTTTGATACCTTCCCTCACTATGTCATTATGGTCCGTGTTAGTAAGTTGGTTTTTCCTTCGGTTTCTCGGGGCTGAGTTAAGGCTGTGGAAAAAGAAAAAAAAAAATCTCCTGACCTGCTTGCGCTGTAATCTGCCGTCCCAGCAATGAGGCCCTTTCCTCGTTGATATGTAACGCACCAAGCACACCCGATTTGGCCAATTCAATAGCATTTTGCAAATGAGAATGATTTCTGGTTAAGAAACTGGTAGCAGCGAGGGCGATGACTCCGATTCCGCATATCGATCCAAGTACCCAATTCATCGTCGTTAATGTGGCCAGCCTCTCGGATACCGAATGTACCAGGCATTCGGTTACACTACTTACGTGCGATTCGTGTTGCTGTAAAAGAGACGATGCCATGTTAGCGTGCACAAGCGCAAAGTGCGCATCTTCTCTGCTCGTGCCTAGATACGAAAACGTGTAAGTCTCGAGTCAAGCTGGGAGGGGTGGATTGGGGGGGGGGGGGCTACTATATTCGTTTTGTGTATATCTTATAGAAAAGAACTCAATACGTCGCATCAGAGACTCCAGAGTCGATAAAGTCGCGATGGTGCTATTTAAAGCAATGCTTAATTCCGGGTTTATGGGGCTTGTACTGGAGGTTAATTCGGCCATCTTGTCCGCAGGGTAAAAATCAGTAACAGGGCCATCTGTAATCTTCTGTGGCAAGAAACTAACTTTATCCTCCACTTTACGATATATCTTTGTGAATAGAGTGTTGCAAGCCTCGGCAAAGTTATGATGTTTGGTTATGGTAGTAACAGCCTCTGTAACGTCGTGGACTATTTCGTTCTTGACGAATCCTAGCAGGGCGACTAGGTCAGGCCTAGAGGTAGAAATCAGATTAGAGATTAATTTAGATGCTTTAAACGAGGCACTGGTATGACTTGCATGGCATCGAAATATTGGAATTTCTCGGCTGCGATACTCGGGCCTTGCGGCAAGTGGTCCCTTTGAAGGTTTTGCTCAAGGGAGAAGAACAGATGCTGGTTCATGTAAAGATTAGGGTTGGGGCCAGAAGGGTCATGGCTCAATCGGTAGGTTCTTAGTTGATGGTGGTATCCATCCAAGTGTGTTGTAAAATACTCGTGGACAATCTCCTTGAGGTTGCTGTGGACGATGTCTTGGGACCTGGGGCGATTGAAGAGACTGCGCAAAGCAACTTGGCAGTTTTCTGGGTTGGATTCTCCGGTCGGACGAAAAATCATATCGACCTAAGCGTACGGAATAATTAGAATGGCATGGCCTTGATCCAGAGAAGGAAATAGGTCTAAGCTTAACGAGAGGGGAGAGGGGAGGAGGAAGGGGGGGGTTGAAGGCGTGTTCGTACCTGAATTGGGACGATGAGAGTTGGTTCTTGCGGAATCGCATGAACATAGTGGATTCTCCAGTCTTGGAGATACGGCGACTTGGCGAGGTAATCTGCAAAGTCTTTGTTTGCTTTTGTTGTTGGCGTCATTTGTTCGTCAACATGCCAAACCTCGAGCCGGATGACGGTTTGCCGGGTGTTGGTGTTGGTCTCATTGTAGGGCTGGAGTGCCATTGTATTTCACTTCTTCCCGCTACTCGGTAGTCCAAGGTGGCGGGGAGAAATTATGTTGGATGCTCTGGCTGTATATGATCTGAAGCGATGAGAGGGGAAAGGGGGGGAAGTGACTGCGTTTATACATTTATACATAATTAACGGCAGACACGCAGGCCGTCGTCGCAGGGCGTCGTCGGGAGCCACCAGCTGGGCATCTGGTTTCAGGCGGGAAGGGGGAAGCGCTCGCTTTCCTCCCATAGGTAATCGAGTTGTTACCACCCACCGTCCACAGCACAGCCTGAGGGGATGGTGGTGGCTATGCAGCATACTTGTATGCATAAGCAGGCTTGCATCAGTCAGCGTGATGGGTGAAATACAAGGAAGAAATGACAGGGCATCAAAGGTGCGCCAGCCTATTTGTCTCTTTAGCGTGGCGGGCTGAAGTGGGACGTGGATTGTGGAGTACAGAGTACGGGCTTGAGCCAGAAAGCACGTAGTAAAGGGCGCCGAATTGAGTATATAGTTAAGTACAGAGTACATGTACCTGTCAGAAGCGAGCGTGGGGTGCTCGGTCCTTTCTCGTCAGTGGTGTGTGTGGAGCATGCAAAATACACTTGTACAGGGATGATTTGATGAAATCTACTCCGTACTCCGTAATCCGTACTCGTACAAGTACGTACTCTCTCTTAAGTACGGAGTACATCAATACTGTCCCTTTGTCTTTGACTCTCGACTCACGATAGGTTTTTCTTCCCGGCAACGGGTTTTTCTTGGTACTCCCCGAACACTGGATCCGTCCTGGATTCGGTTACATAATATTTAGATAAGCGCACACAGCCCTTTGTAAGCGCGTAAATAGTTCCAATTCAATTCAATTCCCTTTGTCTTTGTACTACTCTCTCTACGGAGTAACGTAAAAGTAATATTACTTATAATAAAGTCTTGAATTCTATTTCCGCACTGTGCATGCGTCCCTTTCCTCCCCAAATCCAAAACACCTCCCCCTTTTCGTCTCTTCTTTTTGTTCATCTTCCTCCACTTTTTCCTCGCGCGTAACCCCACTGGAATCGCGCGAATTTATCCAGCCGGCATGGATTCCTATCACCAAATCGGCCCCAGAGCCAACGAACCCCGCCCCGGTGCTGATGAGCTCCCCACTGGCCCCGAGGCTTGGATCGAATTCGAGGCCCGCCGGTTTTCGGCCAACCATTATCTAGGCCAATACTTGGCCGCCCTGAACGGCAGTGGTATGGCCTCGGATGTGCCCTCGTCGCGTGAGAACCCCCTTCCCCCTCGATACTATCTGTCAACTCTCCTGACGTGAAACATATGCCTTGGTCGCAGAAACAAACGCCGATATTGCCCAAATTACAATCGCCAGTGACACGGCACTCCGAGAATTAATAATTATGGAGCGAATTCTCCTCGCTGCAAAGGACGTCTCGTGGGTGCGCTTGCGGTCTGCTCCGTGGGCGGCTGCCGCGTGAGTTATTACTCCTTACCTTATCTTAACCTATACCACTCTCCCTCAACACAAGCCGCTAACTATACTATAAACGCCTGTAGATCCTTTTCCTTTACCGGCCTCTCTCTTCTCTGGTCGAGTCCAATCTGGACCACCTTATTCAAGACCTTAGCAGCCGTCAGTGCCTGTTATACAATTTTCAAGATTTGGAATTCTCGTTTCTTCGTCCTCTCAGACAGGCTTCGTGGTATTGGGGAATTAAAGCGAGCCTTCGCATATCGCACTATCTCGGCGCGGAACAGAGACGACCTGAACCGAACGCGCTTTGAGAGCCTCAAGGACATCATTTGCGCCATATCCAGATAGGGTTCGAGCCGAAGCAGTAGCGTAACTCGTACACTAAGTTTCTTTATTAACATTATCTTTGTTCGTTCATCACGAGCAGCTACAATACACACTAAGTTGTCCGGGTATTGGTGAGACGATGTCAACAGTTTCGATACCGAAAGCGAAAGAGATTACGCAACGGAAAGCATTGGAAAAACCGTCCCTAGAGGCAAACTGGTCAAGCCTAGTAGAGTATACATCTCTTTCTGTCATGGAGTGCCAAAGATCAAAAGACTTTGAATCCAAACCCTGGAAAATCTATTTTCTCTTAGATATATCCGACCAGCATGAATTGGAAACTCTGCAACGACCAATACACCAATGTCCTGCGCCAGTACACCGGCCTTGCCAAGTAACTGTAGAATAGCAGAAAGTGTGCTGCCGGTGGCGAGCACATCGCCGGCAACTACCACCGACGAACCTGGTGAATCGGCGTAGCTGCTCATCTCAATCCTCATCTCAGTTGCCTTTATTGATACAGACGAGGAAATATGTGAAGGAGTCTTGATAACCGAGAGTGTAGGTGGCAGAAGCTTGCCCTCGTCGCGGATCAACGCTAAGAGTATTCTGAGGTGAGCGCTCAACGCTGAAGCCAAGACAAAAACCTCCAGTCTCGCAACACACGATTGCTTTTACTTTTGTCCAGTCACCAGAAGAGAGAGAGGCTTTGTAGTAGACTTGTGCAGAGCGATAAACCACCCGGCTGTTCGGAAATTTCTAGGATATGACGGAATTCGATTCCTGGACATGGGAAACTTGGTACATACCGACTTACCATTGCATAAAGCCTTTCTACCAGTCCATGATGGCTGCGCCTCCATGAATCAGATGTAGGTAATATCACAATATACTACACGAATCTTGTCTTTCAAAATTTCCTTTCTCTGGTATAACCCTGTGCATCTGTGTTTCTGGGCATGTGCTCGGGGTGTGCAAGGTGTGCTGGGTGGTGTGCAATTTTACGCGTGAGGGGACCAAATTTATAGTCCCCGCGCTTAATCTTTCCCAAAAGAACCCCTACCCCTCTTTAGTGCATAGAGTCTGACCTGAATTATAGATCCTTGTTTTGTCAACTTTTTTCCATTTTCCATTTGCGGACATACCGAAAGGCTACACTTTGGAAGCTGGCCAAGTTCCAGGGTTGTGAATGACACGATCGCCGATATACTTGCTGAGTCGCTCTGGCCACGCTGTGCAATGTAAAGTGAGGAATTACCTTTTCATAGTCCAGGTAGCAGCGTGTTCTCATGTGCCAAGAGAGGCGCAGTATTATGGCCGTAATTAATTGGTCCCTTCGCAGCGTATGTACGTGTAAGACTTGAGAACCAACCATAAAATAAGGCGAGATGGTGCACAGCGATATTATCATGTGTTACGGATTACAAAAAAGTCGGCTAGTAGTCGGGCCCTGCACTGCACGGCCAGACCTTACGAATTTCTTATGAGTTCTCACCGAGCCTTATCTTGACACCTAGCAGCAATCTGGACGTGACGCGAGTACGTCGCATATAAATTGCAGAAGTGAAGGATAAAAAAGCTGCTGTACGTAGTTTACATAATAGACGTAGCGAGCCGCTAGTTTCCCTTCCTTAACCCGTTTTTACAAGGTGCACAAGCCCTAGGCTGTAAACTAGTTTAGTAGTAAAAAATTCCCAGCGTGTCCTGTAACCTAAACTATTCTGGGTAATTAGTGGCTACACATTTAATGATACGCTTTCCCATTGGACGAGACCCATAAAGCCCATGCCCACTAAGAAAAGACACTAAAATCCTCTCTAGTACACCCCCCTAGTCAGGTCAACATAATACACCCTTTTGCGCCTCCCCCCCCACCTGGCACCACCAACACCCCCGACGACCGCGCCTCCTCGTCCTATCTGTCCATCTCCTCCAACGAATCTCCGCACTCAAAAGCAGAGAGCTGGCGCTTTTGTGAGGCAGTCGTATGGCGAATTACTGGCGGCGGCCTCGACTGTACGGCAAGCCTGTTAAGCTGGCTGGCAGGGAGAGGCGCCGGCAGAGTCGGTAGGGTGGCCGACAGAGACAGGCTTGTTCATGTCGTCGTCTTGGTGTTTGACCACGTGAAATATGCCTTGGCTTCGTAGCTTTTGAATGACGTGTTGTAGAGGCGTATAGCCGTTGAGCTTGTCCTTTCGTACGCGTTGTTGGCAGTTGTCGATAATAAAAGCAAGTTTAATGAGAGCCGGTCAGCAAATGAATGAAATTAGTTACATACTTCTTTTCTTTTCTTTTTTTGTTTCTTCTTTTTCTCTATTCTCTCTCTTGGAGATCTTGGCTCGATAATTCGGCATGTCATTGATGTATGGTGGGTTATGGTCAAAGCAGTGATCAATTGCAAGGTCCAGAGTCCTATCGCCTGAAGCTCATCATCTTCAGCATCTCTTTGGCTTCCAGTAACGGACGCAAGCGGGGCCGTTGTAGATCCTCAAGGGGATGGGGTATATCCGCGAGGGGCTTCCATGGGCCGTCGGCTGGCGGGAACACCATTCTTCCTGTTGGAACATGAAGGAAGAATCACAGAATAGAACAACCAAGCATCACCACACCAGCACCAGTACACCAGGCATCAGATAGATCACTATTTGTGTGCCCCGTACAGGTGCCAGTGGTATGCGAATCAACCCTCCTGAAGCCCTCGATCTATGCCCTATTTTTTCGTGCGCACATCCAGTAATCCGACACTTCCATTTCAGCTTGCTCCAATCTCCTTAACTCCACCAGCTTGAGCCGCCCATATATGAATCGCTTCGCGCATTTCCCAAGGATCCTGCATATAGCCATATTCTCGCATGGCTGGCCTCTTGTTCATCCAGGGGGCCTTGATTCTCGTCGGCCTTCCACGGCTCTTGGAATACGCCTGTTGCCTTGAGCCGGGCCTGGTCCCAGAAGACATAGCCAAATCGTCCTAGACATCGACGATCCATGCGTTGGGGTCCCGGGTATCGTCAGGAGTTGCAATTGGAATTCTTCAATGAGCGCAAGGAGTGGCTGGGCGTTTGATCCGCGGCTTGCCAGTCGATGTGCTTCCGACCACATGGGGTGGTGTAGATTGAAGTCTCCAAGTACAATAACACTGTCGTGTGGCTCCAGCTTGCCTTGAAGCACACGGTGCCGAAAATTACTAGCTTCGGTCTTTCTCAACCAGCTGACGGACCTTACGATCTGATGCATCCCATACAGCCCAATCATGACCATTCACCGGAGGTGCTGTTGGGGACTTCATGGTCCTATGCTGCTGACGTGTGGAATTTCGGCGCTATAGTGTGGAGTTTACTTTCAGGTCGTTCAGGTCGTGAGCTTTCATTTCTCTGCAATTACAGATGCTATACAACATTTGGCGGAAATAATAGCCCTTATCGGTCCTATGCCAGATGCTCTCGTCGAACGAGAGAGGGCCATGCGTCACTTACGGTGAAGCCCAGAGATTCGCAATGCTAAGGGAACTTACATGAGGGAAGGCTATGGTAATGCGATTGAATATTTTTTGGAGGGCCTTTTATCACGAGTGAAGGTATGTGGAAATCATCATTCCACTCTTGTAATCAATTGAACGTACTGATTATTTACCTGATTATCGTTCTATCCAAAGGAGACTTCGTACGCAAGGATCTAATTCCATCCTCGCGGACCTGGAAAGACATTATGCCCGAGTGTATATCCATCGAGGACCAGGAAAAGGTTTTTAGTCTTCATGAAGCGAATGCTCTGCTGGCTCCCTGAAGAGCGAGCAGCGGTAAAGTAGCTAATGGACGATCCGTGGTTCAATGTTAAACTCTACTATACAGGGCCTTATGGTTATGAACTTAGAACGTGCGGAGGTGCGTCGTAGTTCTCCTCTGGCTTCGTTGGGCATCAATCGCAAATGGAAGCGGGAGCCGGTCGTGCCGCTTCTAAAATAGGATACCGATGACCATTTGCCCGAGAAAGAATCTGCTATAGCTAATATAGGTTTGGCTTGCGGTAAAGGACTGTGATGAGCTGAGATGACTGAGGTATGTAGGTGACTTCTGGTAGATTAATTGGCAGAAGCGTCTACCTGTTTCAAGAGTGAAAGATTGGATGGGTAGATTCTGAAGAAATATTTTGAATTAAGCAATGTTATGCTGTAATTGCAGGGAAAGGAGCGGTCTCCTGTTGCTTAGTGGAAGAATCTCACCAGCCTCTGGGCACCAGTTCTTCGGGCATTCTTAATTGGATAGTGTAAAGATATGAAGTGACGGCCCAATACCAGACCCTAGACTTAACCTCTTCTGAACTAAATAACCTAGATGGAGTGAAATTCCTTCCTTTCCTCAAATTCCACAACACAAGTAGTGCGATGAGCTGGATGGTGTCAGAGACGGAGTCATTGAGGGCCCTGATCTCGTCCCGAAGCCATCGTCTGCGGCGAGGATAATGCACCAAACTGCTTGAGCGGTCGCCAGGCCGAGACTGTACGGATGGTGTTCTTCGGGACTTACGACTCGCAAGGACATTTTCTTTACCCGGGATTCCAGCCTGGAAGTAACATTAGCTCTAGGATGACTGCCTCCGAGCCTTTTCGGTTTGCCTTGGACTGGGTACACTACGTCGTATATCAGACCCCGAGTGGGATCATTGGACCCTGTCAACAATCAATCGGGAGGACATTGAGAGTGTTGAAGCTTTTGGTGTCACAAACGTCGTACATAGGATCGTGATGGCTAGTTAAGAAACTAGGTTAAATAATCTCGTGACATTCAACGTTTACGGCCAGGCGACAATATTACGCGAGCTTCTCTCCTGGAAAAGGGGAATGAAGGGCAAGAGAGAGCAATGCTGAAAACAAGGACTCCCAAATTAGTTCTACTACCCTCGCTCTCCAGTCACCAAGATGTATTAAGATCATGCGAAAAAAGGATTTGTCCATATGCAAAATTTGAATAATGTCTATAAAAAAAAGGATAAAGCTACCGAAAGAAAATCATGATAATGTAAGAAAAGAAAAAAAAAAAAACATGACACATCTAAATACTCATTCCAGGGCAGCCAGCCATCTAATCAATAAAAATAACCCAAAGTTCCTCTCCCTCAAGAAAGCTTGAAATCAGTGTACCCCCTAGCCTTGACCTCATCACACCTCCTCCTGTACCCCGGCGCAGGACCATTGTACCTTGTCATGGACCGCTTCTGCTTATGCGCCAAGTTCTTGTTCACGCCCGTCATCCAAGAATCCACCTCATTGGCAAGGAGTCCCTCGCCGCACTCGTGAACGTGCTTCGTCCAGTCGGCGACGCCCTTCTCCGTGGCCTCGATGCTCTTGATGTTGTTTTCGTTTGCCCATTTGATGGTGTCGGATGTCCAGTCAACGGCGTACTCGATGGAGCGGGGAATGTTGCCAAACATTTGGTGGGGGCCCATGATCATGAACATGTTGGGGAAACCCTTGACTGTTAGGCCGAGGAATGTGCGGATGCCTTCGGCCCAGACGTCTTTGAGTTTGAGACCGTCGATGCCCTGGAAGTCCACGGCGTTGAAGGATCCGGTCACGGCGTCGAAACCAGTGGCGTAAATGAGAATGTCGAATTCAAACTCCTCGTTTTGCGTCTTGATGCCCTTTTCAGTGATGCGCTCGATGGGAGTCTCGCGAATATCAACGAGTCGGACATTTTCCTGGTTGAACGCCTCGTAGTATCCGCCCTCAAGCGGCGTACGACGCGTGCCGAAGCCGTGGTTCGTGGGAATCAACTTCTCCGCAAGAATAGGGTCATTAATGCGCTTGCGGATCTTGTTGGCGTTGAACTCGCTAAAGAGTCTGTTCGCCTCCTTGTTTGTGTAAATGTCACCATGGATACCAAGGACCTTTGCGAAGCCGGGCTTCGCGTAGAGTTCCTCCCATTTGGCCTCGCGCTCCTCGGGCGTGTAATCAAACACACTTCCGGGCTCGGCGACGTGGACGAAGCACGAGTACGACTCGAGACACTTGCGGAAGATTTCAGGATACTGCTTGCGGATCTCCTCCATTTCCTCCTTGGAGATCTTGGAGTTGCGTAGGGGTGCGGTCCAGTTGGGAGTGCGCTGGAAGACGGTCAATGTGCCGACTTCCTTCTTGATTTCTTGAATGATTTGGATGGCGGTGGCGCCGGTGCCGATGATGCCGACTTTCTTGCCGCGGATGGCCTCCGTGGAGTTTTCGGGCCAGCGCGACGTGTGCCACGCTTCGCCCTTGTAGTCGTGCACACCGGGGATGGCGGGCAGGGTCGGCTCGTTTAGGATACCCATGGCGGTAATGAGGAAACGCGATGTGTAGGTCTTGCCGGTGTCGTCTGTGAGACGCCAGAAGTTGCCTTCTTGTTGGTAGTGGGCGGACTTGATGTGTGTGTTGAATTGCATGCCGTCGCGGAGCTTCAACTTGTCGGTGACGAAGTTGATGTACTTGAGCGTCTCGGGCTGCGGTGAGAAGTGCTCGGTCCAGTCCCACTCTTTGAGGATCTCCTCACTGAAGGAGTAGATGTAGGACCAGCTTTCGGAGTCGAAGCGAGCTCCGGGGTAGCGGTTCCTTTTTGTCGAGTTAGCATGGGGATTTTCTTTCTTCTCTCTCTCTCTTTTGTTTGGCGTATTTGTCGGAGGGGACATGGATAGAGCGTTGCGACGTGAGGCTGAAATAGAGTGCGAAATACTAGTGCTTACCAGAACCATGTGCCTCCCTCGGCGGAGCCAGCCTCAAGGACCCTAACCCGGAGCCCCTGCTGTCGCATCCGATAGAGCGCAAAGATACCACTGAGACCAGCACCGATAATCAAGACATCGTAATCGAGGGCAGAGTTGTCAACATTGGCCACGGCGGCGCCGTTGGTGCCATTCTGGACACCGTTGGTGCCGTTGACTGCTGCGTCCTGGCTTATTGTCATGGTGACTGTGTGTGTGATTCTCTTCTTTCTACAGTCTTCTCTGAGTTTGGGGTATGTTCAAGCTAAGCACGAAGAGAGGGGTGTGAATGGCTAGAATACAGAGGAAGGGAAGCAAAGGTACGAGGTAGAGGTAAGGGTATTGAGTTGGAAATAATAGAGTAGAAGAAGATGGATGGGGGTATGTCAGTCCTTGAATATATGAAGTTGAAAAAACAAAAACACAAGTTATAGGAAGAGGATATGTATAGGTGGTGTAAGAATAAGTATATCGTATCCGGGTATCAAGAGTTGAGAAACTCCACAACAAAACCAAAGCGTCGGCACAAGCGGGCAATCGAGTTATACAAACGTGCCTGAAAGGTGACAAAAGAGCCCAAGATAGAAGACGGGGAGAGGGGAAATGGAAAGAAAATGGTTCGGTTCGCTCTAGGGCAATTACAATTACCCAAGCTTGCCTCTAGATTAGCGCATAAAGAAAAGGTGGCATGGCATGTGGGAACGGGAGTCCAAAAGCTTCGAATCCCGAAAAAAAAAAATAGATACATGTACGGAGTAGACAAACCCAGAATGAAAAAGTAAGGCCATAATTCTGTCCATTCCCCAAAAAATATCGGCAAAGATTTGGCTAGCGGCAGTGGCCATCTAAAACGAACCATTTGGAGAGAAAGAGGGGGAAGAGAAAGAGGGGGAAGAGAAAAAGGCCGGTCAAAAGAGTAGTAGCGTTTCAATTTCATACACGTACTCCGCAGAGTAATGAAGATACACATCTTGCACTATCCCGTGGAATCCGGGGGAAATAAGGAAAACAAAACCCTCTGCACAAAATCTAAACAACCCCGTACACTGATGCGAGCGGAGTATTGTGGGGAAAGATATGGCTACAAGTTCCCCATCATGATTTCCTGCCCTTTCCTTAGAGACTCCATTACTCTGGATGAATTAGGGGGCGCAAGTGCGCTGCGAAACCCCGCATTCAACCCAACCCAGCCCCCCTATCCTTCCTTAGTGGCTTTCGGCAGCGCTGTATTTTACCTAGTGGCTTCCCCGTTACAGGGAGGTCTTTAGTGGGAATCGGCTTAGGCTTAGCGACTTGGCTTCTTTGCTGCCTACTTGTATGCCGTTTTTCGGTACAGTGGACGGCATAGCCAGTTTGGCACTGGCGTTGTTGGGAGAGATGTCTTGGTTGCCGAAGGACCTAGTTGATTGCCTAGCGTGTCGGCGGCTGCGCTTCTTTGGGAGATGAGACCGGCTGGGATGGGAAACCTGGCATGGCAACTTGCCGATTGCTGGATATGAGCTACGGAGTACTCCGTATGTGCTGAGCTATTATGGGCACCCACGTGTAAATGGGACTTTCGATGCACGTCATGTACATACGGTCATGTCCATCATGCATGCAGTAGATGGTCCGATAGAAGACCACTACGGAGTACTGCATTGCACATATATATCTTCCTTGACAGGATGCCATTACCACTCTCTCGTGAATACTTCAGCTCAATTTTCCCGAACTCATCTTCTGGTAGACGCCATCACCTGAGGCTATGGTCATGCCATGTGTGCGATAAATACGCGATAAATGCAGTGAGATAGCCCCGGCCGGGTGGGACCACACCCTACCGGATGATACGGAGTATGCTCTCGGGTTTACGGGAAACGAAACTCGATGGTATGGCTTCACACAAGCATTAAAATTACAATTTGTCAGAATATTTGCACATCTTGGCTCCAAGAAACATGCTATCCGGTGCCCTCTTTTCTCCTCACCTTGCTAGCTACGAGGTGGCGAGTTTATGCTAGTTCGCATTCACCGTCTTCCCCTAGCTCTACACGCGTCTGGCTGGCCAAGGATATATTGTCTCGCGTAAGGGTGTGTTTCTACACTTGACTAGTGGGCTATACATTTGTACATAATTTCGTAAAGCAAAAGCAATAAGCCAACAAATGGCTCGTTAATATCGTCTGCCCAGTTCTACAGAGCGCCTTGGTTCTTCCAATACGGTTCCAAATCCCTGAAGAAAGCCCACTTGACCCTCTTCGCCCACCCCTTTTCCCTCCAAGCGTTGAGGCTCTCGGGGAAGTGAGGTACCGCGTCTCGTACAGTAGCATCGTGCGCAACAACAACAAAGACGTCGTCGTCGCAGTCTAGTTCCTGTAATTTGCCCACCGTCTTTGTAGCCAATGAGATATCAAGGCCAAACGTAATGTCAAAGATGGTATCCGTGTTTTTACGACCTCGAGACTTTTGCAGCTCTTCAAATGCGTGTCCGGGGCAGAAGGGGACGTCGCTCTCAGGCAGGCATGGGTGAGGGCTTATGGAATCTGGGACTGGCAGGTGAACGGATGGTCTGAAGATGCCCGCGTAATGACACACATCGCCTCCCATGAGAACAAAGGTTGGTGGGTCGACCGTAGTCCGAGCGAGACCACAGAGATGGCCAACTGCATGTCCTGGGCTGTCCAGCAAGTAGAAGGAGCCGTCTCCGAAATAGTCAAATGCTGGGAACTTGCCAATGCGGAGAGACTGGGGTCCCTCAAATGCAATCTCTCTCAGGTTCCGCCCCCTGTGTATGAGAGTGGAATCAATATTTGATGAGCCTGGGTGTATAGGAAGGACTACTAGGAGGGGAGGGAATATTGACTCACGCATAGTCGCTCTCCTGAATAGGGGAATCTGGGTTGGCTGGTGCACCCGGCAGCATAGCAGCTTTGAAGCCGGCGCCGACGACGAGATCAGTCTCTGGAGGGAACGATGATGGGTCACCAATATGATCCCAATGCCAGTGGCTATCCACAAGTGTTGCATATGTATGTTAGTCTATGTCTATCCAGGTAAAGAGTAACTCCGCATATGCCAGGTGGTACAAAGACCTCTAGACGGGCCCGGATTGCCCGGCGAAGGGAATTAGACTAACCTCCAAATCACTGCCTCGATAGCCTCGCCGGGAATTCCATTCTCTTCCAAGATATCAACGACATTCTTGGTCACCTGGATATCATAGTTTGTAGTGGGCAGGTACTCGACAATCTTAGGTGCATAGTTGTTGTAGTCCTTGCGGATCCCAAGGTCAAAAACCAGCTTGCGGCCGGAGGCGTGTTCGATGAGAAACGACAATGAAGGAGAAGCGCGCAATGTTTCCACGCCGGGAATCTGCGGTGCCATGAACCGTTTGATAATGGCAGGCCCGAAGTTGACGGTGTTAATGAGCTTGACCTCAACGGATTGACGCCCGGCCGGAAGCTCGACGACTCGTTTTCCAGAGGCCGCCATGATGATTAAGGATTCTTTTATCTCAATGTCCAGTGGTTTCTTGGGCAATAGAGATTTTCGGCACCACTCACTCAAGAGTGGGATCACTGTCTATTATTAGTCTGACCTCACAACCAGCGGCGGCGGTTGAGCGTCACATACATAGAACGAAAACGAGTGTCCTGTAAATCCTATTTCGACGCAGTGTCTCCCAGCCCCAAATGACTTTTAGCGCATGTGTTCCGAATAGTTGATACTTGGGGTGTGATTGCTTCGAATTACGGTTAGATTATGCGATAAATTCGACAAAAAGTTGTTATCGCATCATTATCGCACCTCCGCGTTTTGTCCAGTCAAACCTATGACTCTTAAAGTCTGAGCAAAAGATTTCAGATTTCCCCGCATTTGAAATTGTCGCTGGTATGTAGTTTACATGGGACCGTGTGAGGCCAGGCCCTAGGCAGAATTTGGAAAGCAGGCTTGGCATTAATGGCTTCACCAACATCGCGCGAACTCCGTACTTCGCAGTATTAGCTCTTTTACCTTGCTCCCGTTCTCCAATGGTAGTCAGAGGCTTCACAGGGGCGCCCTAATAATGTATCTAATGCCAATCCTAACAAGGTGTGTGGGGATGAGGTGTGTCCCGACCACGATTGATGCAGCAGTTTGCACCCCTGTCTTGTCGTCTCCCCCAGACTCAAGCCCCTATGTGGGGAATAGGATGAAGCTATCATCCATTAGCTCCAGCCAAGCTAAACCCCCGAGGGGTCCCCAAGCAACCCCAACGTCGCTTTGGTTTCTTGGGCTCGGCAGTGGATCGGCAACCATTTCGGTCTTCCAGTTCTGGCATTTTAGAAGGATTGCCCTCCACAACTGAATCGCCCACATGAGAAATTCGACCACCAATCCACGCCTGGTGAGTAACGCCGCCCTGTGTCGGACCCCGTTCTCAACATGGGTAGCAGACTCTCCCATCATTTGTCAGGTTGGCTAGATGAATGCCTTGACCAGCCAAGAGCGCTTGCACGGCCATCCCCCCTCCCTCCAATGAATTGCCTCTGTTGTTCTGTAGACGTCCCTAGTAATAACATCTTTTGGCCATCGACTACCATCCCAAGACGTTTCGTTCCATCCCCACGGTTTCGGTACTCCGCAATCTGGCTCACCCGGGACAAGACGCATTCCTATCCCCATGGGGTCGCCCTGCTAAGACAAATCTCCGCAGGCTGCTCATCTCATGTATAAAAAAAACTTGACCCCCATATCATCTTCATCGAGACTCCTTCTTTTCCCTTCTTCCCTTCGTCACGAAGTATTCCAAGTGGACTATCGTCGCCCCTGTCCATCTCATCTTTCCTTTCGTCACAAGGGCTTTCTTGTCTTGTTTGATTACCCTTTGGAGACCTTGGCCATAACACGTTTCCTCGATACTACCGCCCGCCATTGCCGCCGCGCCAGGCTGCCGACCAACAATCACCATGTCAGCCAACATCACCAATAACGACAGCAGCAGCGACCAGGTCGCTAGCACCACCGAAAAGGTGGTCGGAAACACCGAGAAGGTTGAAAATGTCAAAGTCGATACAGTTCATGCCGATGAGGCTATGAAGATTCTCGCCAACTATACCGGTGACGAGAACTGGGAGGAGTCCGAGGAGAATAAGTTGCGTAGGAAGATTGACTGGAGGCTGATGCCTATTCTTTGCACCACCTACATGTTGCAATACTACGACAAAGCCATGTTGTCCCAGGCGGTATGGGCACCTCTGAATGTCCTGGTTGAACTATTAAATATGGTTGCTAACACGCCATCGACAGGCCATCTTCGGCTTGCGTAAGGACCTCGATTTGATGGGCGGTACACGATACTCGATGACAGCAGCCATCTTCTATCTCGGTTTCATCATCGGCGCGTACCCCATCATGATGCTCGCCCAGCGCTACCCCATTGAGCGGGTAGCCAGTGGCACCGTCACCATATGGGGTCTCTGCCTCATTTTGACCACTGTTTGCAAGAACTACCAAGGCATCTTTGCTCAGCGCTTCTTCCTTGGCTTCCTCGAGAGCGGTATCAGCCCCATGTTTATGCTGATTGTGGTATGTAACACGCAATAGTCATTCTTATCCCGAAGGTGCAGTTTGTTGATATCTAAAACCAGGGAAGTTGGTACAAGAAGAATGAACAGGCCATGAGGATGGGGTAAGCCACATACCTTGATTACGTCTCCAATAATGTCCAATCACTAACGCTGGTATCTTCGTCTCTAGCATCTGGTACAGTTGCACAGGCTACGCGTCTATGTTCTCACCCTTGATCAACTTCGGCCTCGGACAGGTCAACGGAGGTGTCTCGAGCTGGCGGTACATGTACTACTTTTCTGGTAGCCTCACCATGGCATGGGGTATCCTCATGTACTTCATCCTTCCTCCGGACCCTATTCGTGCCAAGGGGTTCAACGAGCGCGAGCGCTACCTACTCGTTGCCCGTCTTCGAAGCAACAACTCGGGTGTGCGAAACAAGCACTTGAAGGGTGACCAGATTGTTGAGCTCCTTCTTGACATCAAGTTCTGGCTCGTCTTTGGTGTTGCCTTCTTGTCCATGATTGCCAACGGCCCCATCTCCACCTTCATCCCCATCATTGTTAACAGCTTCGGCTTCAGCACCCTCAACTCTCTCCTTCTTCTCATGCCTGCCGGAGCCTACAATGGAACTCTCGTGTTGATCCTCTCGTGGCTCTCGTACAAGTACACGGGCAACCGAGCTTACCTCGTCTTCCTCGCTCAGGTCGGCACCACACTCGCTGCTCTTCTTTTGTGGAAGCTTCCCCTCAGCGCTACGGGTGGATTGCTATTTGCTACTTTCATCCTGCCCTCGGTTGGTGGTGGTTATGCCGTCGTCATGGGCCTTCAGATTGCCAACACGGCCGGTTACACGAAAAGATCCGTCGCATCGTCTGGTTTGTACATCGGATACTGCCTCGGTGAGTTGCCTCTTCTTTGTCCAGGATACTAATGACGGTTGCTAATTCAATATCTTGCCAGGAAACTTTGTTGGTCCACTCGTGTTCAAGACCAAGGACGCCCCCCGCTATATTCCCGGTTTCATCGTTGTCGTCGTCACTTCCGTTGCAGCAGCTGTTCTTATCCTCCTCTACCGCGTGTCGTGCATGATGTCGAACAGCAAGCGTGACAAGGCTGGTATCCTCGAAGGATTCGACAATGCCTACGACGACGATCTCACGGACAAGAAGGTAAGCATCGCGCACTATCCCAATTATTCGTTGGTGGTATGGTCGACTAACCTGTTTCCGGAACAGAACCCCCAGTTCCGTTACATCTTGTAAATATTTTCTTTGTCGGGTTTATATCAGTGGGGCCGTCTTGTTTTGCTCGTTCATTCTAGCATCGCGGCATGTTTATACGGTCGTCGTGTTTAATGCTGCACTGGGGTTCGCTCGAAGGAACGTGTTTCTGAACAGCGTAGCCAGAGTCCAAATAATACACGAATTTCTACTTCTCACCTTGTATTTTTATAACTTTATGTTGGTATCGCCTCCCCTGGTTGTGACCAACTGTTAAGGCTACTGCCGTAATTGATCGTACAATTGTTCGTTGATTGCTGTGCGCCATTGACAGAACATGTTTCAAGGTTTGGGGGAAAATGTGAAGATTGTCGGTTCGGGGGATTTTCTATGGAACTTGGTTCCGCGAAAGTGTGCACAAAGAGTAGTTGATGGTATGGAATGTATTGGGTAACAGAGCTTTCACCTAAGACCATGTACGTCCGCAAGTGAGTGTCCTGCGATGGGTACAATTTGTCTA
>JADHKT010000055.1:0-173938 GCA_019925285.1 Graphium sp. VPRI43844
TTTTTTTTTTTTTTTTTTTTTTTTTTTTTTTTTTTTTTTTTTTTTTTTTTTTTTTTTTTTTTTTTTTTTTTTTTTTTTTTTTTTTTTTTTTTTTTTTTTTTTTTTTTTTATCCCCGCCCCCCCCCCCCCCCCCCCCCCCCGGTTCAATATTGCCACTGCACCGTGAGCGTATAGCCGAGGCAGTATTCTGAAAGATGGAGAAATTCCAGGAGCAGCTCCGGGGACTTTCTGACCAGTTCAACAAGATCCAGCAAGGTGTGCCCACCCCGCCATGTCCTCAACGACCAAGATTAACCTCTCTAACCTCTCTAACCTCTCGTACAGAACTTCAAGAGGCCATCTTGTCAAGGCAAAAGCTAGACACACAGAAGCAGGAGAATTCCAAGGTTCAAAATGTAAGACTATTGTCCTCTACTGCTCCTCTTGGTTGGAGGTGTCGAGGGATGTTGTCCATGCTGACAGGACCTAAATCACCACAGGAGTTTGAAAACCTAAAAGAAGGTGAAATCATCTACAAGCTCGTCGGTCCAGTTCTACTTAAGCAGGAAAAGGTTGAGGCCGAGAGTACGGTCAAGGGGAGATTGGACTTTATTTCGAAAGAGATGTGAGTTTCTAACCTAATGCTGCCGAGTTTCCGTGTCCAACCCTACTAAAGCCTTGACCCAGCGAACGTGTCGAGGCTCAAATAGCAGACTATGAGAAGAAGCTCGACGCAAAAAGAGCGGAGATGATTCGCGTGCAGACCGCCGCACAAGCAGCACTGGGCGGCCAAGGCAAGGCTGCTGCCGCTTCTGCGTAGGGACAAAAGGCAAAATGAGAGTTGAGATGTGTGAAGAAGAGAGGAAAATGATGCCAAAAATGGAGAAGATTCTGATATAATGAAAAGATACAGAAAAAGAAACACGATTGAGACGAGTTGGTTGTCCATGGGAGAGCGGCGACGTTCACCCTATACCCAAAATATGATAACCATTCAAAATGCCGAAAAACAAGAGCCAAAACGCCGTGATCCATGCAAACATTACAGGCATGGCTATCCCACTAACCGAACAGGACAAGAAACCATCGTCAAGAAGAAACCAGGACTGAAGGTGACATGAAAAGACAAGCCAGGACATCCTTCTCAGTTGAGCATGAGAATAGAGAAACCACCAGGAAGGCCCATGTTTCTCGGAACATGAGCAGCCGAATACGGCAAATAATCCATATCGACGTCGTACACCCCCAAACCCTCGGCCCTCGCCGCAAGGCCCTGATCGCGAACAGCCTCCGCAATGAGGAAAGCAATCTGACCATTCGAATACGCCCTCGTAAAGCCACCACTCCTCTCCAACCGATCAATCGCCAACCTCCTCTCCTCGCTCTCGGCAAAGAACTGCAACTCGCGTCGCAAAACCGGCGGCGAAATATCGCAATCGCACTCTGCGAGTCGTTTCAACACAAGGACCATGCCTGCAATGGCCTGTGCTAAAAGACATGCTCGCGCGGGCTTTGCAAGGTGAGCGAGCATTTCGCCCGAGGCGTCATTTAAAAAGCCACGGGCGTCGGCGTCGAATATCGCGGAGAGGATTTGGGGGAGGGCATCTTGTTTTGTGAGGATTTCTTCGGGGTCGTTGAGGGTGAAGGATGCGAGGGCTGTTTTGTAGCATTGATGGAGGAGGGTTGGGAGGGGGGTTGTTTCCGGGATCGAGGCTACGCCATCTTTTATGGTGAAGAGGAGGGAGAGTTCCTGGATTGTTTCTGCGATGGTTGTCAGGATGGGATGGGGTACGTGGGCTTATGAGGTTATGAGGTTATTGAGACTTTTGCATACCGTTGCAGGCTGCCTCGATGGCTCGGGACCGTGGACTAGGTAAGACTCGTGTAGATGTATCCATGATACGCGGTCGAGTAGTTCTTCAATGTATTCAAGTATTTGACTTTTCAAAATCTTGTGATTTCGTTGCGTCTACAGACTGTTATCAAAAGAGAGAAAAAGAAATGGAAATGGACAGGTGGCGAGGCCGTTAATTTAAATACACCAGAGGGCCTCAAAGACTAGCCAACAAAATTACACCGGCCATACTACTTGTTGCAATTCTCGATGGCATATGCAAAATAAGGCTTGCGGCCCGATGGGATCATAATCAAACCAGTTCGATAGCGACTTTTGCTTGAATCTTTGGAATATGGGCCCATGTTTTTTTGGCGCGGGACGGCGATGTTTTGGGATGTTAGTGTTGGGGGTCAAAGTGGTGGAGAGTGCCTGTCAGCTGATTCTTGCGGCGAGCTCACCTTGTCTCCCTTCCATGCTGATTGATTGGTGTACGTGGATATTTCCACCGCTGTTCTCTATTGATTTTCATGTGCTTGGACGAAGGATATGGCTGTGGCCGCTCATTTGAACCTTGCAAACTTAGTATCTACTGCGCTATGCTTGTGCTCATACAAGTATCACTCTCAGTGACCAGAGTGCGCCCAAGTAATCTTCGTGGAAAGGAAGGGCGGGAATATCCGACGCCATAACAAGACCGAGGGTGTTGCGTTTTTGAACGGTCGAGGTGGCTGTGTTGGCACAGAATAAGCTCATTGAGAGGTGGTCTGCCCATATGACGTCGCAGGCTCAACCCAACCATTCTCCATTCCCCCGTGGGGGAAACAGGAGGAGTGATGGGAAACCCCTACCGATATCAGCAGCGATAAGATGCTTGCAACAATCGAATATCTTCAGGTATGCAAATGGAGTACGAGTACACGTATGTGCAAGCGTCAGTGCAAGCCGTGAAAACCCGCGATGGCCCCGACAATCCATTCGATGCTGTGCAGTGGGAAGCAAGCACCTCCAATTCCCCTACCCCTTTTCACAACATGTTCTCTGTGTAAGTATGACTGTATGTTTTTGCATAGTCTGTACGGAGTACACCGTATCATGATGTCTTTGGATAATTCGTCGGTTCATTTTCTTTTTTGAATCACTTTACTTTATGGGGTACCGCTACGCCTGACAGCTGCTGGCAGCTGCATACTGCCTATTTCTACTGCCTCTTTCACAAGGAGGGGCATTTGGAGGGGCATTTGGAGGGGTCCTTCGCTTTGTACACTAAAACAAGGACGCTACAGCCGCCATGTGCCCCTCCAAACACCCTAAACAGCTTTTTGTTTGTTACGGAAACCAGGCAGCACAATTCCCAACTTCCCTTCCTCCAGCCCGCCACCAAATCCCTTCTTCCTCCCTATACCCTATACCCCATCTCTTCACCCTGTTTCTTGCTCGCAGCCCCTTCAATCCTTGATCCTGTCTTCTCACCTCCAAAAATCGACCCTTCATTCGGCAATGTTTCTTATTTCCATAGCGTCGCGGCACGGATAGCATAGCGTCAAGGCTGGCCCGTCGGTGTTGTGATGCAACGCGAACCCCACCAGTGACGAACGAACCCCCGCCAACCTCTGACGACCCAGACCCCTAGAGAGTCACCACCCTGCGTGGCCGTGTCCTTTTTTCACGAACCGGAGATTAAAGATTGATAGAAAAAGAAGCACATACGGGACCTATTAAAACCAAGTTCTTCAATATGGATGCTGCCAAAGCTGCGGCCACCTTTGGCCGTCCTCGAAGCGTCAAGGACATTACGGACTCTGCCGAAGCCTTTACCTTTAACCCCAATGTTGCCTTCAAGTTTTGGATCCGGTCGGCAAATATGCTTTACCAGGAGGTAAGCCCCCCTTCTTCTTCTTCCCTAATGCTTCTCTTCGTGTCCCGCCGCCCTGTCAAGACGCTTTGGGCCCATGGACTGCATCCTCCGAGCTCGGCTAACCAACTCCCGTCTTGACAGGCCATTCTGGCACTCAAAGACCACGACTTCTCACAAGCCTACCTCATGCTCTATCGTCACTCCGTCCTCGTCGTCAAATACCTACGCACCCACCCCGATTTCAAGGAGCCCGAAAACAAGAGACTCTACAAGCCTTTGTTCCAGCACATCTCAACCATTTTGAAAGAACTAGAGCGCCTAAAGCCCATCATCGAGGCCCAATATGAAGAATGGAAGAGAACGGCTCCCGAAAACGGGGCAAAAAGTCGACACGACACGGCCGGGCCTCCCTCGAATCAGAGGAAAATCCTCGATGCGGCCGAGAACCAAGATTTGGCCGTGGATCTAGCTCGCCGGGAGCTTCGCAAGCGCGATGCTATGCGGAGAGCTTCGCGTCATACCGGCTTGACGCACGAGGAGGAAATGGAGCGGCGCAAAGCCGGGAACTGGGACAGCCAGTGGGCTAGCATGCCCAAACGAGCGAACGACTCTACCTACGCATACACCGACGAAGTGGATTTGCGGCAACAGATGGAGGCTACGAGACGCAACCTCGATACAGTTGGCCAGCACGGACAAGATGGTTATGAATATAGAGAGAGACGGTCCGATACATCTTCTGCGACTCAATCTGTGTATCGGGGCAACAACAATTTCCAATATCCATCCACGTCGCGTTCCCGTCCCATTGAATATGACCCTGCTACCCTGCCGCAACTAGACACATCCGCGTCCCGCCCGCCACGGCCGCCCAAGGAATCGGCGCGGCCCCGGCGAGAAGAGGAACGGGTTGCCGTCATGCCCTCGTTCCCCGAAGCCTTCGACCAACCCCCTCGCATCATACATCGCCACCACCAACCCGATCAACCACGTCATGGACATTCGGATGCACCGTTTCGACTCCCCCCATTGCCCTCAAAAGAACCCCTCGACCTACGGTTCGACCCCTCGAGTCAGTACTCAGCGAACTCCTTTACGGCATCACCTTCCCTGGCTGCTCCGTTGTCACATGCACAGGGACCTCAGCGGCCGCCGAAAGAACGCGTGCCGAGCCCACCACGGCACAACGACGGCATTGCGGTGAAGAAGGAGAGGCTCACGTTTCGGCCGGCTGGGTTCCTCGAGAACGGTGACCCGATCCGGCCCGTCTTTCTCCCCAGCACGCTGCGTGATTCGTTCCTGGACATTGCAGCGCCCAACACGAACAAGGGCCTCGAGATGTGCGGTATGCTATGTGGTACATCCGTTAACAATGCGCTGTTTATCACGTGTCTGTTGATCCCGGAGCAAAAGTGCACGCCCGACACGTGCGAGACCATCAACGAGTCGGCCATGCTTGACTTTTGTCTCACAGAGGATCTCTTGATGGTCGGGTGGATCCACACGCACCCGACCCAGACGTGCTTCATGAGCTCGCGCGATCTGCACACGCAGGCCGGGTACCAGGCCATGATGCCCGAAAGCATTGCCATTGTGTGCGCGCCACGTTATACGCCATCGTAAGCTGTGATTTTGCTCTCCTCTTGTCCTCCCAACCCCCCTGAACACCCTTGCGACAGTGTCCCGGTGTTTCATCACGCCAATGCTGTCTCGTAGTAGCACATGTAGAACAGGTTACGACGAGACGCCAAGAAATGGCCAAAATTTCCATTCTTAACAGCTGTCAATTGTGGCATATTTACTAACCGCAGTTTCCAGATATGGCATCTTCCGCTTGACGTGTCCCCCCGGGCTCCCGCACATCCTTCAGTGCACGCAAACGGACACATTCCACCCCCACTCGGTGGACAATCTTTACACCAAGGCCGAGCACCCGCCCGGCCACGTGTACGAGACGTCGAAGCTTGAGTACTCGATACACGACCTGCGGCCATGACACGGGCTGAAACGGGGGAAGACTAGGCCGCGACGTTTGAGGTCTCTTTAGAGAGGAGCCTGGGCGAGACTCTGGCGATCTTGTGTGCCTTGCCGGGGACACCGGACGCCATCGCCTCCGCCGTCGCCTCCGCCATCGAAAAAGGTTCTGTCTATGTAGGCGTTTGGCGCCTATTTATTTTTTTTGCCGTGACCCTACTCCATCCATGGTTGACCTGGGGCAAGGAAATCGCGCGCGTCGCAGGATTGAAGCGCTCCAATCAGCCACCAAGAAAGGTTGATTGGTCTCCGTCTAACTACCTATGATACTTTTAACGAATTACATGTTTCTACTGGGGGGTTCTTTTCGTGATAGTTGACATGAAGGATAGCATTCCAAGCAAGATGGAGAGTAAAGAGGAGATGCAGACAATTAATAGGAGAAGAGGGATGGCGAGATAGGCTTAAATGTACGAGGGTGCCTACTCAGAATGAGGGCTTGACAGTTGCACGCAGTCGTAATAATACAGGCAAAAAAAAAGGCAATGAATTTGAATTGAATTGAATTGGAATTGGAATTGGAATTGGAATTGGCCTGTGGTGGGGCCGGATTTCCCATAACGTAAGCAAGACGAGCCAATGATCTGACCTTTCCGCTCCAGTCATGGACCAAAAAAATTCCTACCCACTAGCAAAGTGCCAAACGAAGTGGCCAAACAAGTCCAAGAGGCTACTGGAGGAGTCAATTCCTCTCACGTAAAACGCGTTTAATTACTCTACTTTTTTTTTCTATTCTCTTGAGACTCATATCCTCTTTTTTTTTTTCAATTCTCTCTATTTGATGTGTGCATCTAGGTCTGGTCTGGTCGATCAATTCAACCCCCCGCCGCCATGGCCGACACGTCCAACGCACAGGGCGTAAGGGTGACTCCCAACACGGTACCTATGAATAAACCTGTCAAATTCGTGGCAACTGACACCAGCGGGCTGCCAATGAAGCGCCAACAGGTTGCCCAGGCGTGCGAAGAGTGTCGTAGGAGGAAGGTACGAGTGTGGCTCACCAAGGCTTTCCTTCTTTCTTTTTTTCTTCGATCTTGTTTGTTTCTTTTCAACTCTACATCTCTGCATCTCGTGTGTGAACGTATTCAACTGACTTTTGCTTCTCCGTGTGCTTTTATAGAAGAGGTGCACGCATCAACCTGGAAGTAGCGGGGCTACCAACGGCGACACATCGGCGAGGACTTCGCCTACGCCTGGCTCGATCCCGCCGACACCTGTGGTCCTTCGAAAGAGGGGCCGGCCAAAGGGTTCGACAAAGTCTTCCCCATCGTAAGGTTTTTTTCTTTCTTGGTCCATCTTCAACGCCGGCTTGTGTGCGGTGTATGTGTGGCTCACCGCAATTTTGAGTAGGGTGGCCAGAGTGGGCGCTTCGGGTCAAATGGGAGTTTTTGATACCACCATGACTGGCATGGGACCCCCGTCGCCCCCTGGTACGGGTATGACGACATTTTCTTCGACGCAGGGGCCGTCGCGTCCGCCGTCGATATCGTCAACAGATGGTCTTGGCGGCGCCGTGCCGCAGCGGAGTAGCCACACTCGGATGGCACCGGGCGTAGCTCACCTCGTCGGTGGCGATGGGACGGACTCGTCTCAAGTGCGACTTACTAATGGCTCTGCGACAGCGGCGGCAACGTCCTCGTCGCTGCACCCGGTGATTCCGCGCTTCGTCGGAGACTCAAACCCCGAGGGCATGTTTATCGAAGCTACGAGCCCCGATGCCGACCGTCCGGGCTCCCGCAAGGGAGGCGATGTGGGAATCTGGTTGTCCGCGGGCGGTCTACCAAGCGGCTCCCGCCCATCCTCCATCTTTGATCCCGTTCTTTTACCGCTTGTGCGCAAGGAGTATCTCCCCTGCCTACCGCCCGATTCCGACTTTGGCCGACTTCGGACCTTTTACTTGCAAAATATTCACCCCATCTTCCCCGTGATTCCCGAGTCCGCGCTTGAGTCGACGAATTCGACGCCCGACGATGTCGTGCTCAAACAAGTTGTCAGTCTTGCGGCGTCGACGAGCCCCGAGATGCGTGGCCACTTGCGTCTCCGCACGCACGGCACCGAAGTGCTCCCCGTCAGCACATTCATGCACAACATCTCGGCCGCGTCACGCGCCATTCTCTCGACGTCGATTATTTCCGACCGCATCACGCACATTCGCGCCAATATCCTCCTTTCTCTCTACGCGCAGCCCACAAGTCCAGACGAGGGCGACTTACCGGCGCACTTTGGTGCGCGCGCCATTCACCTCATCCAATCCCTTGGTCTGCACCTCCTTAAAGAGGACGTCGGCACATCGAATTACAACGAGTTGCTCTCGCTGTTTTGCGCCGTCTGGGCTCTCGATCGATTAAATGCGGCGTTTTACGGCCGGCCCTGCTTGCTTCACGAGCGGGACATAGGCGTCAATTTAGAAGAGGGCATTTGTCGGGCGCCGGCGTGCTTTCGACTTTTCTTGTCGATTATTCAGTGGTTGGACAAGGTGATTGACTTGTATCGGCCGGGGCCAAGTGCCGAGGTCAAGGGGTACGAGAAGATGCCCTTTATCGACCTTCCTGTGCTGGAGAGCATGATTGTGAATGCTGGGGCGTTGAAGGTGCCCAGCAATCTTCTAGGTTTGTTTTTTTTTTTTTTTTTTTTTCTTTCCTTTTTTCCTTCTTATTTTCCCTCTTCGCTTCCTTTTCTCTCTTTTCTCTTCTTGTCTTATCTTGTTCAACGATATCAGTTTTTCCTGGCGATGCTAACCGCAAAAAAAAACAAAAAAAAACAGCAACGATCGAATGCTTCTACCACGCCGTAATAATCCTCTCCTGCCGCCTTCCTCGCCCTGATGCCCCGGTCACAGCATCTTCCACTATTCCCCCGCCCTCGGCAAACGCACGCCGCTCCCTCGCAGCAGAGCGTATCGCCTCTGCGGTGCCCCGCGACAACCTCAGTCCCTTCCCCTTCGTCCCCTACGCCATCTCCCTCGCACTAAGCGTAGAATACCGCAAGATGCGCCACACGCTACTCCCCATGTTCCGCGCCCGCTCCACGGCGGCATTCAAAGCAAACTGCGAACTGCTTAAGAGGTACTCGGACACGTTTTGGAACGCGCGGGTGGTTCGCATGCTTGGCGAGCGTGTCCTCGAAGAGATGGGCCGCGCAGCAACGGCTCTGGCACCGCACGTCACAGAAGAACACAGCGTCCGGGCCTCTGCGTCACAAGTTGCCGACCCCGCGCAGGGTTCCGCACAGGGAAATACAAACGTCGTGTCTACTGCCGAAGGAGTGCAGATTCCCGGAAGCCGCCGGATAGACTTTGCTAACATTGGCGCCATGTCGGAACTGGATGTTTTCGACCACTTGGATCCGAATTTCAATCTCGATGCGGTGGATAACGCCATGGGGGCGAATTTGGAGATTGGATTGGCGATGAACTGGAGTAATTGGGCATCGTGGGATTCCTTCAATTAGCTGTTCTAGAGTTTGCTTTTTTTTTCCTTTTTGTTCTTTTTTTGTTCTTTTTTTTTCTTATTGGGCTTGTTTTATGTTACGCGCCTCGTAATGATGAGACGATGTTTTCTTTCTGTCTGGTGTGGTTTCTCTCGCCTCTTCAGTCAAGGGCGTGAATTCGGTACAGGATATTCGGACGTTTTAGCATAATTAGGCACGCGGGTTTTCGAGTAGAATTTCCACTCTCGTTCTGAAATACAACAGCAATACCATTCTTTGAAAAAGGAGTTTCCGGTCTGGCGTCAAGTCTGCCACATGCAAGTCTACGTGGCGATGCTGGGGATCCGGCCGTCATGCATAGGGCGTGCGTTTGCAATATAAACTAGAGATGACACTACTATTTCGATTGGTACCACGTTAGACTCTCAAAACTTGATAATGTGCCTTCCTTCACCCCTGTTCCCAGAAACAGCCTCGACATCAACAGCGAATTGCCTACTTAGCTATTTCAATAATCCTCCCTGAAAACGGTCTATACTTCGCCTTGACCCCGGCTGAACCTGGTTGCTGATTCGGTGCCAGTGTTATCTTCTCCTTTTGGGTGGCTAGTTTGCTCATGGTCCAAAGGGCACATCAGGCGGCAGACGTTCGTTGCACTCGAATTGACCGCACAGTCTCTCCAGCGGCTAGGGAAATGGCCTTGAGACAATTCCACGCAAATGCTTCTGTCCGGGTCATACTGATGACGATCTCCACTGGCGGAGCATCATGCATGCATGACGATATAATACGGACTACATATTACAAGGCGGACTTCCCCAACTAAATGGCGCATCAAACCCGTTTCAAAAACTGGACAAATCTTCCAATTTTCCAAAGCATCTCCAAATATCCAACATAGCAACAAAACAATCATTGCAAAGATGGTCGTCTTAAACATCTCCCATACAGCCCCGATAAACACCCCCGAGCATGCCCCCTTGTCCCCAGAACAAGCCTGGAAAGCCCTCGCCCAAAAAGCGCGCAATCCAGCCCTCTTCATCCCCATAATCCAGTCCTACAACATCCTCTCGGACAAAGACGACACCGTAACCTCGGTGACGACGTTTAAGCCCGGTACTGTGGTCCACGGATCTACTGTTAGGGGAGAATGTACGCTCATGGGACCTTGTCGGTTGGATTATCGGTTGAGTGATGGGAGTTCAGCTGTTAATTTGATTTCACGGGGGGGAGAAGAGGGAGAGTTGTTTTTGACTTTTTGTTTTGCGTGGGTTCATGAGGGTGTTGAGGGGGGAGGGGAGGAGGCTTTGGAGTTGGAGAGGGCGCATCGTGAGGTTTGTCTCCTTTTTCCTTTTTTTTTTTCCTTTTTTCTTTTCTTTTCTTTTCTTCTCTTCCTTGGTCTTTTTATTTGCGGTGCCAAGTGGCTTGTCTTGCCTCTTTTTATTGCTAGGGAGGGATGATGTGCTAATACTGTTGGGATAGGTTGCAAAGACGGCAGTTGAACAGACGGTCATTACCATGAGGAGACTAGTTTCCGAAGGCAAGGTCTAACTTGCGGGGAGAAGCAGACTAAATTAAGAGGATACTATCAGGGTTCCTTTGCAATCTAAAGCGCAGACTTCACATATCTCAAACCAAGACTCAAGGGACCCAAGCCTTTCCAAGACGGAAGCCGCCGTGACAATGTAGAACGTTGGTCAAACGTGGGATTGGGAGGTCTAACGGACGCAGGAAGAAAGAGTCGTAGGAATTTAGGATTTGGACCTGTCTTAGACTAGCAGCAGCGACCAGTTCTCCGGAAGAGCCGTACCACGATTCAGGTACCACTACTGTCTCCGGATGGAAGATATAATGTACCGGGAAGTCCTGATACAACACAGCCCGGCCGTCGGCGTGGGCTTCTCTTGAAGGCTGGGCTATGTGGTAGAGGAGCACGGTGGGATCGGACCAGTTGATCTTCAGAAAAACGATGGCATCCCCGTTGGTAAGGTAGCCGTACCCGAGACCAGCCTCAATCATGTAGTGATGGCATCTGGGTCGGGGCGGCGGCGGAGAGTAGCTCAGCATAGTGTTTGAAACGGGCGGGATCGGCAGTGGGTATAGTGGTCTTGTGGACGACCTCTTCGAGAATGCTCATGGGCCGCACGCCCTGCTCGAGGTGCGAGGTGTGCAGCTTATGGGGGGCCTTGTATTTAATGACAAAGGCGACGTGTTTCTGGTGGTCGGTCTATAGGACGATCCGTACAGGATCTTCGATGCAGTTGCTCTGCACAAAGATCAGGCCGGCTTCTTCGGTGACGGGGCGGCCGGGCATGCGGTCTCCAACGGCCTCGAGAGCCGAGAGACTTTCAAAGAGCCGCTGATGGCCGGAATAAGTCGGCCAGGAAACTTCTTATGGTGGCTTCCTTTCGAGAGAACACTCCCCGTGCATGCTTAAAAAGTCTACCGTGTTTATCATACTCGCACGTCTATCTTTCTTGTACTCTTGCCAAGTTAAGCCCCAGAGTAATACATCGTATATCCCCAAGGGCCCAGCTTGTTCAACTACCGGTAAAAGTTATGCCGAAATTCCTCTGCCCAAAGGCAACAATACAATCTCATCTATGCTCAGAAAACACAACCCTCATCAGTTATAGCAATCCCAACGAAGCACCAACTCTAAAAACTCCCCAACTTACCCTCCCACCTTCTCTAACACCATCCTCGCCTCAAAAACCTTCTCACTATCCTCCCCGACAAAAACCCCCAAACTCTCCACCGCCATCCTAGCCCACCGCCTCGCCTCCCCCTTGAACCCCAACTTCCCAAACACCCGTGCAAGCGTAATATAAAAGTCTCCTGTCTGCACCGTGAGACCCTCTTCCTCGATAAGTTCAAGAATTTCTTCAGCAAGAGACATGACAATATCAAAAGGGTATGATTTTGCGGGTGCATCGTCTAGTTCGGTGAGAATGGCCTGGATGCGATCTCGGTTTGCATCTGAGGGGTCACTGAGGACTGGGTTTGTGCAGAGAGGGCATGAACAGGTGAATCCCCAGCCTCTGATGAAGTCTTTTCGAAGAGAGGTTGGGAAGTTGAGGGGAATATCTGATGTTTTCTTGTTAGATTGATGTTTCTTTTCTCTCGCTGGATAAATGAGTGACGGGGAGGGGGGGGGGGGGGTGGTAGGCTCACAGTTGACGGTGAGTTCTTCCCCAGGCGCAATATCTCGTCTGGCAACAACTTCCATATGCAAATTCCGTCGTGAAAATCGAGTATAGCAACTACATCATTACATCGCTCCGTGTAAGCAGCACTCGCAAACGCCCTCCATCAGTCAGCACTTACTTTGGTCGACAATCATGGTTCAACCTCTGTACTCCATTAGCATCTCCCTCTCCCGTCAAATCCAAAGAAGAGAAGAGTACTCACAGAAATCTCAGGAAATAAACCATGAAAATCCTCTCTCCCATCAATAACGATCCCAAAACAATTCGTCCTCATAATATCCTCCAAAACATCCATCCCATCATCTCGAAAAGCCAAGCCAAAAACCTCATCCCTCCTCAAAGTAGGCAAACCCATAACCCCCCTCTTCAAAACCGCCCTTGCCATACCTTTGGAAATGCCCTCTGGTGGACGAGCCAACATGACAACAGCTGGTAAATCCCTCAATACAACTTCACCATTCGAAATAGTTTCGTTGGCAATAGCTCCTTTTCCTTTGCCCTCTAGATCTCGAACTTCAAACTTCGGTAAGCTTGATGATGAGGGAGCAATTGGACTCCATTTCTCCCATATTCCATCTGAGTCAAGGATGTATTCCAGAACTTTGGACGCTACATCTGGCGTTGAAAGAAATGTAATTCCATGCGTACCGCGAAACTCGTCGTACGAGTAAGCGCAGTACTTTGATTTGTATGGCGGAGAGGGATACGCACACGTAGGACGTCGAGACCACGGTGCCCACGTTCCCAACGGCCCGGCCTTTTCATCGTCGATGATCTCTGCGCAGGCGTTTATTGCATTTGAAGGGTCAAGGGGTCCGAGGGGTGTCCAAGGACATGTGTTTGTTAGGAGTAGGGTCTGTGCTGTGAGTTGGGCTGAGACTGAGACGAGCTCGAAGAGGAGAGATAGTAGTATAATTTGAAGGACTGAGCTCGCCATCTTCATTATAGTGTCCCTCGTCTGAGGAGTTTTTAAACACCAACGCGACCCCTTATTGATCAAACCGTGATGAGAAGTCTTGGATTCTAGATTGTTCTCCAAACCTGTGAAATCATCTAAAGAAACCAATGAGCAACCTCTGCATGCCATAAACGATGAAGAAGGTTACCAAAATGCCACATCACCCCCAAACACTTTTCTCACTGAAGATCTTTCCTTTTTGCCTGTAAGTCAACCCGCCCAAATTTCCCAAGACAAATACTTTCTACACTTCAAATCTATCCATGCTTAAGTAAACTTGTCCTTTGGACCAGATTAGCCGACAGGGCTGTTTTGTACAATATTCTTAGAAAAAAAAAGGGGGGGGGAACTGGTGAGCACGAAATTTCTGCTTGGTGGGAAGCCCAGACTAAACACAACTCACTGCGAAAGACACAGATACAAAATCAAAGGGAGAACCCTGGGGGGATCGGAGTTTTTGTAGTTTCTAGAGCTTCTCATGTCCCCATTTAGCAACTGCAGTAATGTGGCGGATGAAATCTTCACAGCCTTGGGTTGTTGTGAGATAGAACCAGTCCAACACAATTTGGAACAAGGAATTCGATGGCGTGAATGTTTCGTTGAAAGAGGAAGAAAGAGGGATGTTGGAGATGAAATGCCATCATTATTTGAACAGTCGAAACCACGCGAGATAGCAGGTGGCGGAGAGCGACAGCGGGGTTGGCAAAGTAAAGAGACAAGTAACGACAGCGAATGTGCGTAGGGCGCTGGCCAGATGGAAAAGTCAAAAAGAAAGAAGAAGAAGCAGACATGAGGAGCTTCGGGTGGAGCTTCGGGTGGCTGACGTGCAAATTCCAATCATTCCTTTCAAGGAAGGGGCTTCCGAACAGACCACAGCTCTTGCCAAATTTGAATTCCGGATCCCAGCACGCACTTTTTTTTTTTTTTTCACTTTAGCCCGCCCATTCGTTTCTACCTACAGGACCAACTTGCACAGCCTACCGTGTGAAGCGGCCCGTAATGTAGACCGTTGAAGGCTCAACATCGCATCCAGGCCGCCCTCGAGATAGCCAATGAAGTGAATGTCGAGCCCTCAAGATAGAAGCGCCGAGGCCGACGACCTGGCCGCCGTAGTGGGGTCGTCTGCAGTCTGCAGGGTGTGTGGATTCTCAACTTTCAGTTTTTAGTGCCCCGTATTAGGAGCTATTATTCAGTCGGATCCAGGCCCCAACTTCTGGAAGCAATGATTGGCCAATAGCATATCCAATCATCTACCACCATTCTCAAGTGGGGACCCACTCCAGTCAAACGATTTTCCAAAGCTTCTTTTTTTTCTCCCATCTCGAAACTCGACGACAAACCACAAAGGACGCGCAAAGGCCCCCCCCCAAAACCACCCACCTTCCCTTCCACCGAGCTCTTCCCCCAAAATGAAGCTCTTCGGAAACTCTATCCGCCAAGTCCGGCACCTAAGGGTCCTCCGCCAAACCCAAACCCCCCTCCCAAGACCCCTCCTCCAACTCCGAACCCACAGCACAACCCAATCCATCCCAACTTCCACCAAAGACGCAATCACAAAGATCATCCGCGGCGAATACACCGGCCTCGAAGACGGCCCCTCGACAAGCGGAACAATCACGGCCGCCAAACCCCTCGACCTAGAAAACATCCGCTATGCCCGACCAGTTCCCGTATCTCCCGCCTACTTTGCGAGATCACCGCGCTTCATCGACGATTGGGTCCACGTAGAATCCCTCCTCGAGCAATATCGTCACCTCCCCACCGCGCCCACAAGCGAATTGAAACGCGTGGCTTGGAAAACAAAAGAAGATTACCGCCAAATGACGGGAGAACCCGTGCGCGCAAGCCACTACTCCATCGCCTTGTCCGTCGTCAAAAGACTGTATCAAATCCATCCGACCATGGTCCCCGAAGCCGTGAAAACCGCCTTGATAGGTTGGCAAAAGGACATTGATCCGTTCTCCAACGTGAAAAAAGTCACCCCCATTGACAAATTCGGCCGTGCTATTGGTGTCGGACGGAGAAAGGAAGCTACGGCAAGGGCATGGGTCGTCGAAGGCACAGGCGAATTCCTCGTCAACGGAAAGACCCTTCCCGAGGCTTTTGGCCGCGTACACGATCGCGAAAGCGCACTTTGGGCCCTCCATGCTACGGGCCGCACAGATAAATACAACGTTTGGGCGATTGTCGAGGGAGGTGGTACGACAGGTCAAGCCGAGGCTCTCACTCTAGCTGTATCGCACGCCTTATTGGCTCACGAGCCGGATTTAAAGCCCGCTTTACGACGAGGTAAGAAGCTTTCCTCCCCCCTCCTTGTCCTTTGTATGATTTCTGCGGATGAAGAGGCTAACGTTTGTAATAGCCGGTTGCGTAACTCGTGACCCGAGAGCCGTCGAACGAAAGAAGGCTGGCCACGTCAAGGCTCGCAAGAGCCCTGCCTGGGTCAAGCGGTAAACGGAACAGAAAAGAAAAAAGAAAACGTCAAAAATCCAACCGCCCTTGTTCTCTGGGCTTGCCATATCCTGGTTTTATCGGGGTATCTCGGCATTCCCAGGGGCAAATGTGTATCCCCCAACATCATGTATACTCCCCCAATTTTTTATTCTGTATCATACTTCCTGCGATAGAAAGGCTTATAAAGCGTTGTATTTTCTTCATTTCTCTTGTTCCCTCTTCTTTTCTTCCTGTTCTAAATCTCGTCGAGAGATTCGATATTCGACAAAACGGGAGTCGACTAACTTCAAGACCCTCATTCTCGTTAACTTTCTTTTCCAGATCCGTTCCGTGGGCAAAAGGGGAAGTCAATGTGCCGTGCTAGGTAAAGTAGATTCCCGCGGAAAGCAGCTTGCAAAGCCAAACGGAAGAAACCAAATGGTTCTTCATCACTTCAAGGTATTCTATTCTGCTTTTTCGATCCCGCTGACAGCCAGTAGCATACCGAAGCTGAGATGAATTCAGGCGTGCTGTCTTCATTAATACCAAGACCGAAAATATATATATATATATATATCCAACTTTATTTTATAGCCCGCCATTTCGGTTCTCAAGTCAAGTCCGTCCGCCTTCCCCGAAACATTAGCCTTTCACGTCTAAAGCGATGAACCCTGAACAAGATGTCCATTTCAAGCAATGAACTAGGCTACAGCATTTTCCTCCTGCCAAGTCAACGCAGGCCTTCGGCCTCCCGCCTCTTCGCAAATCGTCATCTACTCTCGTCCAAACTTTCCCATCACCATGTGATCACGATTGAAGAAAAAAACAGCCTATTAAAAATGAAACGCCATTTGCATTTATCCAGAAAATCTTCCGAGAAATAAAGATTCGCCTATACCGGTGTCAGATATAAGGGTCTGCCATGAGAGTCATCTGCGAGGGGGCCCGCCTCGTGAAGAGCGATATACGAGATGATTGATTTGCGTTGGCTGGTTGATCACGCCAGGGTGAATTCGGATACAATTTTTAGGAGCATCATCATGGAAACATATCGACTGTTCTTTCGAGATGGCACTGGTCTCGAAGTCTACGAGCGTCATGGCTCCATTGTCCCTGCAGATGCGGCATAAGCATCATCGTGATACGCACAGAATTTGAGACTCGCCAACCTTCAAAGTGAAAGTGGCCATCGATATGAGATGGGAGATGCGCATTTGCAATTCTTCTTGTCGGGGCCGGTCATATGGAAAGCTCGTTACATCCCAATCATGCTGAATACGGAGTCGAAAGCCGACGAGCTGAGCGCAGACAGGGTCCTCCATGTTTCGAGGGCAAAGCTAAAAAAGAAGACGAAAAAGAAAAAATCATAGGAGCTTATTAGAATTGGCTCGGTTAATCGCATCCGATCTTCCACGGAGGATGGAGGAAAGGCAGGTATTCTGTCGGCCTATCCAGATCTACGGATGCCATGCCCGTTACCAAGACTCGCAAAAATCCGTCTTCGTTTCCAGACATGTCGCGCATATCGCCGGCCGGTCGACCCAGAACTTGCCTTTGTTGGCTCCCCGATTGGCTTAGAGGTTGCTCCAGGATGCGCCAGGATGTTGGTCCTGTCTTTTGAAACCGCTGTCGCCGGCTCATGTGCACCCGGTAAAAGGCAGGGCAGGTGGGAGCACAAAGACAAGGGATGAAGGCGTCCCAGGTTATTATTAGGACGGGCCACGGCTTCCTTGCCGACCGCTAAGCTCAGATGGCCGCCTAGGGAACCAGAAAATCAGACTAGATGGTAGGATGACGGCCCAACTTGCGAGTCGCGAACCTACCTCTCCCTACCTCTCCCTACCGCCCCACGGACAGCGTCCCCCGGGAATTGCTTTACAAGCTCATTACATGTGAGTTTGCGGCTCTTTATGGCGCGCAGAAAGAAAAATAACAGGAAACCTCAAACAAATTGCAGATACGGTTGCGAAGATTTGATCTGCGTTGGTGAGGGTCAATTGGACAAATCTACCCACCCCGGTCCCAGGGTGGCATTGTAGAGACATGATCTACGATCAAGGCATCAACCATTAGACCGTGATCTACCGTGGGTACAAGTGCCTTCGCAAAGCATCCGAACCATGGTACAGACGGCGACAAAACCCGAAAGCATGATGGTGTCGCAATCAAAAATTGGTACGGCGCACGTCTACCGAAGATTGGGATGATGCAGAATGATGGCAAGGGTTTCGAGAGGAGGGGAGGGCTGATGTAACGGACGAAGGAACTGCATGCCGTCGCCCGTGAGAAGGAGAAAAACGTGCAGTCGATCGACGTCCCATGGTATAATCCCATCGCTCGTCACGCCCCTGTCAGCCATCAGAGCAGAGCGCACCACGGGGCTCGCCACGATTTCAGAAACCTCGATCAGCCACTTGGACCAGGAACTCAAGAGCGATCCCGGATGATGGAAAGTCGAAAAGGTCATAGACTGGGTATAAGGAGCAGTTCGGTTACATTCCGGTTGCAAATCATGCATCTCGCGCAAGTCGGTTTTGTGGGGTGTCGCCTGTGGCCCTGTGGCCAGCCATTCATGTAGGTGTGCAGGATGGCAAGAAGAGCTCGATGAGAGCCCAGTCGAATAAAGTCGGTCGATCTCTAATTTGTTCTTGGATACGGATAGACAGGTACTTGGAAGTGGGCGGATGGACGTTTAGTTACTGGCCGGTTCGTTGAAAGACAGAGATAGTAGCAGTTAGAGAGGGGAGGGGCGTGTGCCTTCAAGTGAAGGACCAGGCCGCTCTCTCCTCTGGTGACGGGGAAGCGCCCGGAATTTCATCTTGTCCACCACTTGCCATGCTATGCCACCTACCACACCGACCGAGAGCCTTCTCATCTTGCCATGCTTGCTGTGGCTCCCAATTGCACCCAGTGGTTTTCCTTTTTTTTTTTTTTTTTTGCCTAGCCTGCTTGGGATACGGAGTAGATGTTGGCGTGTTTTGGCCTTCCGGCTATATTGTACATGCATAATCTGTACGGACTGAGATGATCTTGGGCCGATACTTGTCAGCATCACCACTCAACACGCTGCTCGTCCTGCAACCCGCGAAACCTTTTTTTTTCTTTCTTTTCCATTTTGTATGGCGTAATAAAAAGGACAAGACATCGGATACCATTGTCAGATGATGAATGCGGTTGTATTAGGTTTGATTTGCACCAGGACCAGGGGGGCGACGAACAGACGGTTGAAAAAAAGGCCATGCAGAACAAGGCCTAGTACGGAGTGCATCATAGATAATAATATGTACTCCGTAGCGTAGTCAAGAACTTTTGCGTTGGCATGCCAGATTGAGCAAGACTTGCCGCTGAAGGGGAATGGTCGGCCAGCGGGCCAGAGTTTCCTTTGCGCCAATCCGGCCAACATAAAGGATGTCACGGATTAATGGTGAATTTTTCGAGGTCAACAGTGCGCACTGTCTCGAAAGAGATAGAAGTTTCCCGCTCCGGGCACAGAATTTATCAACAGAGCGAAACACGAACCCCACGATGCTTAATTGATAAAATCGGGGTGTTTGGCGTTGTCCTGAGCTAACCCGCAGTTGTGGTACTCCCCCTGGTCCTCGCCTCGGAGAACAAGTGTAGTACGGAGTAGCAGGGTTGGTCATCGAGATGGAACGTCGTAATAAGTGCAAACGATTCCTGCCCGTTCTTAATCTGCGCCTCCTCCACACGCACACGCACCCGCACAAACGCACAAACACGTCCGTGCCATGCAGACCACATTCGAGCATATCCACGGGAGTATTCTCCCGTACGTGGTCGCATTTCTCTGTGCATGCATTGAGGCATTGGGTAGCACTGATGTTGAGATCCGACATTGTACCAATCACATTGGCCTTTTTTTTTTTGTGCATATCCAATGCGGTGGTCGTGTTCTACGAGGAGTCGGCGGTAGCAAGTATTTGTGCTCGTTCTTCTATTTGGGTAGCTGGCCCTGTTCGATCACATATGTTGTCCTCGTTCGTGTTTGTGCCAAGGGAGGTCTAACCCAAACTAGCCGAGTTTTGGGAATGCCTCTGGTTGAGGAAACGAATGAACTGTTGGCCGGTCGAGGCCCGGCCAAGTCTTATGCGTTGGCACACCCATGTCGTCCTAGAGAGCCGAGAATGATTGCTGATGGAATAATATGCCGAACAGGAGAGGCTATTGAAAGTGTCCAGGATATGCCTGCCAGGTCGAAACAAGTGAAGTCTAGGAAGGGGGGGGGAAAGGAATTCAAATACCATCAAAGATTATTAGGGCGGCAGTGTAGTGGCTCCGTGGCTCTGCTCCATAGGGCAATCCATAGAGGGCAAAAAGTCCACCAAACAGTGCTTGCTGTACTGTAGACTACTGTATGTACCCTTGAACCCTTGTACCATGCAGGTACTGTATCACATTGAAGGTCAGGGTATATTTTAGCCAAAGGAGACAGTTCGAATACACTACTTGTACTATTAACATACTCAGTACTCCGTATGCTGCATCTTACGGGTCTGTGGCCACAACGTCGCGCCCTCAATCATAGGCCTTCTTGGGCGGCCCTCCCTTCTGGAAACATCTTAGAAGTGGACGTGTATCGTCGGTACCACAGACAATGCCAGCCATATTGGGCACGTCGAAGCCTGGGTCCGATTGAGGGGGGAATGTTACAGTCCCATCAAGACTCGAGCAAAGTTGCGATGACACTTGGATGTAACTCGACATCAACATTGGCTCCCACTCCTCATTATCACTTACTGAAGACATGTCAAAACAAGGAGACCACTTGGACGGGGGAGCCAAGGAATACGCCGTGAGTTTGCCACATACTGCCAGCTGCCGTTTCTCCTCATACTCTTATAACCAGGGCCTGCCAGTTGAACCATTCAAGGAGAGCCTCAGGCTCAGGTGCAGAATACTCGCATGTGTTATTGCCCTTTTTGTCTCCTTTCCATTTCAGGTTGAAGAATTTTTCATGGCCTCTGTAGTCATAAGTGAGGAAGGTGCATGGTGGAGTCTCCGCGGTCGAGGTGGTCGAGGTGGCACCTACCTTCCAGATCAAAAGCGTGGTAATAGTTGAAACTGCAGACCTTCAAGCGTCATCCTGTCTTCCCCCCCTTGTTCTCCTCTCCTGTTCTCCTCCTCACTTAGAGAGCCCATTCGGAACCCTCCAGAACCCTCCAGAACCCTCCAGAGCCCCTCCAGCATGTTTCATCCCACTCATTTCCGGCTCTTCACTACTCTATTCCTTTCCTGGCTCCTTGTTCCATGATCTCGAAACTTCTGGCATTCTTCCTTATCCTATTTTCGTTTGGTTCCTACTACAAGATGCGATGTCACAATCCCCCGCCGCACCAGAAGACAGCAAACGAACCCTGGAAACTCGATGCCTGCATCATCTGACAGGGGACTCGGTGACAATGGACTTCGGTAGATCGACACTACTGAACGACTGGGGTCCCCACGCCAACACCATGTCAAGCAACTCGATCAGAACCAAGACTCACAGCCTAATAATCGATTGATAGCCTGGCTTTACCACCTCGCCTGTTACATATCAACTTCTGAATGCAGAATGTGACGACAAAGCCAATCCTTAGCTATTCAGAACATGGCTCTTTGCTTCCCTCGCTGTATCTAGACGGATGGGTTAAGCGATTCAAACCATATTCATAAGACGCCATTCGCAACAGACCGAGCAAAACAAAACTGAGGACGTGGCCCGGTTTCTACGGAATGGAAAGGGCAGAAAGAATTAAAACAACTGCATCGGCCCCGAGCCGGCATACCCCGCCCCCCTTCAAGCCCCCGTAAAACAAGCGAACAACACTAAAATGAGAGGCACCGGCTCGCCGCCGTTGGTCTCGGGCACTGGTAGTATGACTGACAGCCTAAGAGGGTCAAGCCTCCCCTGTTCCTAATGCGGCATGCACTACTTGGTTTCCTCCCAAGGATGCAGCACAGATGGATTCAACGCTACCATCATGGCGGTTGCGAGGATTGCCGGGTTTTGTTAACCAACTCCACTGACGACGACCTGCGAAAGAGGCGAGCCCTGAACTTGAACGAGAAACAAGAAGAAAAAATAAACGAGTCGAGTATGGGGGTACTTGTACTCACGTCTTCAGCAGTATCATGGACCAAGCGTCCCAGGATTCGCCTAGATCTCGTGGCCCGAAGCATGGAGCTGATGCATGTTCTCCCCGCGCTGACAATGTCAAAAGATTTCGATCACGACAGGTGATCATTGGCGTGGTGCGCCCGTACCATTCGTTCGCAGGGTGGTTGGTGCACCCGTAAAACCATCCACATGAAGGCATTCTCTTTAAGCCAGCCATAGGGCGACAGCCTGAACAAGATCCCAGTCCTCTGCCCCCACTAACATCAAAATGCACCCACCTCGGAGCTCATCCCTCAGCGTATTCGAGAGGCAACTGAATTAAGGTCAACCACTAGACAGGGGGGGAGGGGTACATGTACACCCCCTTTCCAACACACCCTGATTGAGAGATCCGCCGTCCCCCTCCATGTCTAGTCAACCACGGAGTATTTCTAGCAACGCCATGTTCCGGCCCCCATGACCAGAGCTACAGAGAGAGGCATCAGCTACTACTTTCATTCTGCATCTGACACGTTCCGCAAAATGACGAGGCTTCTCACAGCCCAGTCGAAAGGCAGCCCCCATTGCGATATCGAAACAGTGTACCAGATTCCAACAAACCAGGAAGAGCCCGCCCGCGGTATGGTGGCCTCCTGGTTATTCACTTTTGCTTGTCCTCGCTCCAGAGTACATATCGACAATTTCTCATCTTCCTCGCTGAGCCCACATTCTCCCCACCCTTCTACTCAGCTTGGTCTGGTTACGCTGGGCGTTCTCTTGTTGTTTCTCCCATGACGTGTTTTGCCTCTCTCGGCTGGTTCCTTGGACCAAATTTTCCCACCAACTGGCTTGCTCACTTTTGGTTTTTAGTTATGCATAGACTATGGCAAGCCGTCCGGTAACAATTGCCATCCCTGTCTGTATTCGTGATTCCTCGCCTTAGAACCGTCGCCCTACCGCTTTACAGCATCCCGGCCACACATACACGCCGACCTGTCATTCATTTGTTCTCCGTCTCATCTCCAGCACAATAACAACTCCTTCGTGGCAACTATCATCTTCAAGTCTCCACCTCGCGTAGCAGAGCCAGCCATAGCAAGGGATCAATCAGTCTCTAGTGCTCCCTACCCGTACATCTTATCCAGGCCGTTCTTTTGGATGAGCCCTACTGGCCCTTGTCTAGGATTCGAAAACCAAAACGAGCGACAGACCCCTCGTTCCAGAGCACAAATACACAAATACGACAGACATTGGCCCGTGGGCCCTGAAAACAAAGCAAGAAACACAATATATAAAAACATGCGAGAAGGATACTACGGAAACCGAAGACTCGTGCTTCCCTACTCCCTTTTATCAACTGCCCTTTTATCGTAAGCTCCTTTGCAGGTCTTTGGGGTTGTACTTTTTTCAAGGGGAAATTTTTTATATAACTCCTTGCCTCATTTCCTTTCATCCCGCGCTGAGAATCATTTCCTCATTTTCTTTTCTTTTTTTCTTTTCCCTTCTCAAATCTACAATCAAACAGACCAAATTTAATCTCCTAAAGACGGAATCCTCCGTTTTCTTTTTTACAAACCCCCACCTCGCCTATACTCTATCGTTGACGCTCTCTCGCGAGGCCCAAAAGTTTACCCTTCGTCATCGAACCGCATCACATCTAGCGATGCCACTTTTATGAGTAATGCACCCCTCTCGCATCGTCCTCTCGGGCCAGATACTGATCCTGGAGAATATCCCCAGACATTGAATATCCCCCTCTCTTATCCCTGTTCCAGCTGCATTTGTCCAAGCCCCAGCTACCCTACCCACTTTGGCGGGAAAAAAACAAAAAAGAAAAGAAGGAAAAGCAAAAAGTTTGAAAAGTTGACGAGAGCCCGACTGTGTCTTACAGGAGACCACATCTCAAATCGACCACGACAGAGACATCCACTCCCTACACACCACCGCCACCACCTACTCCCTCCACGAAAGGAAAGGGGAGGGGGGTAAAGAACCCTAGGCTGCATGGATAACCCCAGCAGAAAAAAAAAGAACGAGAATGATAGGTCAAGAGGGATGCCACAGAGATCGAGCAGCACGGCGAATACATCTTCTTCCCACACGGGGAGAAGTAGTGATAAACACAGAAAGCCCCCGACGCAGACACCTACCTCCTCAACACACGACATGAACACGTCTGCATCGTACAGAGGATACTACCAAGATTCGGCAGGTTCCAATTCACAGGGCAACACGATGCAATATCAATCGACTTACGACCAGGGAGCACGGCAGTCGCAGGGCTTTCCGGGGTATAGTGCGAGCATGATGTATCCAGTTACTCAGGCAGGAACACACAGTCAATTTGATGCGCGGCAGTTCCACGGCCGCCAAAGCACGGGACTCCCAGTCCTACCCAGCGACAGCTCACAATACTTCCCTGCGGCGGAATCCAGCACGGCAGGTGCCTCGGGTGGACAGGCGCCGGACCATTCGTCGACGGGTTATCAACAGCAGCCCTTCTCGGGCTACTCGGACCGTGGGTCCTCGGGCGGTGCCCTGCCGGGAAGTAGTGGGATTGCTGAAATGTCGCCCGAGGAACAGGACTACATCATGACAGTACACGGAGAGCGGTGGAGAGACTATCATAGCAGGCTTCGAGCAGTTTTTCGGGACATTCGCAGCGACTCTCTTCGAAAGGCGGGCGAATCCCTCCTAACGCTAAGCCACTGGCTCCTATCGCAAGTAGTTGATCTCCGTAAGTGCAATATGCCCAGCTCGGGCGGCGCAGAAATGTCATTTCTAACATGTTGGCATCGTATTATCCTTACAGATCTCCAGCTTGACAACCAGCGTTTACACTCTGAGCGACTCAAGATGTGGGCCGACTTCAACCACGCCTGGCTCGCCCTGTTGCAGAAACAAAAGGATCTCACAGAGGGTGGGCAGCGTTCGCAAAACACCATTCCCATGAGAGACCTCGAAAAAATGGGCAAAGATCTTGTACGGCTTTGCGACGGCGTGGAACGACATGGCCTCGTGGACTACGAATACGGCGTGTGGGAAGAACAGATCATTGCCAGTAAGTCGTTTGTTTCGTCCAATTCACGCTGAAAACAATGCTCGCCATCGAAACTCCAACTAAATACTGCTTCGTTACTTTTAGTCCTTACCGAATGCATCGACTTGGCAGAGGCCGCAGAGAGGCGAAAGAAGTGATGCTGCATATCGAGACCAGAATGACACAACAAAATCGCTGGAAGCGTTCACAAAACAACAAGGCCGAATACTGGCCAGCCACCACCCATACCTATCTGGCATTCGTGGTGACTCGACCGCGTACCAGTACGATGAATGATGGATAAAGGTGTGGGGGGGCGCAACTTTGAAGACAAAATCTGTCTCTGCTTTTTGCTTTTCTTTGATAGCCACCCTTTTTTTTAGGCAGGCGCCCGGTTCGGTCATTTCCACATCCAATTTCCTGTTGAACAGGAGAGCGCGAATGAGTGGCCGAAGAAAAGACAACCGGAAGCGGGTTTCTGCCTCTCCAGCCGACATGGTGTTCGATGACGCGCTGCTGTTGCGGTTATGGTGAGGGAAGTACGGAGTGCATTGGCTACTGATAATTGCTTTTCCCGCCTCCGTTTTCGGACTCGGAAGTGGAAAGAAGAGCACGCGATTCAACTTGTGGATTAATTGCCCCAAGCATCAGGCGGCTTGACTCTCTGAGGCGAGGTAAAGGTCATTTTCAGATGGTACCAAAGGCTACGGAGTACGGATTTACTTGGATCGGCGACTGAGAAGGGATGGCCGGGAGGGGATTGGCGTCAGGGTTCTTTTTCCAGTCTTTTTTTCTTTTCTTTTCTTTTTTTTCTTTTCTTTTTTCCTTAGCAGGCCATGGGCGCAATTGGGAATTGGGACATTGACGAGTGCTGAAATTTCTTATTATATCCTTTATTTTCTTTTCCTCTTCTTTTATTGCCAGCTGGGCTGAGCCAAATACAAGTACGAGCTGGAGAGGGCGTTTACGGAATATTCATGGACGGATTGGATGATTTGCCAAACGGCCTTGCCTTCACCCTGCTTTCCCCCGTGCTCCTCCTTTATGAATCGACACCGAAGAAGTGAAGAGGTGAAAAGAGTGCTCTGCAAATTAGACTGGAAAAGGGCTAGGCAACGACGGGAGACTTTGACGAGTATGAATGAGGATCGGATCAGGAGCTGCAGTGTTCGGAAGGGTGAGGCTACATACGACGTCACGATTCGGCACTCGTACCTATGAGGAGAACACGGGAAACTCGGACACGGACGCAAAATGACTCGGGGTGATTCTGAGTGACGGTTTGCGTCTAAGTGGTGGGGACGGAGGTGGCTGGCTCATGGCTGTCACGTCCTAGGGTAGGAAGCGGATGTGACGACGAGTGATTTTCAAGACAGATCAGCGGGCGGGTGAATGATCTGTGCGTATCGCATTCTTCAATGGACCGGGGGGGTGTCCTTAGGCCACCGCGACAGCCCCATACGAGGCACCGTGTTGACGCTCGCTCGTGATCCTTTTTGAGGAAGGTGATGAAAATGTTGTGTAACACTCTCGGAGGAGCATGCTCGCGGGACCACAGGGGCAACCGGGTAGGGGGTTAGCTGAAGGCTGGAGGGTATGGGCGGGGAGGGCACTATTGAGCCGTGGCCTGAGAGGTATTGCGGTGCTGTCAAGAGCTGAGGCGTACAGGGCGGCAGCCGCAGGGCCCCAGGTGACCGACTCCCCGCGTGCTCACTGGCCTCAATAGTCAATTGCCATTTTCCCAAGACTATTGGCAATAGACGAAGCGAATCAGGGTCTCAACCATGTTGGGAAGAAGAAGGAGATGCAAAGCGTGTATCGGGGACGGCTCGACTGGTACGGTACCCAAGACAAGAACAGACTTGAATGTTTATGAAGACAATTGTTGTTGAGGTGGCCTGTCAACCTGTCTACTCCGTATTGGACTGTTGCACATGGCGTGACGTGTGCAGCGTTGTATCGTCACTTTGCCCTGTCATCTGCAGGCTGTGATTTGTTGCATCCACACCGAGGGGGTGATCCGATGTTGAATTTTATGTCGCTCTAGTTTTGCGCTGAAAACCATTTTTTTTTTCGTAGAATTTGTGATTCCTAATTTATTGGTCTCGGTGGTTTCCTAGCGCTAAAATTTGCTACTTTCCTTTTTTTTCCTTCTTCTTTGCTGGGTTGGGAAAAAAGAAACGATACTCTGCAGAGCGAAGGCGACCTTCGTTTCGGTATTTGAACTCTGGAAGCTAGCTCAGCTGACAACTGGAGGTGTGGGATTGGCCGTGGGGAGGGAAGTCGGCTATTCACCATTTCCGCCCTTTTTCTACTCCGTGATTTGCAATGTCAGGAGGCCACTTACACGGAGCGTGCTTGGCGTGCTTGTGCAAGTCGAAACCACGATGAAGAGGGGATCTCGATGCCGTGGATGGAGACAGATCTTGCACAACTGCGATGGTACCCGAGGGCACCGCCGCCTTGTGCTGTGGTAGGGTGTGTTGTGTAACGGTTCAGCTGGGCGGGCAGACGTCCGATGCGCGCAGGACAGGGGGTAAAAGTACTTGTAGCTTTTTGAGGGGTGGAAAGGTTGAGAGGGAGAGGAGAGACTACGAGTACCGAAGGAAGGACATGTTACATGTTTTGGGGGCAGTCGCTTGTGGCTTGGCCAGCCTTGTGGGAGTAGAGTTCCGATCGGGATTCAAGACGGAACGACCGTAAGTTGTGGGATGGGGGCTGGCTGTACGGAGTCGAGGAGCGCTGGATCCCACCTATCATGAACCACAGGCGGTCTATCGGTGAAGATGAAGAGATGCAGAGATGCAGGAGCCAATGTCGTCGAAACAAAGTTTTCGCCCACCGTCAAAGTAGCATTTTGTTCCCAAAGTGGAATATGACCTACCTAGGTTGAGAAATCATGACTGTGCGAAATGAAATGGGACTCGGGGGATAGCACTCGGTACATTGAAGCATTTGCACCAAACTTCTAATGGCCTTTGAGTCCCTACAAGTACTTGTATTTTTCTTTCCAGTTTTCAATGTTTGGTTGGTTCCACTGGTATTAGTATTACTCTGTACAAGTAGACGTTTCCAAAATCGATATATTGGCTTTCTTGGCGCTGGGAATTTTCGCTGGGGATTTTTACGGGGGGTTCGTTCCCTTTGGCATAAACGGGTAGACTTAAAAAGATTAAAAAAAGAAAAAAAAAAAAAAAGTTCATTCATTCATCAAGATGGGAGGAATTCTTCTGCGATCTTGTCCTTTCCTCTTTCTTATCGCCCTGCGCACTCTCATCGAGTTCCCTGGTTTCTCTGGTTGGACTGGGTTGCGGTACGCGATTAAAAGGAGTCTAGAATTGCATCATTTGTTAGCTTGCACTTGTACATGGTTGGTTTTTGTTGTAGGCGAGGCGGTACACGGTGTGGTTTTCGGAAGAGCCCAGAGACGAATGAAGCTGCTAAAGGAAGAGAAAGCAACATACCCAGTGTCATGCTGTTGCTCACGTCCGTATTCTCCACCATCTTCGTAAACTCGTCAAAGCTAATTTTGCCGTCGCCGTCGAGGTCGGCCTCCATGATGGTCTTGTCGACAATCTGCTGGAGCTGCTGGTCCTTCAAGTTGTTGCCGACCATCATTTTGAGGACGATGAAGAGTTCGCCGTTGCTGATGTAGCCGTCGCGGTCGATGTCGTAGACCTTGAAGGCGAACTGGAGCTTTTGCTCTTTGTTGCCTTTGCTGGAGAAGGCGCTTAGGGCCGAGACGAATTCTTGGAAGTCGACGTCGCCGCTGCCGTCTTCGTCGAAAATAGCGATCATCCTTTTGAATACGTTAGCACTCTTGTTGCATCTCTTCTCCTTGTCCTTCCCAAGGGTTCCCTTCTCCAAGAAACCCAAGAACTGTCTACGCCGAAAGACGGCAATGTTCTAGTAACGGAGGTCGGCATACCTAGTCGCCAGCGGGTTGGATGCTATCACGGGAAGGCTCAAGAATTCATCGCGTTCGATTGTGCCCGAATTATCCTAAGAAAAAATGCATGTTAGCAAGACGGGACACGCAAATGGAAGCCCTCCCTCCGATGTCGTTGCTCGTCAACCCCCCACGAAGCCACGAGAAGCAAACGAGCCGCCGCCCAATATATTGTAACGAAATCTAAACAGTCCATACCTTGTCCAACTTCATAAACCGCTTGCGCAGCCGATCGACCTCGTCCCTGTCAACTATCCATCCAGAAAAAAGCAACTTAGCAAAAATCCCCCAAAACGCCGAGCAAGCATTCACGTTCAGTTATCGCCATATCAACTTGGATAAAATGGCAATAGAGCGAGAGTGACATACAGTTGGACCCCTGGACAATCGAGTCGAGAACAGTACTGGTAGTATTCCCCATGACGACGTCGATACGAAGCTTCGAAAACAAAGGAGTTGCGCAGAAAAAAGGAGGGGTGGAAACGAGCGACTTGAGAAAGGCCTCTTTAAAAGGTGGGGAACGAGGCAACCAGACCCCCTTTTTTCAACTTTCCGCTGTGATGGAAATTCCAGAGTAGAAAGCAGGCGAGTTATATCGAGGATATTATCTGACGAATATTATCTTGACGACAAGGTATCGAGGGAGTCAAGGTAGACGTTCAAATTGAATCGATATGGGATCGTAGTTTAGTAGAGAAGGTGGGGCTGAAGAAAGCCGCCTCACTGAAGCAAAAGAATTAGGGGATCAGATAGCAGAGTCGTTGATTGGACTAAAAAATGGATGACAGAACTGATCTGTACTCCGTAGACTAAACCCCCCCGAGAGTCTCCATGAGGGGCAGAAAGCTGACAGCCTTGTACAAGGTACCTTGCATAATGTATCTTGTACTTTGCCGTACCGGGCATTTCTACGCCATTTCCCCGGTATCTTGTTCTTGAAACTTGACCACTCCGTAGATAGTGGAAATCTGGAGAAGCTCCCTTCTTTCGTTTCTTTCGTGCGAGACGGGTTTCGTGAGACGAGATGATCAATGAATCCCATAATAGAGAATCCTGAGAAATTACAGAGTATGTAGATGCGGGGACTGCATATTACTTGTACGGAACTTGCATCTACATATACACATCCCATCAAAATTAGAAAAGTCATAAAAATGCTTCCAAACATCACTCACGTGTCCACACAGAGAGCACTGCAAACTGCACCGCTTGAATTGCCTGTGTTTGTGTTAGGTGTTTGCTTCATCGGGTGTCTCGATTCGGCCCATCACGTGATACTTGGTATTTTCGACGCACAGACCATGGCCTCTCTTCAAAACATTCCCCCCCTATTTGGCCTTTTGCGTCTCTTTTGCCCCCCCCCCTTCCGAAATGAGGGGTGGATCATGCAAAGTACCTGTACACGCAAACTTGGTGCGAGTATACAACTAGCTAAGGAAGTAATCTGTTCCAACTCTTCCGACGGCGGTGAAAAACTTTTTCGAGGCAAAACAACTCCCGAAGGCCTCCCAAGCATCTTGCGATATCAATCATCAAAAGCTCTCCAGAACACCCCTGTTTCCATCGTTTTTTTCGCCGAATACAGCTTTGCATGGTTTGATTTATGACTTGATTGATTTTTTTTTGCGGATTTTCCGCCGCCTGGAGGCGTTTTCCCCCTCGTATACACAATGGCTACTAGGAAGGTACGAGTGAAGAAGTTAAGCGCGAAGACGCTTCTTCCCGTACTCCGAGAAGACCAAATCGACGTCAACGAATATGAGGCCCTCACAACCGACAACCAAATCGCTACTGGTGTCGAACAAGCTGAAGAAAATGTAAGCTTTTTTTTCGATGCATATCTCTTCCATCTCATCGCGTCACCGCTTCTTCTGTGATATCACGTGATATATACTTTTCATCACATGATTCGTGTCACATGACATTGATTGAGGCCGTTGCGCGCAATGTGCGATATACGCAATGTGCGATATACGCAATGTGCGATATACGCAATGTGCGATATACGCAATGCGCGCAAAGCCGTTGCTGATGACAGGAACTGCAAAGGTTACGTCGAGGCTCGCTGCTAACTAGTCATTGGAAACACATTAGGAATACCATCTTCAGACCATTCTAAACCAGGCGGGAACGAGCAATGAGCAGGAAATTCCCGTCCCGCCCCCGGAACCTAGTGCCATCAACTATAATGAGTTATACAACAAAACCTTCACAAAGCCGCACACCTACATACGTTTTTCCGAAACCGTAGAAGAATGTATAGGATGTCGCTATGACATGACAATTGATGACGATGCGTTCCTTACCCAATACAATGCTCAAAAGTCCGCCGACGCGCGGCTGAGCGAAGATGATTTCGAGCGCATCATGGAGGTCTTTGAGGATACTGCTGCCGAACAGACACCGTTCGCGTCTATCGACAACACCGTCATTGCCTACGACATGATGGTGCCGTCGCTCAACCAATTGGGCGCGGCGGCGCTCATGGTGCACGCAAAACCCGTATACGAGTATTGGAAAACCATGCGGTCCAAGACCGGTAACAAACCGCTCCACCCCACTCTAAAGTTTGAGATGCATCAGGAGAACGACGATGCCGACCCCTTTGTCTGTTTCAGACGCCGAGAAGCCCGCCAAACGCGCAAGACGAGGGCGCGCGATGTCCAAGTTACGGAGAAATTAAAGAAACTCCGACGTGAGCTCGAAGATGGTCGCCAATTGGTGCTCATGTCTTGCGAACGTGAAATGCTCAAGCAAGATCTCCTCAACCTTGACCGGATGATTTTTGAACAACGCCAGAAGCTCAAGACGATGAAGATTAGACTTCGCATCAAGGGCGACGACGATGAGCTGATCAACCAGAAGGTATGTCGCCGACGCTTTTTCTTCTTGTTTCTCACCCTGTTATTCGTTTGAAGGTTCTGACTCCTCCTCAGCCACAGAAGAAGAAGGCCGCCGAGGCGCCCGCGATCCAACGGCCAACAGGTAGCCACGTTCGAGTCGCAACTCGTCCGGATGGACGGTCTATAGAGTCCGATTTGACGCTTCTATCCGATAAAATAACCGAAAAGGAGAACGAATTGCGGCAGGATATCGAGATGAAGATCCAGAACCATCGCAACTGGAACAAATCACACATAGATCTGACCAGAGCACCGCTGTCTCCCGTAAAAGATGGCAGTACGGAACCGCGTTTCCGACCAGCAAAGACGCAGTACTTGATGACACCACCGGCTTCCATGTCGGACGATTCCATGGATATTGATGAGCCGGAGCAGGAAGTAGCATCTCCCAAACAACGCAAGATGCCAGTATTCCATTTCAAGGCTGGCGGCAGCGCCGAGGCTCCGGGAACGCCGCCCATGTCTTTCCGTCGACGTCTCGGTCGGCTCAATAGGCTGTGGGTGGACAGGCGTTCGATGTCGGTGTCCCACGTGTACGACAGCAAGGACAATTCAGATCGTTGGAAATATGATTCTGATGACGAAGAGACCCCACCCGTATATGACGTGGACCCATTCAGTACGGCTGCCCTCCGATATCGATCCACCATCCCCTTGATGCCGGGCCAATTTCCCATGTCGAGGAGAAACATGTCCCACGAGGCCATTATGAGTGCCCAGGCCCAGGTTCAGGCACAAGCCCAACAGGCTGCGGTGATGGCGGGTGGCAGATTCACCCTCACTCCGGCGGCTGCGCAAGCGATTGCGCAAGCCAAGGCGTCCGCGACATGAAAGCCGCGGGGGTCGCCATTGTCACTATATCTTTGCCTTTTGTTTTCGCGTGTTCTGGTTTCTGGCTAGCTCGGTGTTACGAGATTCTTGATGCTTTCTTTCGGAGTTGAGGGGGTCGGTGGTCATAGGGGGGAATACCCAAGTCGAGCCGGCGTGCTATGGCTAAACCGTCCTGCAAAGGGCGGTTAGTTTTTTCTTTTTTTCTGCTCTATTTTGTTTTCCTCCTCCCATTGTATCATATTTTAGACATGGAGAGTGCCACCACGGGGCCAATTTGGAGAAGGGCAGTCGGAAAGCGGTGCTAAACGAGCACATGTAGTTTGAAGGAAGAGGAGTGGAAAAAAAGTAAAACGGACAAAACGAATAAAAACAATAGAAAATTCGCCCAACGCACAAGCATTTTCATGTTCAGTCCAAATGAAGAACACCGCATGGTACGTCCTTGCAGGCGAAAAACTGCTTTTGGTTCGTGTGCGGACCAGACAGTCTGGGCAAGGTCGCATTTCGGAGCCCTTGGCGGAAGCGTCGGAGGAGTGATTCAGCCAAGACCTGGCTGCGAGGGCTCAAAACCAATAATGAGGAGAAGAGAAGCGGCAGTGTCGAGGGAGAATTTCAAGGGCCGTGTCATGAGACTATCCAATGCTGACTAGGACTGAGGGTCAGCTGGTCAGCAAAGCAACGCACCCATATCGAAGAGGAGCAAAGAGCAAGAAGCCCAAGACACAAGAACATTGACAAAGGAGAAATTGGCATGCCTAAAGAGTAATATTTCACCGAACCCGCATGGTGAAAGAGCAAAAACTTTGTGTTGAAGGGAAAAAAGGGCGAGGCTGGCTACGAACTCGGTCAGTGTAACAAAGGGTTCCCTCTTTACAAGGGCATGAAAATAGCTCGACAGAACAGAGAAAGGCACCAATATTTGGTCAACAAATATAAAACTCGGAATTCAAAGAAGGATAACTATAAGAATAGAATCGCTCTGGACAACATGTCCATGATCAGAAAAGAATAACGGGTTGTGTGTATGAAGGTGAGGGGGAAAGAATGTGTGGCTTTGCCTGTGGGAGTGTAAGTTGGGAACGAGGCGGGTCCTGAATTATTGCCCATTTCGCCGCTTTCAGCAAAGCGTGGCGATAAGATAACATAAAAAAAAAGTGGCACTATTTTGTGCATTTTGGGCAATTGTGTGCTCAATTACCGGGGCGCTACTGTTGGGCTTTGGGCTGGGGGTGGTTAGTCATGTTAGAATACTGCCTGTTTTTTTTTCTTTTGACGTTTTGCGCGGACTGCCCCTCTATGGGATTAGAGGGGCAGTTTTTTTTATGGAGGGGTAGGTGGTGGGTGGGTTTATGTAGTCTGGACATGGCTGTCTTCAACTACAGTGAATACACCAAATACACCAAAATATTCCCAACATATTACAGCATATATTCTAGCCCGTAAGCTATCTTAATTTGCGAGACAATAAAGACGCATCACACGAAAGAATACACTCAGCCAGCATCCAGCTTGGGGCTCAACCGGCCTTCGAGCCACACCACACCGAAAATATCCCACAATGGCATCGCCAGAACCATCCCGTCCAGCAAAAGCCCCAATAGCAATCGGCTTCGAAGGCTCAGCAAACAAACTAGGCGTAGGCCTAATCCAACACAATGGCCCCCCCTCGGCCCCCAAAGCCACAATCCTCTCCAACCTCCGCCACACCTTCGTTCCGCCCCCAGGCCACGGCTTCCTCCCCAAAGACACAGCAGTCCACCACCGCCTCCACTTCGTCCCCCTAACCCTCCAAGCCCTCTCCGCCGCCGGAAACCCCTCCCCCGAAACCCTCTCGTCAGTATGTTTCACGCAAGGCCCCGGAATGGGCGGACCCCTCACGAGCGTCGCCGTAGGCGCCCGCACCGTCGCCTTACTATGGGATAAACCCCTAGTCGGCGTAAACCACTGCGTAGGTCACATCGAAATGGGAAGGGAAATCACCGGCGCCGCAAATCCAGTCGTGTTATACGTATCGGGCGGAAATACCCAAGTTATCGCATACGCAGAAAATAGATACCGCATCTTTGGCGAAACCCTCGACATTGCAGTAGGAAACTGTCTAGACCGCTTCGCGCGCGTCCTAAACATAAGCAACGACCCAGCACCAGGCTACAACATCGAACAACTCGCCAAAAAAGGCACCAAACTACTCGACATTCCCTACATAGTAAAAGGCATGGACTGCTCTTTCACCGGCGTCCTCACCACCGCAGAGACATTGGCCGTGCAAATGCGCCAAGACGAAGCCGCAGGCCGCGAAACCTTCAGCCCCGCAGATTTGTGCTTCACGCTGCAAGAAACCGTCTTCGCGATGCTCGTCGAAATCACCGAGCGCGCCATGGCGCACGTGGGTACGAGCCAGGTGTTGATTGTCGGCGGCGTAGGCTGCAACGAGCGGTTACAGGAGATGATGGCTATTATGGCAGCCGAGCGCGGGGGGAGCGTGTACGCCACGGACGAGCGCTTTTGCATCGATAATGGGATTATGATTGCGCATGCTGGGTTGTTGGCTTATCAGACGGGGTGCGAGACTAAGTTGGAGGATACTTCTGTTACGCAGCGGTTTAGGACGGATGAGGTTTACGTCAAGTGGCGTGATGATTAAATGTGTCTTTTTTTCTTTTTCTTTTTCTTTTATTTCGTCCTTCTCGCCGTTTTACAATGTGTCGTGACAAGTTTTGCATACTATCTCATATACTAGGTGTTCAGGCAGTGATATAGAATGGAGATGGGGTTATTTTCTGTTACTTCTTTTCTGGAGGGGGGGAGGGGTCGCTCCACTGATTGTGAAGATTTCCGTTGTGGAAATTTTGTATTTATTCAAGTTCACTCCATATAATCTATTTGTCGCGCCTCCCGAGTACATGAAAAAATGGCCAGGCGAGAAAACAACAAAGAGAGAGCCGAAGTCAGGTGTATTCAACAGAACGGGGCCCTCCTCAGGCGTGTGGCAAAGAGAGTTAAGCGAAATGAATCTTGACGCTGCTGTTGCGTTGGATATTTCAATCTTTCCCTCCAAAAGTTGACTCATTTCGAGTGTAAATTTAGTACCCTGAAAGAGAGCCAGTTGTGCTTCAAGGGTACACAGTCTTACTCCTCGCTTGAAGCTGGCTTATAGATGATTGTTGTGACATACTAGATGATGGTTAAATTCGTTAAACACCTGACCCGAGTTGGCCAAAATCCGCGGAGTCAACATACCTTGTCCTTGTATCTCGTCGTGGCAGAGACGGCCAGAATGTTGTTCTTAATACTGCTGGTGGCTAAATGGTTCAGAACTGTGTGGTTAGGCATGCCCAGAACACTATTGTCGTCCTTGAGGACAAATGCTGCATTCAAGATGGGCTTTCCCAAGAAGCCTGGTAGCGTAGGCGGTGGAGGCATCTTCTCGATCGCTGTCAGGGCGTACTGATATGCAGGTGAGTCCTCAGCCTGGTCAAAGTCTTGGAGATACCGCGGCAAGTCTCGCCGGTATTGGTCGAGAGGCAAGGCCGCCACCCCTCTGGGAGGCACTGGTTCGGGAGGCTGCCCGAGCGCGGCGGTGGTTGGCTGGGCCTCATGAGTCGCCTCGGCATCGTCGGCATTGACTTCAATATAATTGACTAGGTTGTTTCCGAAATCGACAGTTGTGGGCAAGTCGGGGGATGTCTTCATGATCCCATCCACCAAAAAGCGAACGTGATGTGTACCGGGGAGTATGCTGATGGTGGCGGCGAACACGCCGGGCTGGCCCTCGCTGTTGGTATAATGTTAGTAAAAAGAAGAAAGGAAGGAAAAAAACCCAACAAACGACGGACAGGGGACATAGAGAACAATAAAGAGGCGCGGGTCACTTGTCACCGAGACATGTGACACGGAAGGACAATCTGCAGAAGCAAGGGGCAAAGGGAAATAAATCGCCGAAGAGAGACATATCCATGAGTGTAGCAGACATGAAGGTTACACACGGGTTCAGGGGTGGGTATATAGGGGGTGCAATGACATACACTGGCTGCAGTCTGTGCTTGCGATTCCATTGGAAGAAGGTTCCCGTGACATAGATCTTTTCTCCGCCTCTCCGCCATTCAAGACGGGTCGGGACAGTAGGCCTGGTCTTGTCCACCCTTAATTCTTCCATTTCCTCTTCGTCCAGGGTAGCAGTGCTGGCAGCCCACGACTTTCTCGTCACGGCGTCGAGATCCAGCGCGGCCATGTCGTCGGTCACGTCATCCGGGATCTCGGTCGCAGAAAGAATGGGGGAGCCCGGCGTGTGGACCTCTTCCTCGATTGGAAGAGGTAACCTGGGCGGGCGCGTCAGGTACGACATGTCGGTGATGCTGTTTTGGGCGGTATCATGGGTCTGATCGAAGTAGGCGTGGCGCGAGGCTGAATTGTCGGTGTGGGCGACGGGCACGTCTACAGGCTTGCTGGGCACATCTCGAGGTTGCGACTTGGCGGCGTCGGCCGACGTGCCGGCCGAAGCTGGGGAGGAAGCCACGGCGGCGCTTTGCACGCTCCGGGGCGTATGCGAAGCGCTGTTGGGGGAGGAGGAGGACCCGGCGAGACTTGACACGGCGTCTGGGATGTTTTGGGGGACGGATTTGGGCCTGTTGGCCGTGGAGCCGTGAGCCTGAGCCAGGGAAGGTTCCGGCGGAGCTGCCACACGTTGAATTGTGTGCACGGGGATGGGCGCCGTGTTCCTGGGCTCTCGCTTGGAGGACTGCCTCGAGGGTTCGCTGGAGGGGGAGGAGATGGGAGTCCCCGCTTTGGAGGCGGAGGAGGAGGATGGATTGTTTCCCATCGCCGCCGCGCCGCCAGGACCGGCTCTGTAAGGGACGAGGGGGGAATAAGGGGGTTAGGCTATAGAAGCGGGGGGAGGGGGAGGGGGAGGGGGGAATGGAGGGGTGTGATTGTGAAAAGAATACAGCGGGAAACGTGACCGTGACCAGAAGAGGGGGTGACGATGCGGGGCCCGGAAGAGCAGAGTGCGAGTGCAGTTGGAGGGAGAACCCCCGAGCGTCGGGTTGGCTGATAGCCTCGCAAAGAGATTTTGGGCCGATACGAGAGAGTAGATATGAGTGGACGACTCAATTGGCCGCGCCCGTTTACAGGGGGTATCTCGTTGAGACTGGGTTGTCGCACGGGAAGTTTTTTTGAGGGGGGTGAATGTGCATGACTTGGGGAAATCAAGGTGCAGTCCTGCAGGGTGAATGATTTACGATTCAAGTTCTGAGCATTGCCTCGGTGGTAATTGGGGGGGGGGGGGGGTCGCCTGTAAACTACTGTGCTGTACAAGTAGTGCATGACGGGCGCCTGTAGGACACACTGTCTGCTAACAACAATAGCAACAGAAACACACTCACAGAAACAAAGTGAATACATGGTGCTAGTACAGCAGTAATATGATATCCTGATTTGAGTTAGTATTTTCTTATTTACAAACCTTTTCCCATTACTATTGTCTCTATCGATCAGGGCAAGGCGAATTCTTTATGCGCATTGCCGGCTAATGCATAGCGCGCTGGTGCAGTCGAGGTTAGTGCTATTTATCACCTGGAAGCATGCAGGTCTAGGAAGGAATATGAGTAATACGAGTACATGTGATGCAACTGACCTGCGCTGGGCTGCCAAGTACTCCGTACTTACCGAGTACGAGCACGGAGTACGTAATTCATTAATAAAGCTTGTGCAGCGTTCACCACATTCACTAAAGCCCAAAAGTACCCGCAAAATGCTTAGTCAATCAGCCGGCTTTGCTTTGCACTTCGTGCGGTCTTGCCTGGCCTGGCCCCAGAAAAAAAAAAAAAGCATTCCAAGTACTCCGTACTCCGTATGGAGATGCCAGCACCTCACTCGACTATACAGTTTGGAGACAAATCTGCTGCCTTTTTTCTTTGCCCCTCCCGCCCTTGCCTTGCGCCTTCTGTACAACCGAAGCACACGAAGCACACGACAGAGCTCTCGACAGCCTGCCTGCAAGCCTGCAAGCCCAGATTCCTCGAGCTGCATCGCCGCCACCGACCTATTCACACTAGCTGCTTTACCTACTGCGCCGACCTTTTCGCCCTGCATAGTACCCATACATGTGTTCGATCAATATTTTGTCGTCGTCGACGTAACCCCCCCTCCCGCTCTACAACCTTGCTCTCCAGAGTTCGTCACAACCAGCACTCCCGCCTGCTGAGACTCTTTCGGCGGCAACATCATTGACCATGGTATGCAGTTTCCTTACATTTCCCTCTGCCCCAGCACTCCATCCTATTTCGCGTCGCTTTTTATTTTCTAAAAGCCTCTCTGCTTCAATGCTCTTTCCTCATATATGCTGCACGTCATCTCACCAACTTACCCCCCTTCCTCATGTTCCTGCCACCGCTCCATGACTTCCCGCGATACATCTTCCCGCAAATCACTAGTCATGCCTCAATCGACCTGTAGCAGTTATCTCATTCTTTTTCTGCCCTGTTCCTTATTTCTCTCCTACATCCACCCTGACCCTTTGCGATTTGAGTGGTACTGAGCTTGTCCCTCAACTCCTGAACACCCCCCCCCGGCTACCTGTGTACTTTTGCCACCCGCGCGGCCCTCACACCTTATCTCGCTGTTTGAACTGTCCTCATCATCCCATGGCTAACATTTGACGCACGCACAGAGCTTTAATCCGAACGTCCACTCCCCGAATGAGATGATGGTCGACACCGACGACTATGTGGGCATCGAGTCCGAGCAGGACCAGGTCGCCATCATCAATCCCGATAATGCCGAATCCGATGGTGATCAACTGCAAGATTTGCCCGTCGCCAACGACTGTATGTTGACCCTTACCTTGGCTGCTCTCGCCGCGACCCGAGCCCTGCTTTGCCGTCGACGCACGCGGGACTACTGCATGGCGGGCGTTCTGCTGTCCGCCCGGATGGACATGGCAGTGCACTCAACAGGATACATCAGAAGACTGACTTAATTCTGGCTCTATAGTTGAGGCGATGAAAGAGCTTGTGCTCCCCCCATTGGTAGACGAACCCAAGATCCTAGAAGATGTTGTCGACACGTGGACTGTGGAAAATTGGAATTCCCAGTCGAAGAAGGAACATGGTCCTATTTTCAAGGCCGGCGGCTATCCCTGGTACGTTCCTTGTCCTTTCAAAACCCTAATCACACCCGAGGCTGCGCTTGGTGTTGTCGTTTGGTGGCGTTCCCTGCATGCATCGACACGTTTTGGACTAAACTTTGTCTTCCTTTTCTTGCAGGCGCATTCTCCTCTTCCCTTTTGGAAATAATGTCGACCAATGCTCCATTTACCTGGAGCACGGCTTCGAGCCGGATGAAATCCCAGACAACTGGAGTTGCTGCGTCCAGTTTGCCTTAGTCCTTTGGAACCCCAATGACCCGACCCTATACACGCACCACTCTGCCCATCACCGATTTACACGCGACGAGAGCGATTGGGGCTTTACGCGGTTTATTGAGCTCCGAAAAATGCACAATGTCCCATGGATGGGCCGTGGACGGCCACTTTGTGAAAACGAAACGGCAAATATAACTGCTTATATTCGAATCGTCGAGGATGAGACTGGTGTCTTGTGGCATAGCTTCAATAACTACGATTCTAAAAAGGAGACTGGATACGTGGGTTTGCGGAATCAAGGCGCCACGTGCTACTTGAATTCCCTCCTACAATCACTCTACTTTACAAATGCTTTCAGAAAGGTACTTACACCACCACAACTCCCCTCCCCCTTTGGCCATGTTGTGTGTATGGCAGTTCTTCATTCAAGGCATCTCTCCTAAGCTTCTCTCGCTAATACTCTCCCCGTGACTGCCCAACCATAGGCAATCTACGAAATCCCGACAGAAAACGAGGCAGACATGACAAACAGTGCCTATACACTGCAACGACTATTCTACCAGTTGCAAACGTCACAAACCGCCGTCAGCACGAATGAACTCACCAAGTCCTTTGGCTGGGAGACGAGGCATATCTTTGAACAGCAGGATGTTCAGGAGTTGTCCAGAAAACTGATGGAACGTATGGAGGAAAAAATGAAGGGCTCCAAGGCCGAGAATGTCCTACCCGAGCTATTCAGTGGCAAGGTCAAGACGTACATCTCGTGCATCAACGTCAATTACGAGTCTTCCCGTATCGAGGATTTCTGGGACATTCAGCTGAACGTCAGCGGCAACAAGAATGTCCTAGAGAGTTTTGAAGACTACGTACAAGTAGAGAAGCTCGTGGGAGAAAACCAGTATTTTGCTGGCAATGAGCACAAGCTTCAAGACGCCAACAAGGGCGTCATCTTCACCTCGTTCCCCGACGTTTTACATTTGCAACTGAAGCGATTCGAATACGATATCCAGCGCGACATGATGATGAAGGTCAATGACCGATACGAGTTCCCTGAAATTTTCGATGCCACTCCCTTCTTGACAGAGGATTCCGACAAATCAGAACCCTGGACATACCAACTGCATGGTGTTCTCGTCCACAGCGGCGATCTGAATGCTGGCCACTACTATGCCTTCATCAAGCCTAACAAGGACGGGTGGTTCTACAAGTATGACGATGATAAGGTCACCAAAGCTACGATGAGGGAAGTCCTGGAAGAAAACTTTGGAGGCGAGTTCCAGCAAGCAAATGCCCCGGGCCGGGCTCCTCTCCGGAAGAAAGCGCCCATCATGCGCCAAAACAGCGCATACATGTTGGTGTACATCCGGGTTTCCCGGGTTGACAAGATCCTCTGCCCAGTGACGGAGGACCACATTCCCAAGCATTTGAGTAAGCTGCTTGCCCGTCTTGTCGACCCCCGTTAGTCCAAGCCCTCACCTTTGTGCCATACTGACGAGGTCCCTGTTTAGCACAACGTTTCGAGCAGGAAATTGCCATGAGGGAGGCCCGTAGAAAGGAGCAAGAGGAGGAACACTTGTACATGAATGTCAAGGTCATCACGGAGGAAACTTTCAAGAGCCACGGAGGAACTGATCTGGCTGCGTTTGACGCCAACCCCGAGTCTGACCCTGCTGCGCCACGAGTGTACCGCGTCCTCCGGGTAACCACCTTGTCGGATTTTGTCGCCAAGGTGGCCCAAGACATCAAACAGGACCCACGGCGTGTCCGCCTATGGATTATGGTCAATCGCCAAAATAAGACCATCCGACCCGACCAGCCAATCATGGACCTGAGGCCCACTGTAGAGGAGACGTTTCAACGTGCAGCTGCACACAGAGATCCGGCACTTCGTCTATGGGCCGAAGTCGCAGAAGAGGTGGATGCCGACGGCGAAGCTATTTGGCCCAGTTTCCAGACCGGAGCTAATGGTGTTGTCGTGAAGAATGACATGATCCTTCTGTTCCTCAAGCACTTTGATGCCGAGTCCCAAACGCTTCGTGGCGTGAGTCACATATACATTAGTAAGGAAAAGAGGGTTGAGGACATCACTCCTTTCATCACGAAGAAGATGGGGTGGCCCGAGAAGCTGCCATCGGACGAAAAGATTTCACTTCTCGAGGTAGGTTACCACTCGCCGTAAAGTATCTCGTTGCAAAGGCAGGCGGATGCTAATACCCGCAATAGGAAATCAAACCGACGATGATTGAGTCCCTGAAAGGCAAGCAGACGCTTAAGGCTGCGGAGCTGCAAGATGGCGACATTGTCTGTTTCCAGAAGCTACACGAGAAGAAGGGCGAATGGGAAAGAAAAACTGACGAGTATGTCACCCAAGGCTGGCCGGACCCATCTATTGCTTGTCGCATGTGTGAATCGGCTATTCGCTGTCAAGATCAGGACTAACCTAATAATGCAGACCCAAAAAGCCGAATGACCGTATCGAAGATGCTCGTGAGTATTACGATTTCCTTCACAATAAGAAGGTTGTCAAGTTTTACGCACACCCAGCTCGGTGTGACCCTGCCAAGTACCCGCCGTTTGAGCTTCCATTGAGCTCCAAGTTCACGTATGACATGCTTGCGGAACGTGTTGGCACCCATATCGACGTACCACCCACCCATATTCGTTTCTGGACTGTAAACACGGCCTCGGGTAATGCCAAAGCGCCCGTTAAACGGACGATAGCCACAAGCTTGCAAACGATTCTCAACCCGTCGGGCTATGTGCAACAGAATGCCACTCAGCGGGGAGATACTCTATTCTTCGAAGTGTTGGATATCAGTCTGGCCGAACTAGATCATAAGAAGAGCATCAAGCTGACTTGGCTGACGGAAGGCATCAGCAAGGAGGTACGCGTCCCCCCTCCGGCTTTTGTTCTCTTGAACATCAGACTCTATGACTAACGTTGTTTTACAGGAGACATTCGATCTCTTGGTGAACAAGACTGGCACTATCAATGACTTGATACAGGCCCTCATCACCCGGGCACAAATTCCCGATGAGGCAGAAGGCGGCCGGATTCGGATTTTCGAGGCTAACAACGGTCGATTTTTCCGTGACTTGGCACGAGAAGCGCCTGTGACAAGTATGAACGAATATACTACTGTATACGCTGAACGAATGACGGAGGAGGAGGTTACAGCCGAGCCAAATCACTTCATCCACGTTTTCCACTTTCAGAACGAACCAAGCCGAGCGCATGGAATTCCGTTCAAGTTTCTACTCGTCGAGGTAAGCATCTTCTTGGCGGCCATTTGTGATGTTTTGTGCCCTCTAACAAGTAATATCTCGTACAGGGTGAAAAGTTCTCGGATACCAAGAAGCGGTTAGAAAAAAAGACGGGTTTTAAGGGAAAGTCGTTTGAGAAGATCAAATTCGCCGTCGTCCGACGATCGCAATACTCGAAGCCCACATACCTAAAAGACGGTACGGTGATACCCCCAGGCCTAGCTACCGTTTTCCCTTTGTTGTTGGGACTCTGGACTAACTCGAGGACTAGATGATGTTCTATGGGACGTCGCAACATCGGACGACGATTTCCTCGGATTGGACCACCCAGACAGGACTCGGGCGCCCAGAAACGGCTCCGACTTGTTCCTCAAGTAATGTGTTGACGACTTGGTATATTCTTATCCGAGATGGTGGGTGTGAAGCGTCCGTGTCCCTCCCGTCGTATGAGGAAATGTGGTCACATCGGCCACCACGCCGTGCTCAACCGTACAACGCACTACTTTGCTCACTGGTCGCACAATGACTGCATGGAGATGGCCTAGGACATATTGCAGTTGCATTCTTAACACAATGACGGCTTGGTCGGAGTGTAGGTATATTGGTTTTTGTCACGGGCTTGGACGTGTGTGTGTCAGCATTTGCTACTGCTAGTTTTACTTTTGTTTTGCTCTCTTGTTTTGGCCGGTGCAGTTGTATTTTATCTCGAGCACTGCAGCCTTGTAAAAGAGTGGGCATACGAGACTGGTTAAAAGCCCTTGCCATTTGGTTTGGGGGCTTGTGAGTTGGTGGTTGGATGAATAGAGACTTAGAAGGGCGCATCCCATGTTTATTCTTAAAGGTGAATACATAGGATAGATCTTTACTCTCTTCCGCCATGACAAGGAGTATGGTTTAGGAGTTGGTTGGCGCAAGTTAATGCAGGTTGTATTGGTTTATTTTGACTTGGCTTCTGTCCTTTCGAGTTCAGATAGTATGAGGTGGCAGATGATTGATTGTCTGCTCGGAATGGGCCTGCATTCAGGAGGATGTAACACAAAACATATTATATTGTCCATTATTACTACGACAGTCAGTCAGCATAAAACATAAAAAAAAGGACATGCATAACATGCGAGACATACTTGTGAAATGCCAGTTCATGTCGTCTGCACAATTTCGACTTGTTTGGGAAGGTGGTGCGGGTGGTCAATCAAAAGGCCCGCCCGCACCTTCCCCCCTACCAAATAACCAAATAGGTCGATGCGCTCCCGATACGGTAAGTAGGTCCTGTCCATTGGCTCTTTCCCAATTGTTGATCCAATCACGGGGCCAAAAAGGAAGTTAGTAAAAGCAAGACTTGTTTCCTGGTTTATGGTGGCATTTTTTTAATTTTATTCAATCTATCCAACCATATCTTGTCCCTTTCTCTTACCTCGTCTCTTACTTTCAACTCTATCACTGATCGACGACGAGGAGAAATGAAGACCAAAAAGCATTGTACGGAGTATTTGCGATGGACTGAACGGGCCAATGATCTTTGCTTTACAGCACTCGTCTTCCCACGCCCGTTGATGACTATGAAGGACAAAAGTGAACTGCGACATTCCCATTACTCGACGTGCTGTGCCGCCTGCTTCTTTAGGTGCCTCCGAAAATATATGAGGTTTTACTTACTAGGTGCATCATGTTGAATATGGGACACTTTATATTTCCCCCGCGAATGAGAATCTGGGTTAGGCTAGCCAGCACGGGCACATTCAATTACAATCAGGTCAAACGACACTGCGCTGCCAAAAACTGCTGGTATCCATCACGAGTTTCGGGTGATGGACAGACATGATCGACAAGTTGTATTAACGTCGAGACAGCGTGAATAGACATGGGTTGTGCCCCGCGGACTTTTGATCGATTGCCAGCGCGGGCTACTACTTCAGGTACCAGCATCCACCCCTGATGCAACGCTGCTAAGAGCCTGGAGGGGGAGCGCCACTGAGGTTTCTCGGTTTCTCAGTTTCTTTTGCTCTAGACTTCGTGAGCCTTTTAAATAGACTTTGTCTTTGACAATATTTCCCGGCTACTGGAAGCAGTGTATTATTGAACAGGGTGCAAAAGGTAAATACAACTCAACTTTCCTCTTAGAAATGGTTTAGCAAATCGTCACTTACTGGAAGTACATGTGACTAGGGTGAACCAAAGGAAGAAGGCAGATTGGATAGTATTCGACCATTGATATGTACGACAAGACGCTAAATGTCCATCTTGTGTCCATTTTCTCTCATAAAAGAACAGCCCCGATCATTTAGCTTGAACAAAAGGACATTCGTCCCTGGGAGGACAATTGCCAGAACACCGTTGGCGATAATGTGCCGAGGACCCTTTGTCGTTCGAGATCCTTGCACCTTAGTCAAGCTCCTCCCTCTCCTGGTGTCCCCCCCTCTTACTAGTTGCCCATGGCTTCACATTGGGCATTACTAGATACCATCGATAAGAGCTGATGACTGGTGCGATGCGACGTCGTCTTGGCTCTCATGCTGCTATGTACCTCGTAATTGCCAGGGGTAATGCCACACTCTCCTTCCATTATTCCCCCCTCCCCTCCCCCCACCCAGCTTTAATCTATGTGCCCTCCAATTTTAGTAACGGACGGTGCTTGTTTATCGCCCTGACTGACTGAGGAGGTTACAGGCAAGATGGAGACAAGATAATACATCGCAATAAATCGACCTCGGTCCTCACGAGGCTTGGACATTGTGTTTCGTCGAGGCACGCGGACGTGGGGTATATAGTCTGTCCATAAGCCAGCTTTGATCGGCGAGACGTCACAGATTCTCCTCGCATCGATGTGTAGTTGAGAAGTCGCACCTCGAGAACAATGCATCCTCTGCGTAATCTCTTTCTTGCTTTGCAGGCCTCGGCGGCTTTGGCTCTTAACCTTCGTCGGGATGGTACAGGTGAAGCTCCTCGTATTACGAACCAGTACATCGTCGAAGTAGACTCGGTAAGTTACTGCTCTTCCATTCATACCAGATTGTCGCTCGTTGTTATACATGCTTACCTATCCAATCGCAGGTTGCCAGTCTAGGCGCAGCGGAGTCTAAGATCAAGGCCAATGGCGGTAAAATCTTGAAGACGTTCGATTCTGAGATCTTTGCTGGGTTCAGCGTGGAGTCCGAAGTTCACAATGTTGATACCCTTCAAGAGGTTGCTGAGGTTGCGACTGCGTGGCCCTTGTCTCTTGTCTTTTTGTCAGACCCGAAGCTTGAAGCATCGTTTAGTGATGATGCGACGGCGGGTAACTACTCGGTTCACGCGTATACTGGTGTTGACAAGGCGCACCAGGCGGGCATTACTGGAAAGAATGTTGTGATTGCTGTTGTTGATACTGGCATTGATTATGACCATCCTGCTGTAAGTTTTGCTAGTCACACAAGGGCACACAAGGGCACTCCCATGTTGGGTTTGGACCAGACTAACGCTTTGGCTCTTTTAGCTTGGAGGAGGCTTTGGGCCCGGATTCAAAGTCGCCGGAGGCACTGACCTGGTCGGTGACGCACGTAAGGAGCAACCGTCTTGGACAGCTCGAGAATCCAATCTTCTAACACAGTCATAGTTTGGCCTGACGTGGGCGAAAAAGAGCCCGACCCAGACCCAAAAGATAGCCAGACGCATGGCACTCACGTCGCTGGAATCATTGCCGGTAAGACGGAGTGGTTTACAGGAGTCGCGCCCGATGCCACGTTATTGGCCTTCAAGGTCTTTTCCAAAGCTGTAAGTACCTTGAGAAGTACATTTACCTTGAGCTTTCAAGTTCGGTACCTTGATTCTAACGGTATGCACAGGGAACTACCGACGAGGCTACTTTGATAGAAGCTTTCCTTGCCGCGTACAATTCTGGAGTACGTAGCTGCAAAACCCTCCGTTGTAAACTACCTGTTAACTTGCAGTTCAGGCCGACATCATCACTTCCTCCATTGGTGGACCCAGCGGATGGTCTTCAAATGCCTGGGCGGTAGTGGCATCTCGGCTCGTTGAGCAAGGAGTTGTCGTCACAATCTCGGCAGGCAATTCTGGAAGTGACGGTCCCGTCTACGCAAGCTCTGGATCATCGGGCAAGAATGTCCTGGCAGTTGCCTCAACCGACCCGAAGATTGTCGGTGCTGATCCATTTGAAGCGACCTTCTCACTCGATGGTGTTTCCAACACTACAAACTTGGCATATCGGGCTGGTGTGAACCCTTGGACCGTCAAGGATCTGGAAATCCAACCCCTCACTCTCGACCCTACCGTCGAAGCTGACGCGTGCTCGCCTCTTCCCGCCGACACTCCCGATTTGTCGAAGGGCATTGTCCTCATCCGCCGCGGAGGATGCACTTTCGAGGAGAAGCAGCTTCATGCCAAGGAGTTTGGTGCCAAATACGTTTTGTTCTACACTACCGAGGCACCTCTCATAGCGCCCTCATCGTCCACACAAGACCCTCCCATCGCCATGATTGAAAGCAAGGCCGGGAAAGCAATTATTGATACTGTCAAGGCTGGAGGCAAAGTCACTGTAGATTTCTCCAAGGCCTTCAACTTTAAGGTCGGCGCTTTCAACTCGGCCGGTGGTATCCCCAGCCAATACACCAGTTGGGGTCCCTTGTACGACTTTGACATCAAGCCCGACATGGCTACTCCCGGAGCCAACATTCTGAGCACAATCCCTAACAATCAGTGGGGTGTCAAGAGTGGTACTTCCATGGCGTGCCCCTATGCCGCCGGTATTGTAGCATTGTACATTGAAAAGTTTGGCGGCCGAAGCGTTCACGGCGCCGGATTCGCGAGGAAACTCGTCGATCGCATCCGCGCCTCGGGTATGTCGCTTCCCTGGCAGTTCGCGGCACCGACCGGTGTGCCTGTGGACTACGGATTCTGGGCTCCTGTTTCTCAAGTTGGTACTGGCCAGGTCGACGCATGGAGAGTCCTAAACCAGACTACTTCTCTTTCCTTTGAAAAGTTTGTCCTCAACGATACGCATCACTTTGAGCGGTACCACTTTGTTGACATTACGAACGAAGGCGACAAGGCCGTCACGTACAAGTTTAGTGTACAGCCTGCCGGCACCTTTAATGCTCAATCCACAACCTCGAAGTCATACCTCGCTACGCTCGTCGACCCTTACAAGTTCGAGCCCAAGGTGTTTTTACCCAATGGCGTCTTCACCGTAAACCCAGGGGAGACAAAGAGGGCTCAAATCAACTTTGACCCCCCACAGGGACTCAACGAGGCAGATCTCCCCATCTACAGTGGCAAGATTCTCATCTCAGGAAGCAACGGCGACGAACTGTCCGTTCCATACCTAGGCGGCGCATTCAACCTCCAACGCCAACTCATGGGCGCCATGTTCGCCGGCGACTCCCCCCGCCACATCGGAGGTCCCAAAAGAGAAGACATCAAGTCCTACCACAGCTACACCTTCAACGTCAGCACCGAAGTCCAATCCTTCCCGCGCGTCGACGTAGAATTAAAATGGGGAACACAGGAACTCCGCTGGGACATTTTCGATGAAACATGGAACGAACGCGATTGGAAGTATCCTCCCGTCGTGGGCCAAGCGGGATATCTAGGTGCAGCAACCTACTTCAACGAGAGTTCAGTGCAAAAAGAGATTTTCGACCCATCGGTCATGAACCGCGAAGCGACGAATAACTTCCCTGAACGGGATGTTTATCGGACTTCTCTTGGAGAGTGGGAACCGCATTCATATTGGTGGTTGGGCAAGTTTGCTAATGGGTCTTATATTCAGCCTGGAAAGTACAAGTAAGTTTTTGGCTTTCTCTCTTTTCTCTCCGTTGGTTTATTATGGTGCTAACTTTGGATTTAGGATGCGATTTGCTGTTTTGACGCCTTTTGGTACACCGCAGAATTCGGATAATTGGGATATTTGGGAGACGCCTGTTTTTGAGGTGCTTCCTCTTGAAATTTGATTCCGGGCATGGATCTGGTAGAATGGTGTTATTTGGCCTATTTACGATAATGCACTTGAATCTACAAGGATATTTAATACGATTTGACTGGAATATTGCATAGACTTGAAGAGAGCAATGTCAAGAAGCAACATAAGATGAGATGAAAAACAATTGATGATGCAAGAACTGTAATAGTACAGTAGACAAGCACATTTCGCTCAACGGTCAAGGGTATAAAAGTTCACAGGACAGAAAAGCACAAGACAGGATAAAATGGGAACAGAGCCCAGGTCATGATAACAGTCGCACAAGGAAATCGAAGAAAATGTGGGCAAAGACGGACAAAGGAGGTGATGAAAAGAAATGGTTATAACAAGCCAAAAGTGAATGCCACGAGTCCAATGGCGAGAGTCACGTATTCGAGCGACCCGGCGCCGACACCGGCCGTAACGGGGTTACTGAATCCGGGGTTTGGAAGCGGGGTTACGCCGGCGGGGACAATTCCATTGGGGACAGTCCCTGCCGGACCCGCGATCCCGGCGTTCCCTTGGTCGAGTCCCGGTTGGGTTCCTGTGGGGGTGGCGCCGGGTTGGTTTGTCGTGGGTGTGCCCGCGTTCGTCACGTTGAAGAAGTTGCCCGCCACCACGTTGTTTGCCAGACCGGCTTGTTGGAGGGCTGTTTGGGCGTTGAAGCCTAGGCCTGTTCTTGCGGCTTGGGTTAGGGCTTGGAGGCCTTGTTGGGTTATTCGTGTGTGGTCGACTAGGAGGAATGTGTATCTGTGGCTCTTGGGCTCTTGGGCAGGGGGGTTCGGGCCGAAGTATTGTTGGAGAGGGGCTGTGTTTTGGGCGTTTTGGAGGATGAAGCCTTGTTGTTGTTGTTGGGCTTGTGCCGCTGTTGTGGTTGCGTTTAGGGTTGTGGGTTGTTGGGCTGAGACGAGGCCTGTTTGGAGCCAGTGCAGGAGGGTTCGCGTTGGGCCTTGGGCGTTTTCTGGGGGTATGTCGATGTCGATCATTAGGACTAGGTATTGACCTTGGAGGCGGTTTGCTGTTGCGAGGGTTGGCTGGACTTGGGTTGCTGGATTTTGGGAACGTGTTAGTTGTTGGGGGGGTTGCAGGGGTGAGGCATAGGGATGAGGTGTGCGAACCTGGTTGGGGGAGAACTGCGCCGTTGAGACCGGCGAGGTTGCCGTATTGGACGAAAAGTTGGTTTCGCGAGGCAGGTTGAAAGCCGGCGGGGGTGAGGGCCGTGGTGAGCGTCACCGAGGCGAGGGCTAGCAATGATGTGACTTTCATTTCGACTGTTGTTTCTTGGCTTGTATTGCGGTAGTGTGCCTTTTTTTTTCTTATCTGCTCTTTATCTTATGAAGGTGGTTTGTAAGAAGAGTTGATTTATACAAGGAGATGGTTGTAGAGGGACTGCATCGGGGGAGGTTGCAGAAATATATCACTTCCTGCCATCGTGGCACTTTTGCCCTTGATTCCTCTCCTTACACAGTTTCGTTTCCGGTAAAGAAGGACCCTCAATGAGGGGGGGGTTGTGAGTACGATCGGCAATCAACCCCCAACACCGCAAAGCTGAAACTCTTAAGGGGGCATCGCGACGACAGTGGCATCATGAAAAAGCGTGGTTGTGGTTGGCGGTTGGCACCAAAAACTCTCAAGAAAAGCGAAAGTGCCGTGAAGCAGAGGACTCGTCGAAAGGGCCCTGGTCAGGCCGGATCTCGGATCAATCTCACGATGCAGGCGCCTGCTCGCCAACTGTACGGAGTACGGCCAGCCCTACAGCCAGGGTCAGGCGCCCCCCCTGAGGAACGGGAGCAGGGTACGCAGGGGCTCAGTTCTGTGGCTTTTAGTGGCTGTGGATAAACCAATGGGCGTTTCATCAACACCCTGGCCATTTCCTATTTAGGAAGGCCAGCCAGCCCTGTGAGTGGATGCTAATAATATTCCTAAAAAGTACTCCGTAAACTAGGACCCCTCCTCCAACTTGCCCAATGCGGAAGGAAGGCGTTTGGCTGGAATTTCTCGTCTACGGGTAGAAGACTGGCTAGCCTTTTAGTTTACGCACGATGAGACTCCATCCGACGAACAGCCTCTTAAACTACAATAGTTTACGCCATGCATCTCATAGTCCAATGTCTCTTCAGACTCCCCTTTGTGAATATCGTAAAGGCCAGCAACCGTCGTCCCGTCTTCCCGAACGTCGAAACCACACACAAACCCTGAAACTTGACGGCTCATACCATACATGCCCCTACATTCAACACAGAATGCAAGAGGAACTTTTTTTAAAAGAGAGAAAAAAAAGGGAAAAGAAAATGATCAAATCAGTTTTACCGGGAACCAGCCGCAAAATATACTCAACGCATCAGGGGTGATCTGAAACTCAATCCCCCAACTCCCACTTTAGCCGTCATGTCCGATCGATTCGAACTTGTTTCGGAGGCTTACAGCAACCATCTCGGCCCGTGAATCCAAAATCCTCAGAGGAAACAATTTGCTTTTCTTATTGATTTAACAAACACTTCACCAGTGACGAGAGCGAGCGCCGGGCATTCCCCGATAAGGGTGGGGTGGTGTTCTCAATGAGCCCGTCCCTTCGTGAGGTCATCTAGTTTAATTAGATATTCTCTGACGTAAGGTGACGTCTTGCCAAATGGCGAGAGATCTTGTAGGATCGTTCAACTCGTCCCTTTCTAGAAGCAAGTTTAGTTACTCCAACGAGGGCGGCCATCACGATTTCAACATGTCAACTCCCCATGTTCCATGTCCCGTGATATCTTTGACTTCTTCGCCTAGCCTTATTTACTTTTCGATTTCCTTTGATCTCCAGGCGCTGTCGCTACGAACTGATATCGGACTGAATGACGGAAAAAAAAAAGGAGACCACTACCATGTAGCTCCCCTGGCCAAAAGAGACAGGCCATGCCATGCGTCCATGGCCAGCCACAGCTCTTTTTCGTCATGTTGATCAGTGGGGGTCCTGTTCGCCGTCCGGGATGCAGAGCAGCCAGGTGAGCAAACGTTGGAATGGTGCGTTAATGAAAGACGAAGCATCCAATCCAATCACTTTCCCATGTTGAGATCAGAACGGTGATGGAGTCAGACCCTTCGACGACGCCATTCACAGTATCGTCAGTGGCGAATTTTTCACTAAAAGTTGAAGTACAATGACGATCATCTGAAACACCTCTGATCCAGCAACGCGACCATATCATGACCCAAGCACGACGAAGTTGAGCTTATCGATCAGCAAGATGGTAATTCGGTGAGGCCAATCATCGTACTCTTGCCATCTTAGATTGGCCACGGGAGCCATTTTGGCTACCATAGTTGCAGTGGTGGTGATTAGGAGCCCTTGGGGGCATGAAGTACGTCAGTGGCGATACTACTATGCAATCATGGATTTGGCTTATGATCAACCTCAATTCCGACGACACGCTCCCTACATCCATGCTCAAATCTCAAGAAAGTGGCTCCTTTGAAATCAGCGCGGAGCCCACATCACGACTCTTCCGTTCAAAGGTGATTCTCCGGACAATTACGGTCTTGATGCGCACAACTAGTAACCTGCCTGGCCCTATCAAGCAATGTAGTCGAACAGTACCTTTGGTGGCCGAGAGGCGAAACCCAGACCAGCATAGCGTTTCGAGCTTCATTCTGATACGCGCCTAGCTTACTCCTGAACTCAACTGAATAACAGGTATTTCGATAAGACTTCAGATGGGAAAGGGCGCAAGCGTGAATCTATTCCTTGAGCTCCTAACGTCTTTTGCGCCTCTGACGATGGAAGTTAGTAACGTGACGGGGAATTCTAGGAGAGATTCAGAAGCGGTGGCGTTTTCAAAGCGTTTGAGCGCCTACCCATACCATCCATCGGTTTAGAATTGATGCGACGTACCGACTGCCGATGAGGGTTAAACCGTGTGGCGGATGGTTGAGGAATTAACCTCAGCCATCTCCACCGTCGATCACTCACCTTGTTCGTATACGAATGTCGCCCGGGAGGATAGAGGTTGGCAAAGCCAATCTTTTCTCTTTATCCCACCCGTACCTGTCCAACCCCTCTCTCAGACTGGCTAGAGGGAGGGCTAGTAAAGGGGAGACGGCTCCTTCTCCATTGTACCTACATGGCGAGCAAGTGAATGTCGTGGCCAGCTCCACATCAAGGGACCGACGACTATCACTTTCCCAATTGCGCTAAGTAGTCACAGTTGCTCGTGGTGGTGATCGACGGCCTCGCAGGTTTGGCATGCATGGTTTGGAAGGCAGTGCAACCTACAAGTCCGTAGGTCCCCGAGAGTGGGTGTGATTTACATGCCAACACTGGTTGGATGGCGGGATGTACGGAGGCTTTAGAGCATTGGGGACACCAACTGCTTGCGCCGTGACTTGCGCCGTGACCTGCGAGTTCCTTGTTTTTTTTTTTTCTTCTCTTACCCTGGATAAACTTTTGGCTCACCCCTCCCCGCGCGCGCGACGCCTTACCCCCAACTGATGAGAGGGGGTTGGCCAAATTGGTTTATTCTGCGATGGGAGGTACAAATTTGACGGGCTGCCAAGTTGTAAGCACGATGTATTGGGAAAGGCCAATTCAATGGCAGGTTATTAACGATGCCCTCTTAGCTTAGTGAAACTTCCTTAGACCCCATGTTCAAATGCTCTATGCTTCCAGGGTATAAGTGGTATAAGTGGCAAAAGCTACTACAAGTTGTGGGCTTGCCTGGTCTTACTAACAGTAACATAGGGATCGTGAGAGACATACAAGTGTATTGCGACGGTGTCCTTTCCTCTTTTCCCTTTGGTCTTTCCCCAGAAGGGGTTTCTGCAAGTAATACATGAAGCTTGCGCCGAAAAGAGGCTTCTGGAAGCTGTTTGTAATTGACTCGGGCATGTTCCGACTCTGATGTATGGAGGGAGGGTGGACGAGGGACCCGCCAACTGACGTCAGTTGCTCTGGGGCACCACAAAAGATAGGACCAGAAAGGCGAATATTAGTTGTGATTACACAAAGGGGAAAATAAAAAATAAAAATAAAACTTGATAGTCTCTTCGGCGGCAACATTGATCAGTGGTCACGGAAATGGCGAAAATGACGGTATTCTCAGACCACTCTGCCGTCTTTTTTTCTGCGAGGTTTAACGGAAATGGCTTGCCACCCCTTCTGAAGTGCTGTGTAAAGTTAGTGCACGTTCTCGGTATGACATAATAACACACCACGCAGCACACACGCCGCACACGCCGTACACGCCCCCCGTAATGCCCTCATCCCGCGATTCGCCCTCATAACCCTAATGAAGTCATCACATGACTCGGCATTTTCAATCTGACAGGACACTGCTGTGTTGTGTTGTGTTGTAGTTTACATTGTACATTGTACCTTTTTTGTCGATCTATCTTTTACCGCAATAAATACGGAGTACAGCAAAATGCAGCATGACAAGCTCTTTTTTCGTTCTTTTTCCCCACCCTCCCAAAGGAGATCGGCCTCTTCTCTTGTCTTCCATGTTGGGGGCCAAAGTAATACTCCGTAGTGGCTGGCCAATGTCCACTATTAAAAGGGCAAAAGTGGTGATCCACTCCCCTTTCGTCACTCGCCTATTTTTAATCGGGGAACACCCCACTCTCCCATCGCACCCTAATCAAGTTAAAAAAGAGTCAAATCGTCCCCCCTCTCAAGTCGGGTACAACAATCGTGTAAGGAGTACTCCGTAAGCAAAATGTGAAAACAAGAATCATACCATTAAACAAAATTCACGAGGAAGAAGAAGAAGATAAAGAAAGATAAAGAAAAAGAAAAAAAAGGAGAGGAGAAAATCCAAACAAAAGCAATTGAAAACCCCCCCCCCCCCCCAATTTTTCTTGACCCTGCACCATTCTTTTCAAGTCGTCATACCCAAACTTCCCACTTCCATGTGTCACAGGGCCCACGTGCAACAATCGTATGAGACAAAAGCTGTCCCTACATTTTGAAAGGGGGCGGACCGCAATCTAGATTTTTCCCATTTACCACAAAGAGCAAAAAGAGCAGAGAAAAGTACTCCGTACAGAGTACTCCGTACTCCATATTTCAACCTTTTTTGCTCTCTCCCGCCCACCTGCATTTTTAGAGGGGAAACCAAATCCCCCCGCTTAATTCCCTCCCCCCCCGCTTACGCTCTTCCCTCCCATTTTCCCGTGATTTCTCACCATTCTCCGAAAGATTTACCAAGAGAAGCTAGAGAAGCTCTAGAATCTACGCCATCCACACCATCCCCCCTTCCCCCGTCTTTTTCTCTCTCTCAACTCTTCCGAAATATCTCTTTTAATAACCTCAAACCTTTTACAATCACGACTCGGCCCTTACACCAAACAGAAAACCAGAAGCAAAAAAAAAAAATGTCGTCGAGACAATCCAAGACTACGCCCGTGCCCACGGCGGCCCCGCGCGCCCCCATCGACTTACCTTCGTACTCGCTCAAAATGTGCCAGTACACGATGCGCCAGATCGAAGAGATGAATTCGTCTTCCGAACGCAGGAATAAAGGGTCGACTTCGTCGGCTCCTTCTTCTTCTTCTTCTTCTTCGTCGTCGTCGTTGTCGTCGTGTACCATGGGGTCGAACCCTTTGAACTCTTCGCAGAAAGTATAATGGGATGAAAAGATGACGACGTCGTCGAGCTTCTTTTCTTTCCCCGCTTTTTGATTTCGGGGCCGTTGGACGGCATGTTTCAAAGAGGACTTGTATCAAATTCCTAACGTACGGAGTATATATATATATTCCCGAAAACAGGACCAGTTTATGGCTTCCCGACACGAACTACACCAACAGGAAAAACCGGCGAAGAAGAAGAAGAACAAGAAAAGAAAAAACACGTTATTCAAGATCGCAAAAGAAACTAGTAATATCAACCCGTTGTATTTACTGCGGATCTCGAGCACGACCAACAATCACAAAACATAATATCGTGTCGGAAATCAAAAGGGCAAGGAAAAGAAGGTCTTGTTTTACTTACAATGGTGCCGCGTTCAAGCTTCGCGAGCAAGAGGGCGTTTTATTTTGGTTCGGGACTGGTATTCGGGAATAATGGGCGCTTTCGCTTTTCTCTTCTCCCTCTTGAGAAGGGTTTTCTTTTTGAAAACAAACCAGAAAAAGGCTTGATTTTATTTATGTTTTATGTATTTATTTTTCCTTACTTATGGCTTTGATTATGATAGATGTTCAGAATTTTTGGGAATTGGTCTTTTTTTCTAATTTTTTTTACTATGAGTAATGGATTTTACTTCGCGATGGTCTGATGACCTCGAATTTGGAACAAAAGCAATGCAAAATGTGAGATATTGTATACCTTTTTTGGGGGGGGGCGGAACTCGTAAACGTGATGATCATTAAGACTATGCGATATGCGAAGAGTATCATGACAAAGCCTTCTTCTTGATACCCAGCAACGCAGCGTGATCCTTCTTCTTCTTCTTGATGGGCTTTCTGAAACTCGCGGGCGGTAACGCAGCTTCGGCCAACGGCTCGGCCACGGCCGTAGAAACAACCTGTTCCTCACCACCAGTACGCAAACCCTCGTCAACCTCTTCGATATCCGCCAATTCAGCCTCTTTCCTCCTCGCATTCGCAAAAGCCAGCCTCGCGGCCTCGGCATCCTCGGCCTCTAACCTCGCCATCTCCTCATCCCTCGCCATCGCCACACTAACGGCAAAATCAAGGCCTTGCTTCTCGGCAATTTGAATGCGCGCGTTCCGCTGGCGAATCGAATCGAGTGCGTCCGCGGCTTCCATTTCCCGTCTGGCATCCGCGTTCCTGGCTTCCAAATCGGCCATCGCGTCCGGTTCCTGCTCGCCCGCGGCCTCGGCCTCTTCGGCCTGCAGGCGATCTAGCCTCTGCTCGTCCGACTCGTCGTGTTCGCCGCGGTTGTACCAGGGTTCCATGTTGCGCACGGCGCCGCTGACCATGGCGTAGTCGTTGGTTTTGGGGTCCGTGCGAAAGGTGATTTCGCTGGAGCAGCGGGTGCATTTGATGTGGAAGTGAAGGATTTGGATGCCGAGGTATGTGCGTTCGGCGACGGTTTCTTTCTTGGCGTTGAATTTGCGGCCGCGGTAGATGAATTCGCCGCAGGTTGTGCAGCGCATTGTGAAGGGGGCCATGAGGCGAACTGGTTGGATTTTGGGACCGGTTGGTTTGGGGCCTCGTCTTCGGCGGGTTAGGGCGTTGGGGTCAAAGTCGGCTGGGTAGTATTTGCTGGTTACTTTTCGTTCGGACATTTTGGGCGGTTATCTGATGGGGGGGAGGGGAGGGGTTTGTGAGGTGTTGTTGGAGGAGGGGAGACGGAAAAAGTCTTTTGGAGAGGAGTTGTTGGAGGGATGGTTTGATGGTGAGGGTTGGGTGGTGGGTTATTTGATATGGAGAGCGGGCGGGTGGAGTGGCGGAAAAGGAAAAAAGGTCGAGGCTGAAAGTTTTAAAGGCTACCCTAACCCAACCCACCCATCGCATACTTGTACTACTCCGTACACGTAGCCCAATAGCCCAACACGGCCCTAGACTTTTGGGGGAAAGTAATTATTGCATTTTTCATACCACATGTTTCGCAAGGCCTATTTTCGCTTCTTTCTTTACCTTTTTTCTTTTTCTCTTTATTTTTTTTGGTAGGCCATGATTTGTCACATCTACCTGGCCTGCCCAAGCATGTGACTGTCCTCTACTCGGGAACCGAAAGAAAGTAGAGAAACGAAAGAAAAACAAATCGAACAGGTCGGTGAAGGGAAAAAAAAAATAAATCGAGTGCGGCAGTCGAGAGGCCAGATGACGCCTCCGGCTGGCATACCGATGCCACGTATGCGCCTCGGGTTCTCTGGGCGACATACTGTTGCTTGCTTGTCCGGGGCGGAGACCTTGCCGCGGGTGCCTCTCCATCTGGCTCTCCTGGGAAAAGTGACAAAGTGCCATCAGAAGGTCAACTACAGTGCACCGCCGTTGAGCTTGAGCGGTCCGCTGCGTATGCCCAGAAGGTGTGTTGTGGTTCCTCGTCGTCATCATCGCTTGTGTCGGAGAAGGTAAGTGATAAGCTAGGTCCCTCACAGTTCTGCACGAATTTTTCGTACTTCCGTCCGTCGGTCTTTTCCTTCCAGTCGGCTTTATGAGCTTGCCTTTCAGCGTCTGTGTGTCGCCAGGAGCGGCACTCGGGCTTCTTGCAGATGAAACACCTGCCGACATCACCATGTCTTATCGAACGCTCTTTTTTCGGAGGATTCATTCCTAAATTTCTTAGACCGGTATTCCACGCCGTGGTAGGTCCTTTCAGAGAGGTGGACCTGAGGTAGATCGTCAAATGTGACTGTCTTACGGTGTTGAGGCTGGTTGGGTCTCAGTCGCTCTTGCGCCAGCAGAATGCTTCTTAGTACGGAGCAGATTTGATCCGCAGTGTTACAGTTCGTTGAATGAACAGCAACTTCGGTGGCAATGGCTGGATGGGTGTCACACGCAGAGATAAACCGATTTCTCATAGTCTCAGGATCGCTAAGGCGGCTGTCCAGGGAGAGCATTCTCTGAAGTTTGTTGAAGAGCTTTTGAACGACTTCAGATAGAGGTAGCCCAGTATTCTCACGAGAAGTAGCCAGAGATGCGAGGGTAATGGTTTGCCAGTCCTCTTCTCGCGCCCCGCGTTGTCGATGGTCTTCGAAACGTAATTCCATGCCCTTCACGATTACTCGCCAGTCTCCTTTCGCCTCTCGAGCCAGTCAAGTGCAGTTGTCTCGAGCTAGGCCAGTCGTCATAATCGGAAACGCATCAGCCAGATACGCCTCGTCAAGTCCTGCAATTCTGCAGGCGTCGAGAAATTCGTTGGCACGAAACCAGAAAATCATGCTGTCTCCATTACCCTGGTATTTGCTCTCCTTTGGGTAAGACTTCGCCAGGTTAGTGATAATCTTCCTTGATTCTCGGACGGTGTCAGTTATAACAGAAGGACTACGACACTCCATCCGGCGTTGCGGTCCATTATTCGAACTTGCTTGATGGATCAGTAATGACTCTCCCTACTCCAAAGATGTCATTACCGATCCATCAAGCAAGCTCGAATAATGTGATTGCGCTAGCTATTTGCATCAAGTTAACTACGATATACCGACATGTTGAATTTATTTTGATTGTCCAAAATGCTGGAGCTTTGATATATACGCCTGAAGAAACGCCGTAGGGACTTTGTAAAGAGAAAAAAAAAAGAATCATAGATCGTCCGTCTATCTTACTACTCCCCCCTGGCCGACGCACTGCCAAAACATTAACGCCATTGCCCCGACTGCCCACATCGACAAACTTTTTGAACCAAAATAGCAAAGTCCGTTGGGAGATTAAGACTTGCTGTCCGCCGTCCCAGGGCCAGTTTATCCGTCAGCCTCCGTAGCACTGCCATCGCGTCTAAAGTATTATGTTAGCAAGTACAACCAAAGGAAACCCCTCTCTCAGAAAGCCAAGCTTCCTTGAAAAACCCGTCCTCCAAAGTCCGAAGCAGAGAATGAGATGAGAAAAGAATAAGAAAAATTACTCACGGAATGTATTGCATCCTATACTCATCCTCAAGCATGGTCCGAATGTCATCAGGAAGCTGACCAGAAACCTTCATCGCGTACATGCCCTGCACATACTTGTCCAGTCTCTGCCACTTTGCCACCCAGCTCTTCTTGGGATTCGCAATGGTGATCAGACCCTCGAAAACCTGCGACGTGCAGCTCTCAATCTGGTCCTGGGATCCCGCGAGGTGGAGAAACTCTTCGCAGTTGGGACAGCCTTCTTCGCGGAACCGCTGCAATACCGTCAGTTGTAAACTCTTTGAAAAAAAAAAACAATCGGTTTGCATGATTAGAGGGCGAGGGATGGGAAATTGTTGATGGTGGAAGGGGGAGAAAGGGGAGCCTTACGCCCGAGGTCATGACAATGGAACAGACCATGCAAGCGCGCAAGTAGCGCTGCTGGCCCGGCGCGACATAATTCTCCGACGACATGACAAGTTCGCTTCCAATGTCTTCTTCGGGGACTCTTGAATCGACGAGGGAAAATGCAGAAGTGCGCGATTCGGCCTCTTAGAGTGTTCTGTCAACGAGGCTGCGATTGTGGGGGGGGGGGAAAAAAGGGACGGATTTGTCCATTTCCCCAGCTAATAAAGCTTTGGAGAGATGCGACACATGTACTCCGTACTCCGTGCACGCCTCGTTATCCGCACAGGACAAAGCTGGAAACACTCCAAAATCCAAAATCTCCAGGCTACACAAGACGCTGTAATTTGCAAAAGACAGTGGAGACACCCCCCTCATCTCCTTCCCTCTTCCCCCCCCCCCACCCAAAAAAACAAAATCTACCAAACACTCATTTTGTGCCTGCCCTGCTAATATCAACAAAAAAAGTACGGAGTATCAAAATCAAAATCCAAAAAAAAAAAAAAAAATGTCCCGAGAACTAGAAATGAAAGACGCACCCAAACCCCCAGCCCCCAAATCCCACGACCTCCAAACCTGCACAATAAGAACCCCCCAATTCTCCTACGCCCAATTACAACTCATCTCCGACGACCCAGCCGAGTCTTCACTAGATGAGCTCCAGGTGCGAGCCTACTGCACCTCTGCGCTTTCGAGGTTTCTCGGCGCTACGGGGAATGCGATTGCTGTCGACATATTAAAGGTTGGCGGCGGGGAGTGCTGGCTGCGGGTGCCGAGGCCGGATTTGCCTGCTTTTGTGGCCGCCGTGTCGGCTTGGAAGGGGACTCTTGAGGATGGGGTTGCCAGGGGGTTGCGGGTGAGGCAGTGTTCGGATTGGTTGGGGAGTATGGTTGGGGGAGATGGCCAGGATAGGATTTGGAATTCTTAGGTGTCTGGGTTCCTCCCAGTTAAACTGGCATCGTGGATCGGTCCTACGCTTTTGCTGTGCTGGGCTTCTTACTACGGCGAAAACGGCGAAAACAGCGAAAACATGTTTCACGAGAGGGGCATCGGTCAAGACGCACAGTCAAAGCCCTTGTCCTGGAAGGGCGGCCAATCTCATCATGCTCGGTATATTCGGTTCCAAAACCCAGCGCCTCGCTTTTATGCATCCTGAAACAAAACCCGGATTCTCCAAGACATCTAAGTATACACGCATATCCCTCCTCGGATCCTCTAGTCTGTCCAAACACGGCAATATCCCCCTTTTCAAACACTTTTACATGAGGCCTGACATGAGGGAGTTGTTGGCGTACGCCTGCCAGCCTTGTCAGTATTGGTACAAGTAGGATAGAAGACGAGAAGCCTAGGCGAAGGGCAAGGGTAAACGGGAGAAGAAAAGAACATACCATGGGTCGGATGTTGGGGTGAGGGACGGCGTCGAACTGCTCATAATGCAGCTTGTAGTCCGGTCCAATTTTGATGTAAGCGCCCCTGTTTTCCGTCGAGTCGCAGTATTTGGGAGCCGAGAAGACTAATCGAGACAGTGTTAGTAAAGAATAATCTAGCGCCGATTTCCAACGCGCCAGGGAAGAACGAGGAATGACTTGCCAGTGATGCACTTTCCGTTGTGCTGCACCTCGTAGCCGTCCATACGGACTTCGTGACTCCGGATGATGGCTTCCAGTCCATTCTTCTCGCAGAATCTCGCCGTGACGTCTGGGCCAAACTGCATGCCTACACCTCTCTTGCTGGGGCCGCGGCCGGTCTCCTCCTGGGGGTCGGTCCAGAGCATCTCCATCATGAGGCCAGCCTGGCCCGGCTGGCGTTGGTTGTGTCGGTTGAACTTGCGAATGTCGTCAAGCGTCACGTTGTCATCCGAGAAGAGACCGCCGTGAAGCACGAGGTATTTGGAACCAATTAGTGTCGCGAGAGGGAGGGCCGAGAAGCTCTCGGAGAATAGTCGGAAGACCCTGTCATAAGTCAACAACTGCGCCGGGGCAGCATTATTAATTATACTTAGGGGGCCCGACTCACTTTTCGTTGTACTTGGCCTTGCACTCTCCTTCGAAACCGTAAACTCGGTTCATCTCGTCCGTCTCGTGGTTGCCTCGGTTGATGAAGAAGGACTTGGGCCGGAGCCACTTGTTGGCGTAAAGAACGAGCGCAATCTCTGTGGACCACGACCCTCGATCGACAAAGTCACCGTTGAAAAGATAATAGTGCTTGTCCGAGGGCATTCCGTTCCTCCGGAAGAGCTCCATAAGGTCGAAATATTGGCCTACCATGTGCTGTTAGTCATTTTGCTCTAGGAAATGTGTTGACGTCGCCAAAGAAGGGGAAGGGCAAGGGGTTGAGGGAACCTACCGTGAGTGTCGCCGCACACAGTCAACTTGGCATCGCTTGGGATCTCCATCTCCACCATTGTAGGCTCGTCGTACACAATTTGCTTGACGGCAATAATGATTTGATAGACGTATTTGCGATGAATCTTTTTCCCCTTCTTGAAGCGCTCCATCATGTCGTCGATAAACTCCTGCGTCATCTCGGATCCCAGTCGGACACCATCGTAGTCGGCATCAACGTGCATGTGCTCGAGATCGAGGCCTTCGGCGGCAGAGGGCTCGTCGCCAACCTCGATGGCGGCGAAGAAGTCCAGTTGGCGCACAATCTTTTGGCATTCGATAAGCTTGAGCTTAGCATCTTTGTTGTTCGGGTCCAGTTTTATGCATTCGCGAAAATCTTTGAGCGCATCCTTGGGCTTCAGGATGGCAGTTTGGGCCATACCACGCCTAAAGTATGCCTATAGCAGTCACACACTCAGGTTAGTTTATTGAGGCCGTGAATTGCGACACACAGGGAGGGTTCGAGGGCGCAGACCTTGACGAACTTCGGGTTGAGTTCAATCGCTTTCGTTGCGTCGGCGATGGCATAGCCGTATGCTTCAGATTTGATATGCGCCTAAGAAGATGCATGCTGGTCAGTCACGCGAACAGCCGGGATCGGACCGCCGGTTGGCGGCGGGCAACAAACGAACCTGAGCTCGGTTGGAAAAGTAGGTGGGTTCGCTATCGTCTAAGTCGATGGCTTCGGAGTAAAATTTGATCGCGGTAGGCCAATCGTGGGCGGCGAAGGCTTTGTTGCCCTGGTTCTTCAAGGCTACCGCCTGCTCTTTGGCACTCGGCATTGTGAGATTTGTATGTAGGAGTGTGGGTTGGCTGAGCGATGTACAGCATGTGCCAGACTAAAGGAGAAAAAAAAAGGGTGGAACTTTATGGATGCGGTGTAATCGGAAACGGAAGGCGAAGAATATAAGATGAAGAAAGGAAATATACAGGGCGAGACGCACAAGGAGCGAATCGGAATGCTAGGGAACGGCGTCGTGTGGCATTAATACGAGGCACTGTGCACCGGCAGGGCTGAGGTGTGGTGATTTTGTGGCAAAGGCGAGAATTTGCTTTGGGGGGCTTGGAAACGAGGGGTAGATAATGGAAGAAAATGAACCTCGATGGGGAGCAGCTTCGCCCCTGACTACGGAGTACACGTACTCCGTACAGTGGGCTTTTGGGGAGAATCGGCCTTTATCCAATCATATCGCATATTTCTTCCCCATTCCAGTGGCTGTGTGGAACAGTTAGGGCAGGCTTACAGGGACAAGCTCACTACTCCCTGCCTGTCAGCTGCTCAAGAGTAATGAATGCTGATGACTAAGGCTTCAGATACGTCTTTGCTCCTTGCAGTCCACCACCTTCCATCTTCAAGATCACAAGCACACACGCACTCGCACACACGCACTCGCACAACGGAGCCAGCCTTTCGGGATCCCCCCTTCCATCAATGAAATACCGAATACCAAGCCTGTGATGGCTTCCCAACCAGGCATTTCGTCGGCGCTTGTGCGCAAACAAAGCGACACGCAGTTGATGGCCCCGCCCCCACTGCCTAAAAAGTTAAAACGCCCAGCAACGATTCTCGACGAAGACACATACACCGAGGCCTTGTCACAGATTATTGCCCGTGATTTCTTCCCAGGCCTTCAAGAGGTCGAAGCGCAGCGAGAATATCTTGCAGCAGTCGAATCCGGTGACAAAAAATGGATGTTGAGTGCGGGACACAGGCTTCAAGAAGCCATGGCGCCTGGAAGACGTTCCTCTTCTCGTTCGTCGTTCCTCAACGGCACAGCTACGTCATCTGCAAGCGTCGCCAATACACCTGCGTCAGTGGTACCGTCAGTGGCGCCGTCCGAAACAGACGAAGCTATTCACGTCAATACCAATTTGAGCTTAGCACAATTCCAGGCCAAGTACACAAGCGAGGACAACGAGAGTTTCTACAAATTAATGGATAAACAAGCCCAAAAGAGGGTTGAGAAACACCCCTGGCTATGGAACGGCAATAGATTGCCATCGAAACAGATGATTAAGCAACGCGAGGTGGAAGACAGGCTTATCGCCTCCGGGCGCAGCCTCCAGGACGACGGATACAAGCGCGATCGATTAGCGATAAAGGATTCCGACAACAGGCCCGCCATGCCGGACTCATGGAAGTCTCAACCGAAGAACTCCCTGATGTTCAACCCCGAGAGTGTGGAGGACGAGTTTGGAAATGTTGCGCAGAGGGCCGAGGCAGCGTCGCGCATGGAGCCCAAAAAAATTGTCTACGAAAACACAAAAATGCCCATGCCATATGTGCCAGCTCGACCGCCATCACCGACCCTCTCTGCCGTGCGGGATGCTGTGGCGGGACATATCCGTGAGGTGTTCCACGATGCAAGTGTTGTCGTTGGCGGTAACGAAACGCCGAGAGTCAACGGCTACGCATTTGTGGACGATGAAGACGGAGAGAGCGAGGATCCGAAACCCCCCGTCATTCATCTGCCTGCGGGTGATCCGAACCCCAATCCCTTTCGCCTCCAGGACAACCGCAAACGAGAAGTGCTGCATCATCGCATGGTAGATCGCATCACGCAATCCAAGCGGGAAGCGACGAGAAACGGATTGACCGGCAAGGTCGAAAGAACTCCAGTCCCCAAATTTCCTAGTAGCCCTAGGCCTCGGGGTGGACTGACACCGGCCGCGCAGAGGTTATGGACCAAGATTGGGAACTCGAGCTCGTCAACGCCGGGCTCATCGTTTGGCGGGCACACGCCTCTTCGCGCACGAGGCTCTCATCTGAAAAAGTCGGCAAAGCCGAACGAATAACGAAGTAGAACACTATCTACCATCATGTCTCGTTTCTTCTTTCTTTTGTATTTATATTATTGACTATTACGAGTCTGCATATCGGTTGGGTGGCGTTGAGATATTGGGAGGGTTATTAATAGATACCAAAGATTGGCAGTTTCTGTTCTGCCCGGCGTTGTAATACCATGTTCTATTCTGTTTGCACATTTTTTTACCGACCCTCGAGCTTTTCTTCGTTATGCTACTGTGGTGTCCTTTGCTTCGCGCCGTTGGGCTGTCTAGGGGGACCGCCGTATTCGTACAGTGCGGCTGGGGTGGTCAGACAGTATGTGGACCTCTGCTGGGATGATTCTCGTCCCGCCACGATGGGAAATAACTAAGCTCCGATTTAAAAAATTAGAGGGCAAAAAGCACAGCTCGATTTCAACACACGACTTGGACACCCTTGCTACCAATTGGCCACGAGCAATGGTCGTACCGTAGCGACGGTACTCTCTACACCAAATGCGATTCGCAAACATCGCCATTGACTTGGCGGCCGTAATCCGAGCTTCTCGGTCGGTCGCAAGCCAGCATGTGGCCCTGCGCAAGCGTCAGCTAGACGCCTACACCAGAGCTTCCCAGGCAGCTGCCCGCGCATCCCGACCGACCGAGCCAGCCAGCGAGGATGTCAGCACACAGGAGATACCGAGAAATGAACACACTGACGGTGAATCAGGCACGGTGAATGTGTCAAACAACTTAAGCGAGTCGACCGACAGTGCCCCTATAGCTGCCTCACAAACCCAGCAACCGACTGACCGGCCCATCAACGTCGCAGCCCGCATACCGCACCGAATTCCCCTCGAAACCTTTACACCTACAGATGTGAAAGCCAAGACGGCCGCTGGCCTTGGAACTGGCTCGGTTCTCGACAAGGTCAGGACGCAAGACGGATCGATTTTCCCCGAAACCGAGAATGTGGGAGGAAGTGCGGTGACTGAGGAAAAGAAGGTTGAACAACGTTCGCAGTCTCACGATTCAGAAAGTGCAACGGCCAAAGAAACGGATTACTCTGACGCTCCGCCCGATATCGACTTGAATGTCTTCCGGTCTTCGCGAACGGCTCGCAAGCTTGGAATCCCGATACGTGATAACCAGCCTTCTTTACTCGCCAACAATCTTCTCAGTGCGAAGCAGACACCTCCCCCCAATACTACCGACTATATTTCACAGCCGGTCTCTCCAGCCGAGATCGGCAAACCTCCCAAAACCGTGGAGAAACAGGCTCCCTCACCCTCAGAGCCTGTTACAGTCACGCCACGACCCTCTTATAACCTTCGCGAATCTACAGTCCCGGCTGGTCGGATGAGCCGTCTCTGGAACTACGGAGGTCTCGCCGCTGGTATGCTCGGCGGTGCTTTAACAGAGAGCATTAGCCGCGTCGCTGGTAGTGGCAGTGGTGGTTCGGTACTCCTCAGCGGCCGAAATATGGAACGTATTGTCGCCAAGCTGTCCAAGATGCGCGGCGCCGCCCTAAAAATGGGCCAAGTGCTGAGCTTCCAGGACTCCAAGGTGCTCCCGGAGCCTATTCACACCGTGTTGCAGCGTGTCCAGGACCAAGCCGACTACATGCCTGCCTGGCAACGAGACAAGGTGCTCGCCGCTGACCTCGGATCCGACTGGCGTGAGCTCTTTGACGAGTTTGAGGAGAAGCCCCTCGCGGCGGCTTCCATCGGCCAAGTGCATGCGGCCATACTCAAGTCCAACGGCAAGAAAGTCGCTGTCAAGGTGCAGTTTCCGGGTGTTGCCGACTCCATCAACTCGGACCTCGATAACCTCGGCGTGCTCCTGACGGCCACCAAACTGCTTCCCAAGGGACTCTACCTCGACAAGACCATCGCCAACGCCCGCACAGAGTTGGCATGGGAATGTGACTACGAACGCGAAGCTGCGTGCGCCCGACGCTTCAAAGAACTACTCCAAGACGACACCGAGGCCTTTGTCGTACCCGACGTACATGCCGAAGCCTCGGGAAAGCACGTCCTAACCATGGACTTTATGAACGGCCTCGGCGTAACCCGCATCAACAACCTCACCCAAGAACAACGCGACTGGATCGGCACTCAAATCATGCGTCTCTCCCTCCGCGAAATTATGGAATTCTACTTTATGCAAACGGATCCCAACTGGACAAACTTCCTCTACAACGCCGCCACAAACCAGCTCGAGCTCCTCGACTTTGGCGCCTCGCGCGAGTACCCAGCCTCCTTCATCGCCACATACGTAGACCTCCTCTCGGCCGCGGCCCGCAACGACCGCGAGCAGGTCCTCGCGCTCTCGCACACGCTAGGCTACCTCACAGGCCACGAATCGCGCGCCATGCTGGATGCGCACGCCGTGTCCGTCACCACGCTCGCCGAACCGTTCCTCGCCTCGGCGCCCGACGTGTTCGATTTCGCGGACCAGACCATTACGCAGCGCGTCAAGGACCAGATTCCCGTCATGTTGAGGGAGAGGTTGACGCCGCCGCCCGAGGAGACGTATAGTCTGCACCGAAAGCTTAGCGGGGCGTTTTTGCTGTGTTCGAAGTTGGGCAGTCGTGTGAGATGTAGGGAGTTGTTTGAGGAGATTTTGGCCAAGCGTCGAGCTGCGCCTTTGTAACATGGATTTTTTTTTTTTTTCGTGTCTTGGGGTGTTTTTACATCTACATATACACTGTACTTTTATGGAAAGCAATAGGGGAAAAGAGAGAGAGAAAAAAAAAAGTATTTTTAGAGGATCTTGGCTTTTCCTATCTCCTGTTCAAATAGACCCAACTCCAAATGAAAACCCCGCCATGCAAACTTGGAAAAAGACATTATCCCCGTCGATTAGCCCTCGCTGCGCCAGCCCTCTCCAAGAAAACCAACTCCTTCTTCTCCTTAGAAGACTGCTTCTTCCTCCTCCTCTCCACCGCCCGATCAACTTGCTTCGCACTCATGCTCTCAAACCTCTCGACAAGAACCCTCTTCTTCTCCTCCGACCTCTTCAAGAAGAAAGGTTTCTTCCCCTGTTGCACGAGTTCTCTTTCTTTCCGCTTATGTTCTTGATGGACTTTTCGCGCAGCTTCTTTGCGTTCCTCGGCTTGTTTTTTAGATTGCAAGGACGCGATTTCCCTCTTTAGCTTGGAAATGAGGTCGGGATCTCGGGTTTTCTTTAGTTTGAGCCGGAGCTGTTTCATTTCGTCGGCGCGGTAATCGTCTAGGAAGGCGTAGGCTTTGCGGATATGGGTTTCGTCTATTTTGCCTGTGAGGGCGTCGAAGCGCGGATCTCTTGGTTTGGGGGCTGTGGATTCGGCGAAGTCGCGTTTTCGGGATACGGGTCTTGAGGCGGACATTTCGGTGGGTGCGTGTTTGCTTGTGCGTTTTGTTGGCGGGGGGTTGCGGCGGGGTTTTGGTTTCGGTTCTTTGTCTTTTTCGTAGCGGGATATTATGGATTGGGGGGGCGCGGGGGAGTTTTGGGATTTTCGGGGTTTGGTGAGGGTTTGTTGGGCCTTTGCTAGGTCGCCGAAGGAGATTGATGTTAGGTCTAGGGCTGGGGTTTCGTTTTCGTCTTCGTTTTCTGAAGCTTCTTCGGACTGGAGGGACGGGATTGGATGTTTAGTTAGGATGCTCGTATTGCTGCCCATTAATTGGTGGCTGAACTCACGTTGGACTGTTCCTCGGAATCGTCATCTTCAGGGTTGGAGCCAGAGCCATCGCTTTCACCGCTATGGCTCTCGTCATTGCCGTCGTCGTCGTCGTTCTCCTCCTCCTCTTCCTCCTCGTTGGAGAATTGTTCCTCGGGCTCTGATTCAATTTCGGCTTCTCTACGTGGGCGGACACGTCTTTGGAGGCCTGAGGCACCGAGCTTTCTCTTCTGCGACAACATCTTTGGTGTTTGTTATAGCGTAGTGGTTTCCTACTTGGTTCTCACCGACACATGAGAGAGGAAAGTTGTCTGAGGCTCTGGTCTTTTTTTTTTCTTTTCGTTTTTGGGGGGAAAAATTCATAGTAGGAAGAGCTTATCGATAAGGACATAGTGGGGTTGAGCCGATCTGGTCTGTTACGTCTGTTACGTGTAACCTTCTCCAGAAGTCGTGGTACGCAGGATTGCAAAGGGAATGTTTCATTTCATAAATACAGTTTGAAATATTTCTTTTAAAAAGCATGGGCAACTCTCTCTCTCTCTCTCTCTCTCTCTCGGAGCTGTGCCAAACCCTTGCTCCGTTATTATCATTCCCAATTACGGAGTACACTTCAGCCAAACAAGGCCATCGTGAATAGCCATGGCGTGGGATCTTGCATGACCGCCGACGGACATGGAAGTCCGGGGCGGTTTGGAAGTGGACAATCTGAGATGTCACTTTATGCAGTCTGATGGAGGTCTTGTATCCCTGGAGACGGAGTTTCATCTCCGTTGTACTCCGTATTGGCACCACCCAATCTCGCATCCTACTATCAGCCAATAGCAAACATCGTTTTCTCGACACATGATTCAATTGCTAAATGGAAGTGGGAAGCCGAGAGACAGAGGAGCGCCAGCGGGAGAGAGAGAGAGAGATCGGGGGGCGGCATCCGAGTACTACTGGATGCAATCACTTTGATATTGACAGCTAGTATACATATAAGCTATTGTCTATCGAACCTACGATACTTTGTTGGCGTCGGTACTAGCTGCCTATATGAAGAAGAATCACTCTGAAGTTGATACCCTCTTCCCTTGAAAATGGCCGCTATCAAAACAACCACCACTCATCCCATCCAGGAATTGAACCAAGTATTCTTCAACTCCCCTCTACAAACCGGACTCGACGTACGTCTAGCAGCCCGCAATGGCACATACAGCAAATCAACTTCAGGTATAGCACCCAAACGCCTCCAAGCAAACCTCATGGTCCTCCCATCGCGCTACGCCGCTGACTTCCGCAACCTCTGTGCTCGAAACCCGGTTCCTTGTCCTCTGATTGCCGAGTCTGCTGCCCCCGGCGACTTTACCCACTTGAAATCCCACCTCGCTTCAATTCCCGATGGCGAAAATCTAGCATCGTCGCTTGACCTTCGCACTGATTGCCCCAACTTCAACGTGTACAAGGATTCCAAGCTTTTCAAAGAGTGTATCCCGGATATCAAAGAGGAGTGGACTTCCGACCATGTGGCTTTTGTTATTGGCTGCAGTCAAACTTTCGAGACGGCTCTTGTATCTGCTGGTTTTATACCGCGTCATGTCGTCATGAATGAAACAGTGCCTATGTACAGATCAAACATTCCTTTGAACCCGGCAGGTGTCTTCGCGGGAGGCACGTATGTGGTTTCCATGCGACCCTACAAGAAGGCTGATATCCCCACGATCCGCTCTATAACGAGCGATTACCTCGCCACTCACGGAGAGCCCGTTGCTTGGGGCTGGGATGCCGTGAAGCGGTTGGGAATCGAGGACATTGATTGCCCACAGTGGGGTGCTTCTCCTTTGACAATGGACGGACGGCCACTCTCTGAGGTCTCTGGGGACGAAGATAATGTTCCAGTCTTCTGGGCATGTGGCGTGACCCCCCAGGAGGCGACTATGCGCGCTGGTTTGGAGGGTACCATCATGGCACATATGCCCGGGCAAATGTTGGTTTTGGACTGCTTGGATGACGATATTATATGATTTGCATAGCCAGGAAAATACTAGCAAAGATTACTCCCATATAAGGGCATGTGTTCAGAAGACTTTGGCAGCAAAGAACGAATCTTTTCAAGATCAACGAAGGCTTCAACCGTTTTGCGGACCAACTTGACACAACGGGAAAGGAATCATTGAAGAAAAGAAGCAAGAGAGGCAGATGAATCTACTTAAAGTAGCAAAGGACGACAAAGTGGCTTTGCTAGAGGGGCTTCCTTAGAATCTCAAGAAAAGCGCAAGAAGAGTTAGCTGAGCGTAACTACAAGGATCGGAAGCAGGGTTAGGGTTATTGATATAGGTGGATGTAAATTACAGATATATTTGCCCTTGGTCTTGTATCTATGGCAAGTTGTGAGTAGTAAGGTCTGTTCTGGTTCGGGGGAGTTGCTGTGATGGTTTGTATTCAAACTGCTCGTTGCCTCCTAAAGTCCTTTCTTCTGTCCCCCGGTGCGCACCTCCCCATATCTATTTCTCTATTCCTTCGATGTCGCCGTGACTCCGTCCTCCGTCCTTGTCATCAAAACCATCTTTGTTTGCATGACTACGATCACCTGAGTGATTGATAGATCTACTTGTACGTCATCCCCAGCCTCTTCACCTGTATCACCCCCTCATCGCCTAGGTCACCTGCACCATCCCCAGCCCCTGCACCTGCATCACTAGCCTGTCGGCGGTGGCTGGCTGGGCCTGGGGTTCCAGACATTTCTACTGAGGTTTAACTGTTAGATTTCTATGTGTTCCCTTCATTGCGATCACTGGAAGGCAGAGAGCTAGAGGCTTCCAATAACTAGCAATGCAATCCTCATCTAGGCCTTACTTCCTCTTATTTAGCGAGGCATAATGTAATCTCTAGAAGCTTACTTTTATAGCACGCATAGGCGGGAACACACACATACACACACACAAGCATAGTATAGCATAGCAAAGCAAATATCAGGCCCCCCTTGGATAGAATTCGCCTCTCCCAATGTAGTTAGTTATGTACTGCAAACCCACTTTCATCAAAGATAGTTAAATGAAGGAAAACCCGTGATCGTGTCTCACTTTGGATGGTCTGCCTTGCTATTTCCGCGAGTGTTTCAATGGACTAGGCAGACCATGGATATTTATAGATTTTCTATAGGCTATTTTTCAAGCCATTTGCACTTCGCCTTTCGTGCAAAGTAGAGAACCGTCACGTAGAACCGTTGAGTAAATACAAATGCGAGGCTCAAATGCGGCAACAGGGGCATTCTGGTGAAGAGAAGAGCGTGCCAAGCCCACTAGACAATTTGCTACGACAAATTGTCGGTATATGGTAAAAACAATGCGAGACGTCAGAAAGGAGATCAGGCCATGTCCGTCCCGCTGGTTTAGAATTCTAGAATAGTTTATGCTAGGGTTGCGTGGCCGAGAAACACGCCGCGCAATGCACAAGTAGTCCATTTAGGGAGATGCCCCCGATCTAGGCGAGGGGAAAAAATGAGGGGCAAGTCTGGACTGAAGTGGGCCAATTATCGTGAAAACAAGTTACCAGGAGAAACCCATAGTTGTTGTCTTGGCTGCTTCGGTTGGGTGTTGCTTCCAAGCCACTGACTGCTACATTCAAGAACCGAGGGCGCCTGGTGGGCCAGCCACCCTCGTGCTTGATATACAAAGTAATAAGACGATAGATGGATTACCCAGACATGTCTCCCGAATAGCTCGGGGCGGACACGAAAGCCCGCTAGGCAGCATCTCGTTGTGACACTCAAGGTATCTACAGACAAGGTATATCCCTGCCTCACGGATAGACTCCCCTAACTCAAGATTACCAAGTCACACAAAGAGAATACTACCGGAGTTAGCAAGCAAGCTAAGCTTGGTAAGCTTAATAAGAGCTTAGTGTTTCAAGACCTTGAGATTATTTCCTAGTCCAATGCGCTTAGATAGCTTCCGTGACTAACCCACCACGAATACATACTAAACAAGAGCTAAAACATATAGGCCCTCATTGTGAGGCGGCGAATCATTGAAACAAACTTCAAGGGATGCAGAGGGGCGAGAGACGTAAGTGAGATCGTATCTCATCTTAGTTTATCTTAGTTTCATCAATTTCCTCTTCGGTAGTAGTGGCTATATATATATCGGGCATTCTCAGCGAGAACAGAGAAAAAGGAGGTCGTGGTTCGCTTATAGGTTTCAATAAGCAGTGAGTTTATCCTGATTTTTTTTAAATGTCCTGTATCTGCCTTCCAGTCACACTCACTCACTCATTGGTAGCAATTGAGAAGCATTCAGCTGTGCAGAAACGAAGTTAATATCCTGTGATAGCCAACAATGGACTCGAAGAAAGGGGAGAGAGACATGGAGATGGAGATGTAGAGAAGAAAGCCATAACCGCCAAAGGTTTCAGCCGGGCCACGTCTTAGACAGATGGTGATACGGCCCACTCAATCGCACTCTCATCATTGGAGCTTTAAAGGGTGATGAAATCGGACCCTGCACTTCCTCGCAGGATCACCTGGAAACAGTTTTATACTGGCCAACGCAGAGACGTAAGAGATGGGTTGGAACATCTCACACGACACCAAGGGCCTCACGCCCTTCACCCCAAACCACCTCAAACCTCAGGTATGAAGAGAAGCAACTACTGCTTAAGGGGACCAAACGGCAACTATTTGAATCTAGCACCAACGAGTCCGCGATACGATACGAGGCCTAAGGAGCCTCCCTTCATCCCGATATAATAAGGCTATTAGCTTATGGGTATACGGGCGAGGAGCGGGATGGGGCACATTGATCACGAAACCTTGTTAAAACGTTCAAACATGGACATATGTGCAATTACACGGAAGTAGTCAGGGTATAGCCGGAAAACGGCCAAACCAATCTGTTAACATCATTGGAGCATTAAACTCCATGATCCTTCGACATTTTAGACAAGCGGTAATAAAAAACGAGATCTGTTTTGGTGGGGGGGTTTGTTTGCAAGGGGAAATGCTGGCCTGGCCGTTGCTTTTTAAAGCCCACTTTGATGAGACAGATCTCTCGTTGAAGTCTCAGTTAGGAACCCTCGGAGGAGCCGTTTATGGGGTTCATAGCTTCCTCTTATTGGTTGTTCCTAGGCGGAAAGCTAACACTTTAACACAGAGCTGAAAGAATAGTTTAAACAACTTGCTTTTGTGGGTAAATACTTTTATTAAACAAACTAAGGTGAGGCCGAGGCCAACCAAAGCTCTAGTAGTACCAGCATGTTGCTTTTGCATCTGACCACAACAATTTCTCGTCAATTTTGAGTGGCAAGTAATCTTACACCCTGGTTTTCGTCGAGGTCTTGCTAGAAAGAGCTCGCATGGAATACGTGTAGCCCCTTGCCCCCTTGCGCTTAACTGGCTCTGTATCAGAGTAGTGGCGTTGTATCGATCGGTATGAATCAACATAGGGGCTTGGTCAATTTCTCCGCCGTGCTAGTCTCGTCTCTCGGTTCCAGGTTGGTGATGAGGTTGTCGAAGAGCAAGCGTCTTCTCTTGCGAAAACGAGAGCCAACACAACGAAACAACATGGCCACAAGATGAATCGAAGAAGAAACAAAGTCGAAAGTCATGGGGGGCGCAAAGACAAAGGAAAGGGAGGACGAGATGCCGCCTGCTGATCCTATAAAGATGCCTCTATATCCCGGCTTGGAAGGCATCTTTCGACTCGTCAAACCCAAAGCAAGCATCTTTGCTAACGACCAACTTTCGTTCATTCATTAATATTTTCCCTTCTGAGTTTCGAAAACCACCTTCCTTTTCGTTTTTCTTTTCCTTTCGCTGGACATGAAGATTCGGCAGGTAGCCGGGCTCTTGCTCGCCAGCCATCCCGCTCTGGGATCTGTTATTGCGCCTCATCAGCAACAGTGTCCTGATGGCACCCGTTATGTGGATGTGCAGCCTGCAGAGCTTGTGTACGCACAGGAGTATGTGTTTAAAGCCTACTGCCCTGTGAACACCGAAATCGTGATTTGTGATGATGTGACCATCACTGTTACCGATGCACCGACCAGTGTTGTCACTAAGGTTACGCATGTGACCACGACATATACCACATTCACCAAGTGAGTATCTATATTGCCCTTTTCCTTGAACTTGTTTCTAACCTCTTTCTAACCTCTAATTAGACTGCGTACTGGTAAAGCTCCCTGGAATGGGCCTTGCGTGACCACCCCGGCTATTGGTTGCAAAGGATGCGGCAGTGGCCCTGTGACCCTTCCTCCTTTGGACGGTTATGGAAGTGGTACCGTCGTTGTCTGCCCAACCTCCAACAATGGTGATTCGACTTTCACGGGGCCCTTCACCACTACCACCTTTAACTGCAATAACTGTGGTGGTGATCGCCCCATTACCCTTACCATCCCGGGGGCTAACGGCAGTCCTGGCACTGTTATTGTCGTGCCCGCCGCGTCATCCCAGTCATTCACTGGTCCCTTCACTACCATTACTGGTGGGCAGTGGACGGGCACTGGCATAACTACCATGACCTTTCCACCTAAGGGCACTGACACCATCGGTACCCAGATCATTCTCACACCTGGCGGTAGCACCTTCAAGGGTCCCTTTACTACCATCAATGGAGGTGGTTGGACTGGTACTGGCATTACAACCCTTACCCTGCCCCCTACTGGCACTGACACTGTCGGTACGGAGATTATCTTCACGCCGACTGGAGCTTTCACTGGCCCTTTCACCACCCTAACTGGCGGTGCCTGGACAGGTACTGTGCCTAGCACTTTGACTCTCGCACCTACAGGCACCGACACTGTTGGTACCGAGATTGTTTTTGTTCCTACTGGCGGCCCGAGCAATACTTTCACTGGGCCACGAACCACCATTACAGGTGGTCCGTGGACAGGAACCGATGCCACCACCATCACACTTGCTCCCACTGGCACTGACACTGTTGGCACGGAGATTATTTTGACCCCTACGGGTGCTCCCACTTCAACCTTCACTGGCCCCTTCACCACTATCACTGGTGGTCCTTGGACAGGAACAGCTCCTACTACAATCACCCTTCCTCCTACTGGAACTAACACTGTTGGCACAAAGATTATTCTAACACCCACTGGTCAAGCTGCTACTTCGTTCACTGGGCCCTACACTACCATTACGGGTGCTCCCTGGACAGGTAGTGAGACTTCTACACTGACGCTTCCCCCGACTGGAACAGACACTGTCGGAACTGAGGTTATCTTCCCTCCCAGTGGTGCAGCCACGGTCACCTACACTGGCCCTTACACCACTATCACCGGTGGTCCTTGGACAGGAACAGGTGCTACTACAATCACCCTTCCTCCTACTGGTACAGGCACAATCGGCACCGAAATTATCTTGACTCCTACTGGAAGCCCTGTCTCATCTTTCACTGGGCCTTACACTACTCTTACTGGAGGTGGATGGACTGGTCCTGGGGAGAGCACGCTTACCTTACCCCCCACAGGAACGGACACTGTCGGGACCAAGATTGTTTTCACGCCTACTGGTCAAGCCGCTACTTCGTTCACTGGGCCCTACACTACCATTACAGGTGCTCCCTGGACAGGTAGTGAGACTTCCACGCTGACGCTTCCTCCGACTGGAACAGACACTGTCGGAACTGAGGTTATCTTCCCTCCCAGTGGTGCAGCCACGATCACCTACACTGGCCCTTACACCACTATCACCGGTGGTCCTTGGACAGGAACAGGTGCTACTACAATCACCCTTCCTCCTACTGGCACAGGCACAATCGGCACCGAAATTATCTTGACTCCTACTGGAAGCCCTGTCTCATCTTTCACTGGGCCCTACACTACTCTTACTGGAGGTGGATGGACTGGTCCCGGGGAGAGCACGCTTACCTTACCCCCCACAGGAACGGACACTGTCGGGACCAAGATTGTTTTCACGCCTACTGGTCAAGCCGCTACTTCGTTCACCGGGCCCTACACTACCATTACAGGTGCTCCCTGGACAGGTAGTGAGACTTCCACGCTGACGCTTCCCCCGACTGGAACAGACACTGTCGGAACTGAGGTTATCTTCCCTCCCAGTGGTGCAGCCACAGTCACCTTCACTGGCCCTTACACTACGGTCACTGGAGGCCCATGGACTGGATCGGACACCACTACTATAACTCTCGCTCCTGCTGGTACAGACACTGTTGGTACGGAGATTATTTTGACCCCTACGGGTGCTCCCACTACAACCTTCACTGGCCCCTTCACCACTATTACTGGTGGTTCTTGGACGGGAACAGCTGCTACTACAATGACCTTTCCTCCTACCGGAACTGACACTGTTGGCACGAAGATTATTCTAACACCCACTGGTCAAGCTGCTACTTCGTTCACTGGGCCCTACACTACCATTACAGGTGGTCCCTGGACAGGTACTGAGCCTTCCACGCTGACGCTTGCCCCAACTGGAACAGACACTGTCGGAACTGAGGTTATATTCGTCCCTAGTGGCTCAACCACAGTCACCTTCACTGGCCCTTACACTACTGTTACTGGCGGCTCATGGACCGGATCAGACGCCACTACAATAACTCTCCCTCCTGCTGGTACAGGCACTATCGGCACTGAAATTATCTTGACTCCTACTGGAAGCCCTGTCTCATCTTTCACTGGACCCTACACTACTCTTACTGGAGGTGGATGGACTGGTACTGGGGAGAGCACGCTTACCTTATCCCCCACAGGAACGGACACTGTCGGGACGAAGATTGTTTTCACGCCTACTGGACAGTCAACCTTCACCGGCCCTTTCACAACCCTTACTGGTGGCCAATGGACTGGCTCTCAAACGAGCACTCTCACCCTTCCTCCCTCGGGAACTGACACCATTGGCACCGAGATCATCTTTGTCCCATCTGGCGAGGTAACAAGCACGTTCACCGGACCTTACACCACAGTTACAGGCGGTGCATGGACTGGTACTGAGCCAAGTACCTTGACGCTGGCGCCTACAGGCACTGGTTCTGTCGGTACCGAAATTGTCTTTACACCTACATCCTCTTCTACATTCACTGGTCCTTACACTACTGCTACGGGTGGATATGATGGCACTACTCCCACTACTATCACACTCCTTCCAACTGGCACTGCCACTGAGGGGACTGTACTGATCCTCACACCTACAGGTACGGCACAGCCTACCGATGCTACAACTGGTAATACAAGCAATGGACCGGAGCCAACTGATGCTACAACCAGTGGTGCTGGAGCCACGGGTGCTTCTACTGACGGATCTGGCTCCACGAGTGCCGGCACTGACGGACCGGAGCCTACTGATGCTACGACCAGCAGCGCCGGAGCTACAGATGCTACTACTGACGGATCTGGCTCCACGAGTGCCAGCACTGACGGACCGGAGCCTACTGATGCTACAACCAGTGGTGCCGGAGCCACAGATGCTTCTACTGACGGATCTGGCTCCACGAGTGCCAGCACTGACGGACCTGAGCCTACTGATGCTACGACCAGCAGCGCCGGGTCCACAGATGCTACTACTGACGGATCTGGCTCCACGAGTGCCAGCACTGATGGACCTGAGCCTACTGATGCAACGAGCAGCGGTGCCGGAGCCACGGATGCCACTACTGACGGATCTGGCTCCACGAGTGCCAGCACTGACGGACCTGAGCCTACTGATGCTACAACCAGTGGTGCCGGAGCCACAGATGCTTCTACTGACGGATCTGAGTCCACGAGTTCTACCACTGACGGGTCTGAGTCTACAAATACATCAGCTAGTGCCACTGAAACTACAGACGCTACTACTGACGGATCTGGTTCCACGAGTGCCACCACTGACGGACCTGAGCCTACTGATGCTACGACCAGCAGCGCCGGGTCCACAGATGCTACTACTGACGGATCTGGTTCCACGAGTGCCAGCACTGATGGACCTGAGCCTACTGATGCAACGAGCAGCGGTGCCGGAGCCACGGATGCCACTACTGACGGATCTGAGTCCACGAGTTCTACCACTGATGGGTCTGAGTCTACAAATACATCAGCTAGTGCCGCTGAAACTACAGATGCTACTACTGACGGATCTGAGTCCACGAGTTCTGCCACTGATGGGTCTGAGTCTACAAACACATCAGCTAGTGCCGCTGAAACTACAGATGCTACTACTGACGGATCTGAGTCCACGAGTTCTACCACTGATGGGCCCGAGTCTACAAATACAGCAACCAGTGCCGCTGAAACTACAGATGGAACAACAGAGGGGCCTGAATCCACGGGTGCTACTACAGAACCAACCACCGAGCAGAGCACAACAACAGAGCCCACCGCAACACCAAGCACCACCCAGCAGCCTGTCTGCCCGACCATGCCCGCACCCTGCGAGAATCTGCCCGAAGTCCTCCCGGCGCAATGGGTCGTCCAAATCCCCATTTGCACGGCTGCCCTCGCTGCATTCAACGGAGCGGGCGTGGCACTCTGCATTTCCGAAAACCCTCTTGATGGTCTCAATCTCTTCAACTGCTTATCTGAAATCTTCGACTCGCCCGAGTTGTGTATTATCGAGCTGCCCCAGGCATGCCTGGATCTCGCCGATCTCGAGCTGGAAGACTTGTTTACCTCGCTACCGACCTGTGCTGCTGCCCTCGGTCCCTTCACACTAGGTGCGGCGGCAAGCTGTCTCGTTTCCGGCGCCTTCAATTCGGGTACTCTGGTCATCGATTGCTTGAACGACCGAATCTTTGGTGACGGGGTTGATGAAACCACGACGGTTCCAACTTCGACAGCGGAGGCAACTACAACTACAGAGCCATCTACAACGGCAAGCAGCACTCAGGAGCCTGTCTGCCCGACCATGCCCGCACCCTGCGAGAATCTGCCCGACGTCCTCCCGGCGCAATGGGTCGTCCAAATCCCCATTTGCACGGCTGCCCTCGCTGCATTCAATGGAGCGGGCGTGGCACTCTGCATTTCCGAAAACCCTCTCGATGGTCTCAATCTCTTCAACTGCTTATCTGAAATCTTCGACTCGCCCGAGTTATGTATTATCGAGCTGCCCCAGGCATGCCTGGATCTCGCCGATCTTGAGTTGGACGACTTATTTACCTCGCTACCTACGTGTGCTGCTGCCCTCGGTCCCTTCACACTAGGTGCGGCGGCCAGCTGTCTCGTTTCCGGCGCCTTCAATTCGGGTACTCTGGTCATTGATTGCTTGAACGACCGAATCTTCGGCGACGGGGTTGATGAAACCACGACGGTTCCAACTTCAACGGCGGAGGCAACTACAACGTCAGAGCCATCTACAACGGCAACGGCACAACTCGCGTGTCCTACTATGCCCGCACCCTGTCAAAATCTACCCAATGTGATTCCGCTGCAATGGGCTGTCCAGATCCCAATCTGTACGGCGGCCTTGGCTACATACGACGCAGCGGGCGTGGCACTCTGTGTCGCTCAGAATCCGCTCAACGCCATCGATCTTTTCGACTGTTTGACTGAAATATTCGACTCGACTGAGCTGTGCATTTCTGAGCTCCCGCCTTCATGTCTTGACCTTGCCGACTTCGAGGGTAGCGATCTCTTCACCGCACTTCCTACTTGCGCTGCCGCCCTCGGTCCCTTCGCATTAGGTGTGGCGGCAAGTTGTCTCGTTTCTGGCGCCTTCAATCAGGGTAGTCTTGTCATTGACTGTCTCAACGATAGCATCTTCGGTGGCGCCCTATGATCATGACATTCGCCAGATGAAACCACAGCGTTCCTTACTGACTGTTCCCACATCTACCTTCTCAAGCACACTTCTGTACTCCCCAAATGAGTGGCCATACTTTGGTTGAATTGGGACTCGTACCTTTCTCATGGTTCTACGAAGATGCTACGTTATGAAACTTATATGGGTGTATTTAAGGGTGGTTAGTTGAAAATATTTTAATAAAGTTATGTATTGCATGCCAGATGGTATCAACCCTTTGCTCCTCTCTTCCGCCAGCGTGAATTTTCAACCTCACGGCCATCTTCTCCTTGCTCCCATCCCCACCATTCGCAGGTGTCTACTGACGCATCCTGCGTTGTTTAGTGGCTGCCTCTGCCTCACTTTATCTCTTTAGCGGCATCAACAGTGGGACGATAAATAGGGGACAAGATAATGTGTCAGGGTTCTTGTCTGAATCTGTCGATTCTAATCCGCCCTCGCCCTACCCGTTCTCCACATCTTGGCGGGTTGAATTCTCGAATCATTGATTGCCGAAGGAGCTGTTGCATTGCAGATCATGGAGGGGACAGGGGGGGGAGGAGGAGACGGACTTCCGCCTCCGTGCGCTAAGCGACGATAATGTGACCAACTTTTCGGTCATGTCGCATTGGTTTCTTTGGCGCGATTGAGACTGTTCAGCAATCGAATGAACAGTTGTTTCCTGTTAGGATTACTATTAATATCTTCTCTTGGGGTAGATATCGCTAGCTAATCAAAGGCTATTGCAGTGATAAGAGAAGAGCAAGCCCCCGAAGAGCGCCGTCTATTACTGTGCACCTTAATATGGTGTACGGAGTATATTATCCCACCCCGACGGACACCAGCCTCCCGCGGGCTCCCTACCCCGGTTTCTACTTCACTTGACTTATCACTAAGACAGCTCGTGGAGATCTACTTCGCGCGATGGACCTCCAAAGTCCTTCTGCGGCACCCATCTACAGTATCTCGTAAGCAAATTTGTCCTATCAACTGTCGGGCACCTAGGGACAGTTGCCTCCCCACCGCGTGACCTTGCACTGGCCATAACAGTGAGGCTTGGTTGCTAATACGATGGTTGCTAATACGATAATACGACTCTACAGGTGTGAGAGATGTCGTAAACGAAAGGTAAGAGAAGTCACGAGGGGGTGAGTCGACGGGCGCTGTGCAGACATGGCCAAATGGCAGCTTGAGTATAGGCACCTTATGAAAATGGCGTGTTCATGTCATTAACCAACCATATACATTGCACTTTAGATCAAATGTGACAGGCAACAACCCTGCTCCAGATGCCGCGAGGCCGGCGTACCTTGCACATTTCCAAGCGGTGGGGAGAGATCCAGGTAAGCTGATTCTCATCATGTCCATTCGTTCGTTGTTTGTCTCAAGTTGCCAACCCATCTCATCTCAAACAGACCAGCCACGAAGCGACAAGTCCTCGCCCTCGAGAGACAAATCGATTCTCTTCAAACCCTCCTCCAGAGGCTTTCCGGTGCTTCAAACGAAGAGCGCTCACGCCTCCTGGCAAGCTTCCATCCCTCATCATCTTCACCTCCAGAAGCAAGCGAGAATGTAGTATGCAGCCCCGTTGTATCCAGAGGTAGCGAGCCCCCGAGTATTGCCCACATCACCCCTTCAGCTTCGGGCTGTACCCACTCAATATCACCCCCGGACTCAGGAAACATTGTCCTTGCCCGGATGCGAGATGTTCGGATGAGAAAGAACACAGTACGAAAAGCCGTACAGATATATGGCGGCACGAGCCTCTTCCAGATGTCCGCCAATGACACTACCTCACCCTCTGGTCGGCCCCATGCTTCCTACTCTACGCCATTGACTTCATCCGTGGGTCAAAACGGCGATGATAGGAGCTCTCAATGGTTATGGCCATCTCCGGCCCCAGCCGCAGCTTCATCCTCGACTGAAGCTGCCTTCCCTTTCCCTCTAAGTGCCCACCATGAGACATGTCGGCATCTCATGGCTGTCTTCTTCCAAAATCTTTATCAATACAACATGTGTGTCTATCGAGAGTATTTCCTCCGAGACTACGATGCAGGAGGAGGTCCATACTATTCTGATGCCCTCATGTACTCCATCTGCGCTTTCGGCGCCGCCATCGACCCAAACCCGCACCTCCGGCCCCTTGCACCACTCTTTGCGAACCACGCGAGTGCACTCGTGTACGAAGCTCTTGAAATGCCCGACCTCACAACTCTGCAATCTCTTATCCTCTTAGGCCACTTTGCCATCGGCCGCGGGGGCAGCTCGAAAGGGTGGCTCTTTTGCGGCATGGCGTTCCGTCTCACACAGGAAATGGGGCTGCACCTCGATCCCAACTATTGGGCTACAGGCGGAGGACCGGCAGACTCGACAATCGACCGTGAAATCTTGCGCCGCGTCTATTGGGCTTCCTTTGTGGCTGACAAGCAACTCTGTTTGTATTTCGGCCGTCCGCCTGCACTCTACCCGCATGTAGCAGACGTGCGGAATACAATTCGAATTGCATACCCGCCCGAGTGGGAGGCTCTTCTAGATACATACCTGGCAAAAGGAACATCCGCCACAGCTTTTGAAGATGGACTTTCCACAGTCGGCACTCTCGTACACCGGGTCGAACTTGCCAAGATCTTCCACACAATGATTGTCGACGTCTTCGAAAACCGCCTCGGGCAATCAGATGCAGTGGCCGCCAGCGCCAAGGTACACCAGGTTCACGGCGCACTGGAAAAATGGATCTCCATGCTACCACAGAAACTGCATTGGAACCAATGGACAGTGCGACAGGTTCCGCCGTACGTTTTGCATCTGCACATGCTTTTCCACACGGGCATGATCATTCTACACCGGCCACCACGCCAACTCTTTGACGACGAAGCCGTAGCCAAGGGCGAGAGTCTCGAGGTATGTTACCAGTCCTTGGCGGCTATCCTTCGGTTATTGAGTAGCTACGGTCGATATTACCGTTTTGAGACGCTGCCTCTGGACTTTGTTCATACTTTGTCGGCAGCGGCTGAAGTCATTATGATCAAGCGCTACCTCGACAAGTCAACATGGGAAGACCGGGCCATGTCCAAGGCTATGGCGCAGGTACTGGATGCTATGAATGCAGTGCAAGAGGTTTACCCGTGCATCCGTGAGCTTCGTGACGGGATTGTGGCAAACATGGAGCCGCAAACCGGGGGGGCTTCGAGCAGTGGAGTAGGGCCTCAGGAGAAGATGGGTATGGATTATGAGCTGATGGACTTATTGCATTCTGGTGCTGGGCCGTTTCCTAATGCTTGGTCCGATGAAGTTGGAATTGGGGTTGAAGGGGGAGATTTGGGGGTATTGGTAACGGACGACTTTTTGAACGAATTTTATGGGTGATTTCCTCGGAAGTTCTGAGTTATCGTATTGGCAGCTATCAGTTAGCCCTGACATGTGATCTCGGCTTGTGGATGGATGGTTCAGTCTCGGTTCAGTCTCGAGAACGGAATGTTCGATGAACTTGACTATCAATTTGTATTCGAGCCGAGTCAACAGCGGCCATCACATTTGACTTTTCTCGATATATTCACCTGTCTAAATGAATTGGCCCGACTTCGAATTGCCGTGATATTGGAAGTGTTTACTCCGCAAGGTTGGCGAGAATGTCACGAGCAGCCCGAGCAGCATCATGCGTCACAAAAGATGACATAATCAAGTCGGGCCAATGAGATCAAAGCATTCCCCTGCCCCCCCCCCCCCACCAACACACCAACTCCCACCATCTTCTTCCTTCATCGTCACAAACCTTCTCTCGTCGACCGTATTGAGACCGTTCTCTCCTTGCGCACACTCCTTCACATCGATCGGAGTGCTTCTCTACATGGAAGAGTCCGAATGCCTGTGCCGAACTTTGGGCCGCGGGCCCTCTCGCAGCCCCAATTCTTAGGAAATTATCGTAAGGCCTGCACATGGCGGCCGCTTCCCCTCCCCACGCATAATGTTCAGTCACGATGTCAATTGCATATGAACACCATTTGGCGACCTAGTTCGGCCCTTGATGAGTAAAGCTTCCCAAGGCGCGCTCGATTTTTAGTCCGCTCTGGTCTATTTGTACAGAAGCTAATTTTCAGCGGTTTTTCTTCCAGTTATGTCGCGAGAGATGCCCGACCGATAAGCTTGAGACAATTAATGGTCTTCGGCCGCTCACTGACCGAAGCACGACTGCTGGATTCGGCTAACTATGTGCGGACTGAACTTCCCACAAGGTCCGATTAAACCCCAACTCCCTCCCCGAAGCAGGCTTTCTTCTATGCGAACGCAACATCCTAGCAACCTTCGCTAACCCCGCAGTCTGCTGCGAATAGAATAGCTCACCGAATACGAGATATGCAACAGCTCCCTTACGCCGTCGTTACGAACCCACATATAAGCGAGGTGTACAATCTGTATTATACAGCCTTCGATCAGTTCCGCAAAATCAAAGAGGTCAAAACCTTGGATGAGAATGATAAGCTCTGCGCTTGCATATCAGATAACCTAAGCGCCCATTTAACTGTTATTCCAAAGCTCGCCATGGGCATGCTTGAATGTAGCCATCTAATTGATCCTCACAAGCTTGACAAATTCATGAATACTATTTTGAGATCGGTAAGGCCTGTCCCCGGAACTTTGTCTGGACCGCTCCTACCCCTACCCTTTACTAACGAACCTCGCCTGAAGCGAATATCTCGTCGCGTGATCGCAGAGCAACACATTACGCTCACTGAAACATTTAACTCGACCCATTTCTCCCCCGGCGCCAGACTGACCGAGTCCGACTTCATCGGCGCCGTGTTCGTCAAGTGCATTGCCAGCGACGTCGTCGACCGCTGCGGTAAGGCCGTGCAGTCGATTGCGCGCGCAACCTACGGCGCCGACACTCCCATCCCCGAAATCAACGTCCGCGGCCACCTAGACGCGAGCTTCCCCTACATCCTCAGCCACCTCGAGTTCATCATCGGAGAACTCCTCCGCAACTCGGTCCGCGCCGTCATCGACAACCATCAGCGCCTCAACCTCACCACGCCTCCGCCCCCCATCGAAGTCACCATCTGCGAATCCCAGCAGCACATAGTCATCCGCATCTCGGACCTCGGCGGCGGCATCTCCCCCGAAGACCTCCCCTTCCTCTGGTCCTTCAACAAAGGCCCCCGCAACCTCGCCCACCTCCAAAACCTCGCCCGCGTCCCCAAAATCGCCGCGACGATGCAGGAACTCCACACCAACGTCCACGATGAACTCGCCCGTGCCGACCTCCGCACCCCCCAACGCTACACCGCCACGCCAACCACGCCAACCACGCCAACCACGCCCTCGGGCTCCCTCTCGTCCCTCGCCAGCAGACCTCCGAACCTCCGTCTCGGCCTCGGCCTCCCGCTAAGCAAAGTCTACGCCGAGTACTGGGCCGGGAAACTCGCCGTCGAGAGCCTGTACGGCTACGGCGTCGACGCCTTTTTGCAAATCTCCCGTCTGGGCAATAAAAATGAACAGCTGGCTACTAGGGCTAGTATCGACGCTGTTTGAGGTCCAAATTTTCTGTGGCGTTTTTATTAATTTTTTTCCAAAGTCCTAGCGAAGTCTTCACCCCTTTGGTTTTATCTTTTCGTTGTCAGCGATTCACTTTCCTCCGATATATTTACATCAAGCCCCAAAATTCTTTTGATTTTACTTGGTTTACGGTGCTTAGGTTGTCGGCATATTTCACAAAAGCTCTTTTTCTCACAACCCCTTTCTCGAAGCTGGGGGCGTTGGTCCTTTTTCATTTTAGTGTATATCTAGACCTTTTCTTTCATCACGGGGATTGCGTTACGTCGGCATTGGGTGTTTTAGTTGACGCTGCGATTCAGAATGAAGAACAAAAGAAAATCGAAAGTGATAAAAAGTAAGAATCAATTCGCAGGGTGATCATGGCCATTTTGAAACGCAGGAATTACATCGAGACTATAAGGCGTGAACTAAGTGGCTAAAAAAGAGTAAATAAGAATTAGGCAAGCCGGAGGGAAAATGCTTCGGTTTTCGGAAGGCCAAAGGCGACAGAGGAGGTAGAAACGAAGCTGGTGTGGTCGAGAGAGTAGAAAAGAAGCGAGGGTGCGATATGAGTCGAAGATGATTAAATCAGAGGCCTCTCCCTTCGCCCAGCATCGAGATCCGACCATCAAAGAATGTTCCATCTCAAATCAACCGCTCCGTCCGAAATTTCGGTCCCGCGCCATTGGTGAAAAAAAAAAAAAGCCAGGACAAACAAGGTATTTTGCTAAAAAGAAAAGTGAACAATCCATCAAATGGTTCGCAGACAAGTGCGACCGCCCCTTCTCCATCCCCTCTCCCAAGAATAAAGGAAGTGAACCGAAGTCAGGAAAACACATTCATGCAACCGACATCACAATGGAACGAACATAAGCGTTGCCATATATTTGCCCAGTACCTCAAGACCGCCCATGCTGGCCGCAGCCTCATTAAGACGGATCAAGGCCAGACATTGGCCAGGCGGACCGGCCGTGGTAAGTAGTAAGCAAGCTGCGATGACGGCGACGTAATCGGCCAGTAACTTAACGGCGTCCGTGGCTTCGGACAGCACTTCCCTGCATTTGGTCGAGTTCTCCTTCGAGCTGCTTGATCTGGGCGTGGGTCTGTTCGAGATCCTTGTTGAGGCGATCGCGCTCGGCAATGAGCCTCTGTTCCCATTGCCGGAAACGTTGCTCCTCGATCTTGACCTGTTCGGTGAACCGTTTGCGGAGAGCCTCCTCTTCCTCCTTGAACTTGGGGTTGTCGAGCTTCCTGGGGCGGGCCTCGCCGAACTTCCGAGTCTCCATCTGCTGCGCGCGGTATGCCTCGTAGTGCAACTCTTCGGTGGTGTGGATGAGGTCGAGCATGTGGGTGCGGATGAGGATAGAGCGGAGCTTCTTGAAATCACAGTGCTCCTCGTTCTCCACCTCAGCAACACCCCACGAGTATTGTCGGCCCTTGACAATGCGACCGTCGCTCGTCTTGACGTCCTTCTCCGAGCCGATAACGGCAAAAGGCATGGCGGCCATCAGGCTGCGGGCATGCTGAGCAGCGGCCTCATCATCCTCCTCAATCGGTGGCTGGTAGATCTTGATGCTCTGGGACTCGATGACAGCACGGACCTGGATAAAAGGAGCATACGGTTAGAAAAACTGCTTCTTTTGTACTCTCCAAATACAACTCTCCAGGGAATGGGGAAAGGTTCTTACCCTCTGCTTGAATTTGGCGAGATCGGTAGGGCTTAGGGTATCGGCCTTGGCGATGACGGGAATCAAGTTGACACGGGAGCAGAGTCGCTTCATAACCTCGATATCGAGGGGCTTGAGGGTGTGGCCGGTGGGGCGGATGAAGTACAGGCAAGTGTGCACACGGAGATCAATCTTGTCCTGGCGGCGGGGTTGCTGCTCCTGCAACATATACGACTCGTGCTGGTCGTCAAGGAACTCGATGATGGGCATCCACGAGTCTCGGTTGTTCACGTAGTCACCGAATCCGGGGGTGTCAATGACCGTCAAGCGGACTGGGCGATACTGTTAGATAGTTCCCGGGCTTCTTCGTTTGGGCCAACCATAAAGTCATGAGGCGTTGGGGGGAAAGGGGCGGAGAGGGAGGAGCGGGGGGCCACCACATACCTTTGAAGAACTTCTCTTCAAGCTCAGCTTTTGTGATCTCAATCTCGACAGTTTTATCGATCTGCTTCTGGTGACGGCGCTTGTGATCGGCGTAGTTCTTGATGGTGGTGGAGAAAAGGGTGTTGATGAAGGTTGTCTTGCCTAGACCAGACTCTCCAGCAACCTGCATGGAGGGGAAGCAATGCGTTAGACCAGCGTCTTCAATGACAATTTGCACGTCGCCGCGCGAGATGGAGATGATTCTTCTATACCATAATGGTGAATGCAGCGCCTCGCTTGGCAACAATCTTGTGTCGCTGGTTGGGGAGATTGGCAATGCCAATCGGCGAGGCGCTCTCAGCGGTAGTAGGGGGGGCCATCTTCGATGAATCCTTTCTGGATTAGATGTTTGATGAAGTTGAAGGGGGAGAGGCGACAAAGGATGAAGGGATTGTGCGAATGGTGCAGATTGGGAGAGGTCGCTCGTCGGGCCTGGTGATATGTGACGTTTCAATGCCGACTAAGGAAAGGCAGAAGGGGGTGAAGAAGGGGGAAGATTTTGGGAGTGGAGCTGTTTGGTGATGGGAGCACCTGGCTTCAGGGGAAACCAGAGGAACACCAAAAAAAATGACAGCCACCTTGTGCACCACCACATCCACGGCCCCCTCTAAATTTCCTACAGTGAACGCTGGGATCTCTCATTAGGGGGGTTGGTTATGGGGCAGGGCAGGAGCCAGGGCGAAGTACCTTGCGGAGGGAGATGTGTAAATGAGTGTTAGTAGATACACAAAGCTGCATGTTAATTAGTGTTCTATTGAGGTACTACTAATCAAAGCCCAGACCACCTTGTTGTACTGTGGACAGGCTTGGCCATTGGAAAAGGGGCCTGATTGGCGCTCGAGTTATTACGGAGTAGTTCAGGACAACAATCTAATTTGTTTCTGAAAGTCCTTAAATGCCTTCTGTCAAGACCATTCGGCCACTAATAGTAATACGGGAGTAGTCTGTGCTGGTACGTACTCCGTACCTTGCTTGCTTTTGAAAATTGCGGAGTCCAGTTCTTGATTTCTTATTTCTTATTTCTTATCGCTTATCGATAAGACAAGATATTGAACTAGGAAAAAAAAAATCTCTAGGTGGGGAGTTTTCGAGTCCATCGATCTTGAATCGGCGAGAAGAGAATTCTAGACTACCGACAATTGTTTTTGTGGAAAATGCAGTAGGAGTGGCATGGGAATATTGCGAAAATGAAGACCGATTTCAGGGTTTGTCACGCCACCCCTCCCCCCCCAAAAATCCCGTTCTTGAACCCAGAATCTAACTGGGGATTTGCTGCAGTTCTCCAACCTTCTAGGAACGGTCTATTGCCAGGGCAATCTCTTGTTTGACCCTGAGGGCACTCATCTCTTTTCTCCTGTTGGTAACAGGGTCACAGTTTTCAATCTTGTCGAGTGCGTCATTACTTTTCATAGCTTCGGTGCCATTGGCGACTCGTTTTCCATCTAACACTCAACAGCAACAAATCTTATACCCTCCCCGTAGCGCATCGAAAGAACATCTCTCGAATCGGCCTCTCCCCCCGAGGCAACCTCCTCCTCTCCGTCGACGAGGATGGCGCCGCTGTCCTAACCAACATCCCTCGCCGGATCCCCATCTACAACTTCCACTTCCGCTCCCCAGTCACAGCGCTCGCCTTCTCTCCCTGCGGTCGCTATTTTGCCGTAGGCTTGCGCAGAAGAATCGAGGTCTGGCACGTACCTTCTACCCCCGATGTCAACGCCAGTGGTGAGCTTGAATTTGCGCCGTTTGTACGCCATCACCGACACACGCAGCACTTTGATGACGTACGCTTCATCGAGTGGTCCCGCGATTCCCGTTTCTTCCTCTCTACATCCAAGGACTTGACCGCGCGGATATGGAGCGCCAATGCGGAGGAAGGATTCACGCCCACCGTTCTGGCGGGGCACAAACAAGCTGTGATAGGCGCATGGTTCTCGGCGAATCAGGAGATCATCTACACCGTGAGCAAGGACGGCGCTGTCTTCGAGTGGCAGTACGTTGGCCGGCCGCCGCGAGATGAGGATGAAATGGATGAGGACGATGAAATTGACATGAGGTGGCGCGTGGTGAACCGGCACTACTTTATGCAAAACCAGGCCCACGTCCGCTGCGCCGCCTACCACGCCAAGTCCAACCTCTTAGTGGCAGGCTTTTCCAACGGACTCTTTATGCTCTACGAGATGCCCGATTTCAACAATATCCACACCCTCAGCATATCACAGAATGATATCGACTACGTCACTATCAACCAGTCTGGCGAGTGGCTCGCTTTTGGCGCCTCCAAGCTCGGCCAGCTCCTCGTATGGGAATGGCAGTCCGAGTCGTACATCCTCAAACAACAAGGCCATTTTGATACCATGAACTCGCTCGTTTACTCTGCGGACGGTCAGCGTATTGTCACGGCGGCGGACGACGGCAAGGTGAAGGTTTGGGATGTGGAGTCAGGTTTCTGCGTTGTTACGTTTACCGAACACAGCAGCGGCGTGACAGCATGCGAGTTCGCCAAGAAGGGCAATGTCCTGTTCACAGCGAGTCTCGACGGATCGGTACGCGCCTGGGATCTCATCCGGTACCGGAACTTTAGAACGTTTACGGCGCCCACACGGCTCTCGTTCACATGTATGGCCGTCGACCCCAGTGGTGAAGTGGTAGCAGCTGGCTCTCTCGACTCGTTCGACGTGCACATCTGGAGCGTACAGACAGGCCAGCTTCTCGATCGGCTCTCCGGTCACGAAGGCCCCGTCACGGCCCTCGCCTTCACGCCCGACGGCTCCTCTCTCATCAGCGGAAGTTGGGACCGCACAGCGCGCATCTGGTCCATCTTCAGCAGGACCCAGTCCAGCGAACCGCTCCAACTCCAGGCCGACGTCCTGGACATTGCGGTACGACCAGACTCGAAACAACTAGCCATCTCAACGCTCGACGGACAAATCTCCTTCTGGACCATCTCGGACGCCGAACAAGTCGCCGGCGTCGACGGCCGCCGAGACGTTTCCGGAGGTCGGAAAATCTCCGACCGCCGCACAGCAGCCAACGTAGCCGACACAAAGAGCTTCCGCACAATCCGCTACAGCACAGACGGCACATGTCTCCTCGGCGCCGGAAACAGCAAGTACATCTGCCTATACTCGGTCTCGACCATGGTCCTCCTCAAGAAATTCACCGTCAGCGTGAACCTCTCCCTCTCCGGCACCCAAGAATTCCTCAACAGCAAACACCTCACAGAAGCCGGACCAGAAGGCCTCCTCGACGAACAGGGCGAAGCCTCCGACCGCGAAGACCGCATCGACAACTCCCTCCCAGGCTCCAAACGCGGCGACCCCTCCGCCCGCCGAAAGACAGCCGAAGTGCGCGTATCAGCCGTGGCCTTCTCCCCCGACGCCACAGCCTTTTGCGCCGCCTCAACAGAAGGTCTCCTAATCTACAGTCTCGACACAACGCTACAATTCGACCCCTTCGATCTGAACATGGAAATCACGCCCGCCTCGACCCTCCACGTCCTCGAGACAGAAAAAGACTACCTCAAAGCGCTCGTAATGGCCTTCCGCCTCAACGAATCCGCATTGCTAAAACGCGTCTTCCAAGCCGTTCCCCACACAGAAATTGCGCTTCTCGTCGCCGAATTGCCAACAGTCTACGTACTCCGCCTCCTCCGCCTCGTCGCTTCGCAAATGGAATCCTCGCCGCATATGGAATTCTGTCTTTTGTGGGTGCGGGCGATTGTTGACAAGCAGGGACCGTGGCTCCTTGCGCACAGGGCGAAAGCCGATGTCGAATTACGACTTATTGCGCGGGCTGTGGCCAGGATGCGGGATGATGTGCGGAGGTTAGCTGATGAGAATATATACATGGGTGATTATATCCTTGGCCAAGCGAAGGAGAGCAGCGGTGGTGATGAGAATAAAAGGTTGGAAAATGGAGATTCGTTGGCCGTTTTAGAGCCTCAGGGTACGGATGTCACTGGTAGTGATGATGATGGGGATGAGTGGATTGGATTGGATTAGAACAGTTTACTACAAGCATCATGATAAAGTGTATGGGTTTTTTCTTCCTCTTGTTGGTTTTCCAATTTATTATACATTTATATACAGTATTTTGTTTGGGGTATGCGGCATCGCAAGACGGTGGGTTTCGTAAAAGTTCAATCTCTGAGGCTTCGTTCCTATACAGCCACGATTACAGCTTCGACTTTTGATCAGGCACATACTAAACAGACAACTTTCAGCAACGAAAAAGAATTACAGACACGGAAAATGGAGAATACTGACCTTCCAGGCTTCTTCCCAGCCCGTATCCCTCACAAATCTGTCGCCGTCGACGTCCAGAGCGTCAAGAGCAAGATGCATCACTCTAGCCCATTCGTCTTCTTTGATCTTGACCCAGGTCTTGTCCTCGTACGATGTGCAGATATCCCTTGCGATGGCAATGCTACGCGCCAGTTTGACAGAGTGTCCGTCGTCTGGAATTTTGCAGAATTGGGCGAGTAAATCTATTTTTTTTCCCCAGTTCAATCAGTATCCATCTGCTTACTATGTTCAGAGGAAAAGGGGGGGGGGGGTTGACCTTTGGGCTCAGAAACGAGTTTGCCTTTGACAGGAGTGTAGTTTCGTAATTCGTCAAGATGTAGATCAGGATGATTCCGCGCAATGAACCCAATTAAATCATAGCGAATCTTTTGTTCCAGAATGCGAATTTTGCAGGATGTAGGTAACCAGGAGAGGCCGTTGATGCTCGCGAATATCGGCGCCGACGTAGCATGGTGTCTAGTACACGATTAGAACATCGCACTTGATTGAATCACACGGAGGGGCATGGCTCGTACAGGAGATAAAAGTCAATCCGAGGTTCTTTTCTCGGATGTAGTGAAGCGCCAACAGCCATGCAAACAACAGATTGCAGCATTTCCGCAGTTCGCTCCTCCAGGTCACTCTCGTCGACCCTAATCCTCGCCGCGAAACTGACGGCCTCATCAAAGGCACGTCCAAGAACACCCTGCGTAAGTTTTGACCCGTCGAGATACTTGACGCTACTAGCAAGTTTCTCATCTGCACGGGCAGCAGCGAAAAGGTCCAATATAGAGGACATCCGCCCTTTCTCGGTCGACTTTTCATCCGCTACTTTGTCCACCTCGTTGAAGAATCGCGAGAGTTCGTTCCTGTGCACTGCAGCTTGTGCCAGGCCCTGCGCAATAATAGCCGGTTGCTGCCATTCGACTCCGTACATGAGCTGTATGAGTGGGTGCACAAGACCCGAGAACAATCTGTGGAAAAGGTCGTCGCTTCGCGGGTCGCCTTTGCGGAATACATGGTCTTCGAGGGTACGCTGCCATCCTTTCTGCTCAATTTCGCGTTGGTAGAAGAGGAGGAAGTCTGGGTAGTGGCGGCCTTTGCCGACGTATTGTTTTGCTGTGTCCCAGTCGGCGAGCTTTTCGGCTAAGCCGGGGGTGGGTTTTATGGTTTTGAGCTGGTAGTCTATGTTGTTGTCCCATCCGCGTTGAAGATCTTTTGCAGTTGCGCCAGAACCGTAGAGGGCAAGGATGTGGTGGGATATCTAGTGGAATATTAGGTTGGTCTGGACTCCAATGGCTTAATGGCCAGCCATCCATGATGCTTATATGGTACAGAAGATGGTAAGAACTTACATGATCGTGAAAGCCTGCCGAGTTGAAGAATACATGGTGAGTCTAGCTATCAAATCAGTATGCAATGCCTCTTCCCCCAAGAGCGGACGTGAAATAGTTCTGACCTCCAGGTCCTCTTGAAGCAGCTCAGTCGCCTTCTTCGCGACAGCATCGGATTGCACCAACCGCAGCAACCCCGTATCTTGAGGCCCAATGTGAATCCGATACGGCGACGCCATTGTATGCGCACTTTGTCTAATACAGCGGCTTTGCAATTGACAAGGTCCAATTCCAATTAGGGAAGCAATCCTCTTTGCCGTTGTAGTTGCTGTAGCCATGCGAGGGATTGTGCAAAGAATGGGGCATGACATTTTAGAAGGTCCCCTTCTGGCTGTATGAAATGTGCAATGATTTCACCAGTTGCGCTTATAAATCATAATGACAGAGAAGCAAGGGATTGAGCTGGGCGAAGCTCGGTCGAACGAAAGAGCGAGGTCACATGGCGACATTTCGAAGCAGACAAAGGGGCTTTGTAAAAAAAAAAAAAAAAAAATACTGACATCATACTCCATACGCTGAATACTTGCAGTTACTTGATCTGAGTAAAATAGACGCCGTCGTCAAGGCGTTACAGAGGGGCCCATAGTGGCTCGAAGTACGGAGAGGTTTAGGGACCTAGTGGGCCTAGAGCTAGGCGGGGGTGGCGTAAAACCAGCTCGAACCACCACTAGGCCGCTAAGCCAATAGGGAGCCACCAGTTTCCAAACACAGCTTCACTTTTACTATTCCTAATTTTGCGGTTGCTGCCAATTGTCAGTTGCCAACCCCCCTGTGACGCATAATATTGCTTGCTTCGAGTCTAGTATCCCATTTTGGTAAGAAAAGAATAGATGAGAAAAACAAGAAAAAAAGAAAAGAAAGCCTTCAAAATAACTCTACCCATTTCCCCTTTTCCCTCGCTTGTCCAGCCATCACATAAAAGAATCAGAAAATGCAGGAAATTCAGGACACATCCAAGTCGTGGGAGCCTTAGGCCTTGGTATTCTTCAAAGGGGGGACTTCCTCGTCCGAGTCGTCCGAGTCTTCAAAGTCCTCATCGCTGACGTCACCCTCGGCGGCTTGGACTAATATTGCGGCACGTTAGTCTTGATGGCATGAACAAGGAAAGAGATAATGGGGTATTATACGCACGGAAATACTTGACGGCACCGGGCCAGAGGTCCTCAGCAATAGCAATAGCAAGGTCCTCGCCATCAGGGAAAATCTCCCATTCATCCCAGTCGTCCTCAAAGTCGTCCTCATCCTCATCATCAGAGTCATCATCATCCTTCATCTCGACATCGTTGGCGCGCTCAGCTTCACGAGCCTTCCTCTTCGCAAGGGCAGCAGCAACAGCCTCGCGGCTCTCCTCAGCCGTAACCCGGCGACCACGGTGGCCGAACCACGCAAAGAAGGACAAACCTCCGACACCATTGTTTTTCTTCTCAGCCAGTTCCTTTTGCAAAGCGGTGGGCTCCTCGTCGCCAGTGGGGACCTTTTTACCCGCAGCGACAAGCTTCTTCTCCTCATCCCAAACGCGGCACGCAAGCGAAAGCAAGCCGTCGGTAGTATCCTTGCCCTTCTTCCAGTGAATCTCGACAGGTTCGCTGACGAGACCGGCCCAGCCGTCCTTGGTCTGGCGGTACCAGAACTTCTTCTCGAGGACCTTGTCTTCAAAGTACTCGTTTTCGGTGAATTCGAAGCGGATGGCGACGCTGCGCGGGTCGCCCTTGCCGCCGTCGGCGATTTCAAAGTGCGACACGGACAGCGAAGTCAGGGCCTGGAGGAGTATGGTGGAGTCGGCAGGCTGGATGTACTCGTCAATGTCTGGGGGCGCCTGCTCGAGAACGAGTTGCCAGAACTGGGGGATCTTGGAGATGAGGCGCTCGCGCTTGGCGTAGAGGGGCGTGGTCAATTTGACCTGGTGGCGGACTGTGTTGCAGTCAGTCCAGTCAGCCTTTCTGTTTGCCTCGCTCTTTTCTTCCTTCTTCTTTTTTGTTTTCTCTTCTCGAGTCTTGACTGGGGGGAGAGACAAATACTTACTGACTTCGGCCTCGGCATCTTCAAACTCGTGCTCGATATCAGCGAGGTCAGCATAAGTAATGCCGCTGAGGACTACAACATCAGGCCGCGACGTCATCTTGAACAATTTGTTCTGTAGTATATGGAAATTTCCGATAAGAAGGAGGGGTATCAACAACAAAATAAACAGCGAAAATATATGAGTTGATAGAAATTTCCAAGATGAGAAAAAAGAAGAGAAAGAGGGTGCAAACTTTTTTCTTTTCTTCTAGAGCCCGTTCTCTTTATGTACAAGTATTAAACCCTCCTCTTCGCAAAATCTTGTTTATCTGTGGTGGGGTAATTTTTTTTCAACTTTTTTTTTTCCTACTCTGTTCTATGGTGGTGGGGTTGGTCGCAATGCATGTGGAGAGCTCTCAAACGCTCAGTGGACTTGTGAAGAGCCGCAAAGATTAGAATTTTTATCTCTTTCTCTCTTCTCTTTTCGCTTCATCCAATGACATTTCAAATATACTTGTACTTTCCACCACTGATTTCCCAAGTCAAGATTTTACATCATTGGGCTTGTAACAACAGAGACAACCAGCCCTACTCTTCGCAACTTTTCCCCTCCTACCCTAAAACTCCCTGTCAAATTTCTTAGTGCATGTGCTAGCAGGTGGCAGTCCCCCAAATCAACCTAGCAACCAAGAAGCTCTAATTTGATTTAGTACAACTGCTGCTGCGTGGCGCAAAGCAAAATCTCCACTTATTTTCTTCACCCCGCCACAGCCAGTTCGGCTTAGATAATCCGCCTTTTTCTAAAACGAGCGTCGCATCGCATTCGACGACCGGGAGTTAAATTAGGAGACCGCCTCTTGGGACTATAGAAATGGGCTATTCGGACTTTAGTACATTGGTGTGGGGCAAATAATGAGATTTTATTGGCTGAATCAATACACTAGTCTATAAACAGTAACCCCACTATTATTCTGCCGCCCTTTTTCACCATATTCCAAATTTGACTGCTTTCGATCAAAACTTTTTCCTCTCACTAAAAACCCCCCCGTTTGGCACGTCTGCGACGCTGGCTCTCCCCCAGTCTCGCCTATGCGAGGAGACTAGTCAGTCACGCTATTTGGCTCTTCTTCTTACTGACTAGGATGAATACTGACAGCTGTATGCAAGTAGATTCGATTGGGCCGCTTTTAGAAGCGCTGGCTTTATTTAGGTGGTTAAAATTTGAGATTTGATTGGTCCATTAAAAGCGGTCAGCTACTAGCTTTAGGCGGTCAGACATGGGACCCACACCAATGTACTAAAGTCCGAATAGCCCATTCGTAAAGTCCCAAGAGGCGGTCTCTAAATTAGTTCATGATGGCTGACATCACAGCTTTGCGAAATCCTCACCTCACCCTCAACCAAACACAATCTAACCGGTACCAACCTCTCTTCTTCTTCAAAACCTTACCCTGTATAAAAAAATAATAAAAAATAAAAATATGAAAACCATCCCCCAAAAATGGAACTAAAGCCCCTCCTCTCGAACCTCACCACCCTCCTAAACTACACATACACCCTCCTCCTCGCCCTCGCATCCCTCGCATCCCTCCTATCAATCCTATTCCTCCTCCTCCTAAACGCCCTAATCTGGCCCTTTGCAATCCTCTTCCGCACAGCATCCTTCATCCTCTCGCCAGCAACATACACGATAGCCTATCTCTACAGTTGGATTCCCGACTTGAAATACGTAATCTCCATAATAGAGGTTTGATTTTCCCCCTTCCAACTGAAAATATTTTTTTAAAAAAAAAATCTAATCTTTTCATAGCCATTATACATATTCGTAAGAATCTATCCATCAACTTTGTAGAAAAAAAAAATATTTTCCCTAACAGGTAAAAAGTTCGGTTCAGCGGTTTTCATAGGCCTCTTAACAGGAGCCCTCCTCTCCCTCCTAGCATTCCTCCTAACAACTTCCCTAAACCTCCGGCGAGAAACCCCCAGTCGACAAAGGAAACTGTATACGCCCACGCATTCGGAGTATTCTTCTTCCCCGACGGCGACTTTCAAGGGAGGATACGATGACGAGGACGGCGAGGAAGATCCTGATACTACGTCTTTGCTTTACGATTCGGATTCGGATCCTGTTGTGAGGGGGATTTTACTTTCGGGGGGTGTAGCCCAGGCCGTTGCGAGGGGGGGTTATTCTTCGAGGAGGAAGGCTCGGGGGTTGATGGCGCAGACGATTCACGAGGAGTCGGATAGCTAGGATGGATGTTGCTCCTGCATTATTTCACCATTGTACTCCTTACATTTCTCATTTGCAATGTGCAACGTGTAAAATGCCATCTATCATAGCTTGCGAATACAAGTACACGTTCCTTTCCTTTCTTCTTCTTTTCTCCAAGACACGCCGAGTAAACGGGGAAAGCAATTGTGAGGGTATGCAACGACATTGGGTTCAAAAAAAAAGGCTATGTAAGAAAGGGAGAGAAAGAAGAAAGATTTAATCGTCACACTCGAAAAAAAAACAACCCAAGAAATACACCGATTCGCCAATACACATGGCCTGGGTCCAAGTCCGAAAATCCCTGATAGCTAAACCCCTTCCTCGTCCGTAAACCAACCAGCCCAAAGTCATACGCAGAGAGAAAAAGGAAACATGTCAAAATTACAGACCTACAGACCGCTACTGTCTTATCGTCTGTAGTCCCGTATCGGCGACCTACTGCGGCTGCGAGTCCGTCGGTCACGCTCGTGCCACCGGTCGCGATCGTCCCGGCTGTTGCGTCTCCGCCAGTCATCGCGGGGCCGATCGTCCCTGGCGCGGTCGCGGTCGCGGTCGTCGCGGTGTCGTCCACCACCTCCACCACTTCCGTAACTTGGGATATAAGTGTCGATATCACCGCCTCGGTTGCCGCGGCTCCGCGATCGTCGATCGCGATCGCGGTCTCGGTCTCGGTACATGTCGTCATCCCAGCCATTCTTTTCGGGCGGCGGCGGTCGAGGCGGAAGACCGCGGTCGCGCTGCCAAGCTGGCCTATGCGGTTCTTCGGCGCCATTGCGAGGAGGATAGCGCGAAGCACCGCTGCCGTTTCTGCTGAATGGATCGCCCGGTGCAGCGGGACCGTTGGCACCTTCCGGGCCGCGGCCCACTGTACCCCCCTTAGGTGCCGGTGGTAGCGCTGCCCGTCGGTCGTGAAACTTTCTGCGGTCAAACTCGTGGCTCTCTTCAAACTTGGGAATGTCCTCGGGCCGCGCCGGGAGCGGGGACATGCGGAAATATGGGTGCTGGAGGGCGTCAGAAGCGTTTATCCGCCTGCGCCAGTCTAGCCGAAGGAGGTCTCTCAGGAGAGAGATGGCGCTAGTCCCGAACCTATTCAGACCGTTAGTAACATGAATGGAACAAAACTGATTTGACAAGAAGACTGTGAAAGGTGAGGGAGCAGCACTCTTGGAAGCGCGTTTCTAGGTTGCCTGGGCGCGGCCGAGGTTGGAGTGCCTCGCCACCCGGGAGAGAGCGCCAGCCGGGCATGCTCTCGTCTGAAGGTGATCCAACAAGATCCCAAATAAGTTCCAGCTGGTTTGCATCACTATCGCCGTTCAAGATCGGTTTGCGGGTAAGCATCTCACCAAAGACGCAACTGCATTGGGCTGTTAGCGGGAACACTCCGAGTAGCGCGTGGACGCGTCCGATGTCTACCCTGGACCGACAACAGCCCACTTACCCTACGCCCCAAACATCAATGGCAGGGGTATATTTTTTGAGATGCAGAAGAAGCTCTGGCGGGCGGTACCATCTCGTCACTACCAGGCCCGTGTACTCTCTACGGCCTTCGCCACAGCCATGGTTCGGCCTCGGGGTCGGGCCGTCGTAGAACCGCGCGAGACCAAAGTCGGCAATTTGAAGCAGACCCTTGTTATCGATGAGAAGATTGGCGGCCTTCATATCGCGGTGCAGGATGCGGCTGTCGTGGAGGTAGCGAAGACCCTCGAGCAGTTGCAGCATGTAGCATTTGATCTGGGGTTCGGTAAAATGGACGGTAGGGTTATCGAGGAGGCCAGATAGATCGTGGGACATGTAGGGGGTAACCATGTACATGATGGGTCGTTTCCGCTTGTCGGCTGAACGAGGAGGATCGGGGTTAGTTGGGCTACGAGAGGGCAGGGGCCTAGTGTTTGCGCGCGCGCATCGCCTCGCATCCCCGACTTGAAGATGAAGAGAGAGAGAGAGAAGGTCTAGTACTCACTTGCTCTTTGTGGGTGTTCAACCGCCATGTCCTCCAATCTCAGCACATTCTTGTGCGACAAGAGTTTGAGCAGTCGGATTTCACGTAGGGCGGTAATGGGAAACTGCGAATTACAAGGTTAGGGTCGCCGCTTGACCAAAGGATTGTCCTCTCTTTGCTGGAAATCCACTCACGCCATCCTTTTCATTGTGCATGATAATCTTCTTCAAGGCGTAATGGGCATTCGTCTTTCGTGATCGCGCGCGGTACACCTCGCTAGAACAACATTAGCAGATGGACAGGGGGTAGAAGAGTGGGCGAACCTTACCCGAAAGTACCCTCACCAAGCTTTCCGAGTAGCTCGTAATCGGCAATACGAGAACATCCCACGAAGCTCGTCCGGCGGCGTTGATGTTGTTGTGCAAAGGCGAGGGCCGATTCGGCGCTGGGTGGATTGGAGTCCATGATACGGGACTATGCGCGTTGCGTTCTCTCTGGAATCGGTATCGAAGCAGTAGCAGTCTTTAGAGGAGTATCTAGTCGTCAATGGTACGATATTCTTTCTCGTGGACGAAGGACGATGGGAGGAAGGGGACCACTGGTGAGCAGCCAAGGTGGATGGGCGAGGTTCCAGGTCAAGTCATTGCTTGATAGGAATTGAGCAAAACTCGGGTACGCAATCTCGCTTCCCGGGGCGTTTTAAGAGGTCGATTTTCTTTTCCTTTTGTTTGTTGATAGAACTTTCCTCTTTTCGGTGTTGAGGACGTGGAAGAACAAAGAAGAATCGGAAGACGGTTGTTTTGTGTTGAGAATATCGGTTTGTCGTTTTTGGTCGTTTTTGGTCTACAAAGTGTTTTGCCAGAAGCTTTCTTTGGCCCTTGAATTCGTGATGACTCAGCTTGACACCTGGCGACGCGCGCCAAAGGTAGAAAAGTGGGACTGTCGTCGTCGTCTTGTCCTTGTCGTTGAGGACCCACACCACAATCCGACTCCTCCTCTTTAATTATACGGAGCATAGACGACGCTAAAGCGGGGCATGTAACGGATTTGGCAGCTCTAGCCCAATCACAATCCGCTCTGCGTCTTTTCCGTCCGCATCCACAATTAGTGTTTTGCCCAATCACTGCCGGCCTGCGAAGCAGGGCCCTTCACACAAAGCCTCATAGTTTGACGGAGCAGAGTTATCCTACAGCGTGAGAAAAATACTACTCTGATAAGTTGGTGAGACGTTGCACTATTACACTATTATACGTCAAGCAAAGCCTGTATAAATGATATGGCTTCGAAATCTATTTCTAATACCGAAACAACTATGCTCAAGTATGAAAAATCATTACATATCATATAAAAACGAGCGTTATAACCCCAAAGAGACAATACAAACTCGATTGTTCAACCTATATCTTCGCCTTGGGGAAAACCTTTTCAATCTCGGCAAACTGATAATAAAACTCCAAACACCCAGGATTCAAAAGCGTCCCGCTGGGCTTAATCCTCTTGCCCGAAACAATCTGCTTAACAGGCAACTCGACCTTTTTCAAGTTAACAGTAGTAGGAATCTCGGGCGTCTCGATAATGTAAGCAGGAACATGCCTCTTTGTCAAGTCCTTCGATATGGCCCTTTTCACTTGTTCGACCAGTTGAGGCGTGAATTCGGACCCGGGTTTCATGAGGAGGAAGAGGAGGACTTTTTCGTCTACGTCGGTTGGTCTTCTTTGGCCTACGCAGAGGGAGTCTGCTATTTGTTCGGAAAAGTGTTTTTCGATGACGGCGTAGATTTCTGCCGAGCCGAAGCGTACGCCGCTGGGATTCAATACGCCGTCGGCTCGGCCTAAGAAGGAGACGTTTCCTGTTACCGGGTGGATGCTGCAAAAGTCGCCTTGGGCCCATACGCCGTTAAAACGGCTGAAATACGAGGATGTATACCTCGGCCCTGCGCCGCCGACATTGTTGGGTGTGTCGTTCCAGAGGAAGCAGGGCAGATTGGGGAATGCTTGCGTGGCGACGAGTTCACCGGGTTCGCCGTTGGGAATGCGTCGGCCTTGTTCGCCTTCGCCGATGGAGGCGTCGTAAATTGCGATGGAGACGCCGAGGGAGGGACCTTGGGTTCCGCCTACGTAGACTGGTGTGAGGGGGTTTTCTAGGCCAAAGGAGGCGGCGATGTCGGTGCCGCCAGATAGGTTGCAGAGGTGGACTTGTTTTGGGAAGCCGACGTCGTAGAACCATTCAAAGAGTTGGTCAAAGAGGACCATGCCGGTGCTTGTGACGACCTTTAGGCTCGATAAGTCGGCGACCTCTCTTGGGGAGATGTTTCTCTTGACCAATTCGAGCATCCACCGTGGACTCGTGCCCAACTTGGTAACCTTTTGCTCCTCGACAATCCTCAAGAGCACCGTCGGATCAGGCCGGAAAGGCGATCCGTCGTATAACACGCTGCGGCCTCCGACAATGAGCTGCATGATGCTGACAAGATACATGATCCACCCCGTAGTAGTATACTGCAGCCCAACAGTATCGGGACTCGTCTCCTCATGCAAGGCGCCTTCTTTCCACGCAGTCAGCAAGACACCACCGGTGCTATGCACAATAGCCTTGGGCGTCCCCGTGGTGCCGGACGAGTAACAAATAAGGAACGGCTCGTGGAAACCGATGCGCTCAAAGGGAGGATCGGGAACAGACGCCGGCGCGGCAGAAAGGAACGAAGCAAGCGTTTCGGTTCGCGGCACACGGCTCACATCCCGTGGCCGACCGGCAAACCTGGGAATAGAAACCACAGCCTCGAACCCGTCACTCGAAGTCATGCCTTCGACAACAGCCTTCATCTTGTCGCGCAAATCCGTAGTCGTGCCATTGTATACAGTCGCGTCGTCGAAAAACACAAATTTGGGCGTAACAAGCACAGTCCTTTGCAAAATCCCGCCCACGCCCATATCAGTAGACGAACTACTGAACAGACCGCCCAACCACGTAGTCCCCAACATGACGGTCAAAGTCTCGAACGAATTGGCGCCCACGACAACAACCCGATCGCCCTTTTTCAAACCGCGGGCTTTGAGGGCGGCGGCCATGCGTCCGGCGGCATAACGAAGGTCTTTCCAGGTGAAATTGCGAATGTCGACGTTGCCCTCGCGCACTTCGGTGACGACGATGCGATTGTCGAATTTCTTAAAGGCGAATGTGCCGCGGGTGCCCGGTTCGTCGGAGCGCGAACGGCAGTACAGGACGTTTTCAGCGAAATTGAGAGTCACGCCTTCGAACCAGCGGGGCACGGCGGTGATGGGGAGGGATTCGTCGACGACCGTTTTGTAGGTTCCTGAGTGGATGATTGTGAGGTAGGAGAAGAGGTGGGCGAAGAACTTGGCGCGGTTGGCGATGGAGAATTGGTAAAAGTCTTGGAATGTCTGGTGGGTGTGGGTGTGAGTTGACGGGGTTCTTGTATCCTTGTAGGTTTGGGGGGGGGGGGGGGGGAAGGGTGGTCAGGCGGTTACCTGTAGATTGATGTTTTCTTTTGCGCTCACTTCGCGCATGAATTTGTACATTGCCGTGCTCTTGGGATCGGGATGCTCCCAGAGCTTGCGGGGGATGGTGGCAGCATTGTCCGCCATTGTTTCTTTGCGTCGTTTCTTTCCGTTCTTTCCGTTCTTTTGTGCGCGTATACTAATTTCTCCACGGTTTCAAGGAAAGAATACCAATTGCCCACAAGAAAAAGAAAGAAAGCAAGAAGGGGGAGGATTGATTGCCAACGGAGTATAAATTCCTGAAGAGCTTGGTCTGGTGTCTGGTGTGTGTCCTACTCCGTACTTGGGCTGGCAATTATCCAAATCCCAACACTCGGGACGTGACAAAGGCCACCGAGGTGAAGCGGCAACAAGACAAGCGCTTCTCTCTCCGCCAGCTGGCTTCGGCTGCTTTGTACTTTGTACGGAGTAATACTTGTCTTTTGTAAACTACCTCGGGAGATGCCCATATTTGCCCTATTTCCCTATTTGCTTACCCCACAAATTTCCGTCTTTCCCCCACATTCCCACATTCCCACTGTACCCCGTAATACTTGTACGGAGTAAACTAGTATAGGCCCCTGGAGCCCTCCAATTGCCCCTCCAATTGCCCCTCTAACCGCCCCTTTCCCCTCTAACCCCGGCTGTTCCCCTCAAAATTGCCTCCCCCCCAAAATGCCCCTCGAACCCCCTCCCCCGGACCAGTTTAGACGGGTCGTGCCCAAACCTTCTTCGGCCTTTGCCCCGTACTCCGTACTCCGTACTCGTGAACTGAACCTGAACTGTTCATTATGCCGAGGTCTTAAGTGGGCTTGGCTGGCCATTTCAACTTTCAACGTTCCAACCGCCCGTCCAGAACACCCCAATTAATAACTCTCTTCGTCTCTCCCTGTCCCACTGCCTCCTTATCTGCCTTCGGAACTCTCCTTCGATAACTAAGGTTTCTTTCCGATCAAAAGAGTCTCGCTTCTCTGTTCCCCAAGACTGTGGGAGAAGAACTCAAGACTCATACAACTAGCAATGACACCAACGTTCATGAGACTGGGAGACTGGGAGACTGGTCATGAGCTGTTGGGAAAAAGTCGCGATACCTACCCTTGACAACTCTTGATAATGGCAATTGACGAAAGCCAACCAGGTTTCTGTTGGACAGTCTAGACTGGAAGGCAGAGAGGTCGGCATCAGTTGTGCCAATGGCAGACTCGTACTCGTTCACCGAGGTGAGCCAGGTTTGGTTGTTGGCTATTCCACCCCAGTATAAGGAAATGAATGAAGAAAGAGAAATCTCTTATTATAGATTAAAGCCTCGAAAAATAGAAAGAAAAAAAAAACTTAACTCTAATTATTACACGACCATCTTGAATCTCTCACTTCCGTCTTCAAAGCGGCATCCTACCATTCTTTCCCATTCTTTGTGCCCTTTGCCTTTTGCTTCATCGTTCAATTCGTTCCATAAAAGGTATAGAAAAGAAAGTGCCGCCATAACATCCGAGAGTACGCGTAAAACAAACCACAGAAACAGAAAAAACGCCACCCACTCCCGCCTGTCCCTTTAGCCACCACGACGTTTGAGTTGCCAAAGAATGGCAAAAGACAAGAGGAAAAAGAAAAAAAAAATCAAAGCAACCGTAGTTGTACATCATAGGTAGGGCATCCACTGCGTGTCGCACTGCGCCAGGCAGATGGGATTGACGGCCTTAGCAACCAAGTCCGTCACTGTCTGGTTCGCGGGCAGGTTGCCCTCCGGACTCTGCGCTAAGCTCACCGCTCTCTTGACCACAGCGTCGCTGTTGAGCTGTACGGCCTCGCGGAGCTGCGCCTCGGGAATTGCCGGTGTGCGGTGCGTGCTCGTGAACCAGTGAATCATCTCGTCCCGCACAAACAGCGTGAGCGAATGTTCCAACTCCACCTCCGGTTCCGTGAGTGACCGCGCCATTGTCATAATTGAGCAACTATAGATGCCTTCCGTAGCGAGCGGGCCCATGAGCGTCTGCAGGTTGGGTGTCAACCGGAAAGGCACCGTCTCGGGATTGTTAAAGAACGGCTTGGCGTTGCCCATGTGTGTCATGAGCTCCGAGCTCCAGACATTGCCCGAGCTTCGCGAGATATTCATCTTGGCCGGCGTTCGGTTGTTAATGCACAGTATATATGTCATGAACGTGACCGTCGCGAGCTGGTATGAGAACTGTCTCCTGAAAAGCCAGAACTCTTCGTAGTTGGGGTAAATTGATTGGAAGTAGCTGAGAACCAACGTGTGAGGCACCCACTTCTCCTGGATGGCCCGGAATACTTCAAGTCGCGAGGCATAGCTTTGCTCCGCATTCTTCTATACAGAGGGGAAAAGGCAGACGATTAGCCGTCATTCAAAGTACAAGAGGAAAGAGGCAAAAGGACAAAAGAAAGGAAGAATCGTGAAAAATGGTGAAAAATGGTAGCCTAGAAAGTAGGAAGAGAAAAAAACACTTACCAAGTTCTTGGAATCCAAGAGCACCCGTAACTTCTCCATTGTATAGAGAATCGGTTCGTCTCGGTTCATGTCGTTACGCCGACAGTGATCCTCGTACACGCCCTGGAGCGTAATGTTGGAGGCGTCGTCCTGCACCAACCGAATGTGCGGCGCCAGTGGTACCATAAACGGCAGCGTGAATTGAAGATCGCGCCGGCGACTCTCCTTTTTGCGCGAAAGTGTCTGGTTCATCTGCCGGAAGAGCTGGAGAGTGCGCTCCTCCCGTCGGCAGTGTCGCGCGGCAGGGTGCTGCACCTGCCAGGCGTGTACGCTGCCATCGTGGCCACGCATCTTGAGCCGTTTATACGACGCCGTAACCGATCGCACCAGATCCACATTGGGCAAGAAGCGCTCGATCCGGATAAAGTCTTGATTTTTGTCCTTGTGCTGCAAGTACTGGCCCGGAACCTCGACCTCGTCAAACTTCTGGTAACGGAACTCGCTGAGATGAGGCGTAATCATCTCGAGCGCGGCTCGCGACGTTCGCCGGTCGAGCTTTTCTTCAAACTTGTTGCGCCATGCTCGTAGCTTGTGCACGTACTCGTACATGGTCGGCTTGACACGCACGAAATCGGCTTCAAACGACGGCCGGATGTGTGCTGGTAGAATCGTCTCGGCGAATCGCGTAATGTTAGACTCGGTTGCCGTTGGAAGTTTCACATCTCGCGCAAAGGATGTGGGCATGCGGCTGACGTAGGTGAGCGAATCGTTGAGGAGCGCCACGATGAGACGGTAGGCGTCCTCGTCCGGCGGACACTTGAAGTTCTTGTGGATCTGGTCTACCATAGTTTCCATGGACAGGGCAAGAAGAGGGAACGCCGTCTTCAGCGCCGACATGAGCTCCTCGGTGAGGTCCCAGGGTGGTCTCTTCTGGCCAGGCACCGGCTGCGCTTGCTGTGCCTGTTGAACCTGCAGGGCCTGTTGTTGCGCTTCTGCACCTGGTACTGGTACCGCTGGATTTCCATTGCCGTTGGCAGTTGCCGGTGTTGGTGGGGCTGGAGAAGCTGTGGCCGCCTGTGCCTGTGCTTGTGCCTGTGCCGCAGCTGCGGGCGTGCCGTTCTCGGCACCCTCAAGCTTGGTTGCTGTTTCCTCCGCAGTGCCAGCGCCGGCGCCGGGTTGAGACGGCGGCCGGGATGCGTCGGGCTTTTCTTGTCTTGCCTGGGCGGGCGAGTTCCCGTTAGGCTTTCCATTGGCGGCGCTGGCAGCCGATGCGGCCCGCTGCCGTTTCTCCTTGGCTTCCTGGTTTTTCTTGATGGAGAGCATATCTTCACGCGTAGTACGGAGCTGGAAGTAGAGAGCTTGTGGGTATGACCGGGCAATCTTGAGCAAAATCGTGTGCACGCGTGGGGCTTCCTTGTGCCCGAGGCCCGTAAGAAGCTGGGGAATGAAGGTGATCCAGAACCAAACTGGCGTCTCGCCCTTGTAGTCGTCGAAACCGGCAGCGATGGTGCGGTTCGCGTCATCGAGCGTCAGAAGCCAGAGGATCCGTGCCATGAGCTTCCTTGACTTGGCGTTCTTGTAGCTTCCGGCAGCTTGTAGATACGACGTAAGTGCCTGACGCGCCGCATTAAAGTCGCTCGGGTCTTCCTTGAACTTTCTGTCGTTGAAATAGCCCCATTCCGCCCATGCTTTGGCGGCTGTAATATCAAAATAAAGGGCTGTGCCGAAGGCGAGGTCGGCGTCCTCCTTCTCGTTGAGCTTATCCAAGAACATTCCCTTAAGGGTGTAGAATTCAGCTTTCTGAGGAGCAGAAAAGTAGTTGAGGTTGGTGTTATTGATGACGTCTAGACCGTTCTTCAACTCATTCGGGTTCTCGTAGTGGCACCGAGCTTGCTCGCGAAGCTTGAGGAAAGCTTCTTGGATCTCTATGTTCGGGAGGGTGTAGATCCGACTTAGTTGGTTGATGCAGACATCCGGTAGACTATGTTTGCGAGCCACGTGGGCGAAGCGGTTGATGATCCAGGCCGTCTCGTGGTAGCCGCGATAGGCAAACGAGGCGCCACCCGCATTCTGGGTACCCTGAGGAGGGAGCAGCTTGAGGTACGTGTGGTTGATGAGGCCAAAGATGTGCTGGCGCCAGGTGACGAGATCTTGCCACGCTTGGATGTCGTCCCAGACGTTCGGTAGACGATCGCGCCAGGCCCCCAGGAGAAGCTTCAACTCACCAGACTTGACGTCCAAGTTGGTCTGTGTGGTGGCAGCGAGGCTCTGGCAAATAACGCTGGCGTCGTGCAACTCAACAAGTTGTTGGAAGTTTTGAAGCAAGGGAATATGCGCATTGGTCAGGCGTGGTGGAAGCTGATGCCATTTCCGGATGGAAAGCTGCATAGCCTCGTCGCAAACCCGGGCAAAGTCGGTAGCCGTCTCTTGCTTGTTATGGAGCTTGAGAAGCGTCATGAAGGCTTGGAAAAACATGCGTCTAGGGGTCGGGGCGTCCATAACGCCCTTAATGATGTTATCCAGAGCATCCCGGTTCTCCTGTGCTTGCCACATTTCCGTGTTCCTCCAGGCGCACTCGAGGAGAAGATCCTGGAAGTTTTCGTGCTTGGCGAGGTCCTGAAGAATGTCCCACTGCTGGAGCTTTTGTGCGCAACGCACCCAGTGGTCTTCCCACAGCATGTACTCGGCTTGCGAGAAGGGAATAACGCCCGTACGCGCTTTAATCTGGGCCGCCTCATACATTTTCTGCGCCTTGTCCCACATTCCGGTTTGTTCGTAGGAGAGGGCCGCATTGGTTTCGACAAACTGGCACCGCCTTCGCCATGTGCCATAGAACATGTCGTCCTCCTCGAGAGAGGCGTACAAGTCGATCAAGGCGTCCAAGTTGCTGTCTCGGACCTTAGCCGAGTCCGTATCGGGTTTAATAGCAGCAGCTTCTAGTTGGACGAGCGCTGGGTACCATGCGCCAAAGGTTTTGGCCTCATACTTGAGAACGTGCGGCGGTAGTTTGCACTCGGGCCAGGACTTGACGGCACCCTCGACGAGAGATTGGATAACATTGGGACGCTTATCCAGCTGGCGCGTATGAAAGTCCTTTGTGAGAAGAGAGACCATTCCCTTTTGAAGCTCGGGCCGATCATCACGCGCAGTGGCTGACCAGAAGATGGGGAAGAGGGTAACCCACAACTGGTGGGCAAGTGCCGAGTCCACATGCTGTAGTTGGGCGAGAGGTTCGATCACGTCGCGGGTCTTTACGTCCCGCACCTCCAGTAGGAATTGTCGGTATTTGACGAGGAAAAGTTCATATTTGTCGTCCACCATGATGGAAGGTTCCCGGAAGTCTTTGGCATAGGCAGCGAGGATCTTGCCCGGCGAGAGAGTTCGGAAGTCCTCACTATCCAACTGAACCGTTGAATTTTGTTCGATCGATCCCAAGAGGAGTTGTGAGGCTTGGGCGAGCCAGTACGAGTCGCCCAGCGTGTCCCAGTTTTGATTCGTAATCACATACGCAAGTCTTGCTGAGGCCGTCTTAGAGAGACTCTTCTCGAATATGGACATGAATCGGTTGCGCATGTCTACGTCTTGGGCACGTGTTCCAACGAGAAATGCATGCTCCATACGAACGGAAAGCTCTGTTCGGCTGACCTTGGGATCCTCGTATATGCGAATGACAAGCTCTAGGAACTTTGACAGCAATGTAGCGTCATTTCGGTTTTCGAAGGCCAGCATCTTGTGCAAGACGGCCGTCTTCTCTTTGAGTGTAGGCCACGTGCCCTCGGAGTGGAAGACCCAACCCTCAACCATCTTGAGGATCTCCTCGCCCAGAGCCTCGTGCAGGGATTTCTCAACGAGAGTTGCCAGAACGCTGAGGAAAGGCCGTCGGTGATCGCCCAGGACATCCATCCGCAGGGCAACGGCCTGGATAGTCTTGAGCATGAGATTGGTCTGAATCTCCAAATCGTACGGCGACATCTCGCCTGCCTGGGCGTTCTGGTCTTGACCACGTTGGTTGGCTCCTGCGGCCTGTAGGTTGGCGATAGTCGTGTAGTGCTGGACGTGCTCCCGCGCCAGCTTTCCCTGGAGGGCCTTCATCAGGGCCTGGATATGCTGGTCGAGTACCGTGGCCTTGCGATGGCCGATAGACCACAAAAGATTAACACCTGAGGCGTACTGTCCGTTGGCCATGGCCTCGCCAGCAGTTGTGGAGAGCGTAGCGATGGTTTCAGATGTCTGCGCCTCGCCTTCGCCATCTCCATCGGCATCCTCCATCGAAACGTCTTCCTGGATCGAATCAAGAATGCGCTTAATGATGGGTTTAATATCCCGACCTTCATCGACCTTTTTATCGGCAAGGTGCAGGCAGTCTTGGATCTCGGCGTGCTCAGACTTTGTGCTCTTCTCGATAACCTTCATAACCGATGCTATGTTCTTCTGGATCCAGTCGTCCGATTTGAAGTTCAATATGATGCGCACAACTTGGAGGGTGTTGATCATGTTGGTCATCAACCGCTCGTCGTACTTCTCCTTGTCGGTTGGGTCGGCAGAGAGGACGTTTTGGGCCTTCTCAGAACAGAGAAGCGGGTCCGTAATGGCTGGAAACATGTCCAAGTCGAGGTCGCCCCAATATGTGGGCTGGAGTAGCTTATACAAGAGGTCCATTGCTTTGCAGCACAGTTCGGTTGATGTCGTCGGGAGGATGGCTCCAGGAGACCAGGTCGTATCTCGGGGCTTCTGGGAAGGAAGGGGGAAACGCTCGTGCAGATGAGCAATAAACTCCACGAGATACCTAATCATCTTCAGCCGGGCTTGACCCGGTATCTGATAGTCGCGGAGGGGAGCAGCAACTGTAGGTGCCGATGTTGTCGACGACGAGCGCGCCATTGCCATGGGCGAAGAGACAGCTTCTTGCTCGCCCTCTATCTTCCGTTTACGAGAGTTTGGTGACAGGGACTCGGCTCGTCGTGTATCAGTAACAGTCCCTTCCACACGACGTTGCTCCCAAAGCCAAATGAGAGACATCATCCGCAGCGCAAGCTTCTTGTTCTCGGTCGACGCGTTGGGGGGGGCAGCCACCTTTCGGAGCGAGGAAATGAGCAAGACAGCATATTTGTCGCGCGCCTCAAAGAAGAGGTCGGGATGCTTAACTAGGAATTGGAAAATGCATGTCATTTGCTGCATGTTCTGCCCGTCATCGGCCATCACGCGACGCGGGGCCACCGTCCACGCTGTGTTGCGGTCATTGGCAAGCGTGCCGCATCGTCGGGGAAGAACGGGCGCGACGAGCTCCAATGCCTGCGTCACCAGAGCGCGGCCCTCATTCTGGTGGATCTTGAGAAGGGAAAGGTAGATCTGCATGACGATCTTGGCTGGCGTATCGTAGAGTGCGAGGAAGTAGCCAATAACAACATACGCCGCATGCTTGATGATCACATCATCAAGCCGAATGTACGTCCAGCCAAACTTGATGATATCCTTTCTGGCTTCTTGGAGGGTGGTGTGGTAGTACTTGACAAGCATAGCCGACATTTGCAGCACTTCGAACCGGGTATGGTCCACCTTTGCCTGGCTTGCGTCGTCCGAATTCATGTCGGGATGTACCTTCCAGATCCTTGTGTTGACAGCCTCCACAAGGGCTCTGTCCACCAGCTTCGGTGCCTGGGCCTGATCAATCTGGGGCTGGTTCCAATGACGCATGACATCCATGGCGATGATGGGGTTTGCAATATTGTGAAGAACAAAGCACTTAGTCTGCTGAGAGGCTGTCTTGCCACCATACAAGTCAAGACATTTGAGGAACGTTGTTTTCCAGAAGGGCACAGACTCGTTGGAGATGATGACTCGGTAGATGAGGGAAAACAGATCGTGTGTCGCACGAAACTCGCCTGCCGTGACAGATTCGATCAGAGCGAAGAGGGGGTCGATAACATTGTCAGCCTCGGTGGCATTCCTCTCGAGGGCCTTGACAAGAATCGCCATGACTTGTTCGGCAGCTTGGTCCGCGGGAAGGCGCAGTTGCGGCGGAAGGTTGTAAGACCGAAGAGTCCTTTCCAGCTCCTTGCCAACGCCCTTGAGCCAGGCAATCACGTCGGCTCGGTCCAGCCAATCGTTAGACTCTTTCCAGCGGCTCAGCGAATCGAGAATGTGGATCGCATTGACGACAGCAACGAACCTAGTCTCCTTGTTCTGAGAAACAGCTTCGCTGACCGTCTTCATCACAGCATCAATCATCGCCGGGGCGACTGCTCGCAATGGGCCACTCTCCGGGCTATCGAGAGCCTGGGCGAAGAAGCGGCCATATCTGTGATCGTCCAACTTTGCCAAGGAGTAGGTCCAAATCTCATTCGCGTACCGGTTCATGAACTTAAAGAGAGGTTCACGGAAAGGGCTCATCTGCGTACGCCGCAGTTTCTCCTCGAGAGTGAGGACCTTGTCAATGAGGCGCTCCTTGAAGTCAACTGCTGCAGCGGGCAACAAATGGAAGACGTTGAGTACAGATGCCACGACCTTCATAGCAGGGTGTTGTTCGAAAAAAGTAAAGGACAGCTGCTGCAAAAAGTTTGGCTCGGCAATCACGTCAACATGATCCAGGAGACGGAGGCCGATCTCAACCTTGAAGTAGTTGGTCAACAACTTCAAGAGGCGCGCGAGATTGTTCAAGCCATGAGTAGTGAGCTTCTTTGGGTCTTGAAGGTTAGCCAGGACCGGCCGAAGGCCTGCTTGCAGGAGATCTTTGGGGAGTTTCGTGTTGGGTGAGACAATGATCTTGAGAGCTTCGTTCGCTGCCTCTATCGTATCAGTGGAGTCGGAATACAGGCATTTGAAGAATACCGATACAATCTTTGCCCGGGTGGCATTGGTCGGGGACGGGCCTTTTGCAAACTCAGCAAAGCTCATAGCCGTGCTCAGAAGCTTGATGCACGAAACACGAAGCGTGACAATGTGCTGGTGAGTTCGAAACTCGGCAGGCTTGGAGGCGAGTGACTCGTCACTCGCGTCAGCCAAGGCCAGCGACTCTACGAGGAGACGGTTGAGATTGTCGTCAAAGACCACCCAGTCGTGCTTGAGACTCATGTGATAGGTGACGGCATCAATGTAGCCGATCTGGATTGCAAAGGGCAAGGCACGAAGAGGCTTGGCATAAATGGGGCCGAGTAAACGCTCCTTGTAGTGTTCGATGAGCTCCCAGATCTCGACGCTGGCAGCCTTGGCAATGAGCCCCAGGGACTTCTTGGCGGTCTCTCGAACGTGCCGGTTCATATGCGACAGGTCAGCGTTGAACAGCATACACAACTGGGCCATCCGAGGTTGCTTAACCGACTGAGCACCCGGCGCTTGAGGTTGCGGCATGCAGTCCGCTTTCGAAATATTCTTGGTCAAGCGCTGCAGAAGAAGTTCTAGAGTTTCCTGGGCAGAACGTCGCGTCTTCTCAGGTAGGTCCTGGGGCATGTCCTTGACGACGTAGACAAGGGCGCGCACAATCTCGTTCTGCTTGGCCATGAACCAGCCCTCGGCCAAGTCGAGTTCTGTGAGCATGAAGCGGATGCCCAAGACTCCGCTCGTTTTGGTAAACCACTCTTCCTCAAAACAGCTGTGACAGAAGGCATTTCCAAGATAGGTGAAAATGGGGAGGCGGCTGACAGAGGACTCGCCGCCAAATAGGACGGCAACGGCATCATACAGTTCGCGGATTGCGGCAAAGGCCGCGTCCCTCACGTCTGGGTGGTCGGAAGCTAGCGATTCAACGATGGCATCGGCGAAAATGCGCGTGTCGATAAAGAGGGGGCCTTCACCAGCTTTGGGGTCGAAGCGTGAGGATGACCGTCGCCAATCCATCAGAGAACGACCAATCTCAACGACAGCTACGTGGCGAGCAATGCTGAGGAGGAAGGGCGTGGCCGTCTCCTGGAGTTCCGGAGTAGACGAAGCGTGAGTTAACGCCTTGATGAGCCTCTTGACAACTTGGTCTTGCACGTCTCGCTTTGCAATAGATTTGTCCCGGTCAGGCGCGCTGAATGCAGAAAAGTCAATATCCTTGTTGCGCTGGAGCAAGTCTTGTACCTGAAGACGCAGGAGGCGGGGGAAGTCGTCAGGGAGACTTTCGAAGCCGATTCGCAGCTTCAGTTGCGCCTTTACGAAGCCGAGTGCCTGCTGTTTATAGTACGTATCATACTGGTTCTTCTGGGGGGCTTTTCCATTCGTCTTGGGCGCCTCAATAAGTCTACGAACGGCGGAGTCGACACCCAACTCAGCGGGAAACGCGCGGTCGTGTCGCGATCCCAACAGCTTAACGTCGAAGCTCGTAGCGTCGTCAGCAAATTCGGAAAACGTCAGTTTCTGTGCCTCAGACATGAACTTCCTATTGCGGCCTCCCAGTTTTCCGAGAATCCGCATCGTCGTGTGGGCGTGGAAGTGGCTGTATGGGTGCGGCTTGAGATGATCAAACAGGGCCGTCATGAGATCCTCGATAACCGGCGCCATGATGGGATCTAAATAGTCGGCGGTCAAGTTATCAACGCAGAGTTCCAGCGTGCGCAAACCCTGACTGACAAGCTCAGAGCCGGCGCGAAGAGCCACGACAAGCGGCCGCATGAGGTAATTTAAGTGCGGGAGAAGGTTACTAAGCCTTGCCGGAACTGTCAAGCAGAGCTCAACGTAGAGGTCACGCTCCGACGGCTTCCTGGCTGCCATGAGTAGTGTGTTAAGGACGTCTAGTATCATTTCAAGTAGAGGGAGAAGTCGCTTGTAGAGGTGCTCAAATTTTCCGCCGCCGATGCTGCGGAACAACGACCGCAGAAGGAGGAAGTAGTTAATGGGTTCCTCGGCTTGTGTGGAGAGCTCGATGGATTTTGTGACAATATCAACCACATGGGGAAGAAGAACCTGCTCATTCTGACTAGAAAACAGGGTGACGGCCATGAACGCGAGTTTGAACAGACGGAGAAGGATGGTAGACTTCTTCACGTCTGCAGAGCCCACTTCGTGAATACGTTCCATGAGGAAGCGGAGAAGCATACCACAGAAGCTCGGCGAAGTAGCCTCACTGGCGAGGAAGAACTGGGGAATGTGCAGGAGGGCAACATGGTCGAAAATCATGTCGTAGAGTTCTGGAATCTCCTGTTGGAATACCTCGTGGAAAGTGGCCGGGTCTATACAGTGGAAGACTGTGGCGAACGTCTCGAGAAGCTCCTTCTCTTCCTTGTTGTTGGAAAAGCCGTGGATATTGCTCATGTATTCAACGGCAGACATACTAGTCGCGTCTTGGGGGGGTTTGTCAACCTCGTAGTAGCGGAACACATAAGCGCCTTCGCGGAAAAGTTTGACGATGACCTTGACCTCTTCAGCACTGAAACCATACGAGACATCCTGCCAATGGGCCGAGGCACTCTTGGCATCGATCGCCGGTCCCGTGTTGCAGGTACGAAGCTGGTAGAAGGCATTCTTGAGACCGTTCATCAGGTTACGCAAGAGGAATTTGTTGTCCACCACAGGATCGGAGCCGCGGTCGCGGAGATTCGTAGTGCGGATGGGCATGGCGGAAAAGATGTCAATCTCGTCCCACTCGGGGGGGTGGGCAGGGTCTGGTAAGTAGTCTTCGACGGTGCCCTCGGCAGCGGCCAAGGCGTACTGCTTCGACAGCTTGACAGCGTTCGCATACTGGCGATTCATGGCGGCGAATTTGTCCGCAATAGCGTTGAGAATCATAATAAGGTAGTGGCGAGCATCCGCCTTGTTCTGCATCTTGGCGATAGACTCTGCCATATTCAGGAGGAGCTTGGCACTCATGGTCTGAAAGCTGGTGCCGGGAAAATTGTCCTGCAAGTTCTTCGTATAGACTTCAATAGTCTTCCGGATCTGCTCAGGGGACAGAAAGTCTCTCACATGATGAATCAAGTCGGCGAGCATGCTATACGCTAGGGGACGCATAGTCTCATAGACAGTAAGGCCGTCGCCAGTCAAGGTCCTCTCATCCAGCAGTTCGTCAATTTTAGGTAGGAAGATTTTGCGGAAGTTATAGTTGATGATGTGACGAATAGCAACAAGAAGCTCCTTGCGAGCACTCGACTTCTCTCGCGGGCAATCCTTGAGCAGGCGAACGACAATATCCGGTAGCACAGGCAGAAAACTCTGGAGCTGTTGCGAGTAGTTTTGGAGTAGGTATGCGAGGAAGCTCATGGTCTTGACCTGGGCGGTGATCAGGTCGCCAAAGGCTGCCCTGTTCTTGATCAGGGGGCTAACACCCGTGAAGATTTGGCCCTTCTGCGCAGCTTCGGCGTGGGCCTGCATCTGGGCACTCGCCTGCAGCTGCAAAACACCCTTGATGAGGGGCACGAACGACTTGACGGAGGCATTCACGGTGCTACGGTGCACGTTGAAAATGGAGACAACGATGATGGGACATTCGGAGAGCACCTTGAAGGACTGCATGCCCTTGACCAACATGCGATTCTGCTGCTGGGGGTCTTGGCCGAGGTCGTGTACAGAAGCGACGGGCGAGCCAGGGCGCGGCGACTGGAAGTTCGTTTGGGCGGTTCCGGGAGTTGGCGGCGCGCCAGGTATAGCGGGAGCGGAGGTCGAGGTGTTGTCGAGTTGCTCCTTCACAACCTTGTCCATCTGCAAAAACAGTTCCTGAATGAGACTGAGGAAATCCTGCACCTTGGTCGTCATTATCTTATGCTGATGGCGCATGATGTCGGATATAGTCTTGACACAAATTATGGCGTTCTCTTCATTGTCTGTTCGAACGAGCTGCATGAGGAGGTCGACGGTCTCGTCCGCATAGGGGCGGAAAGGTTCGGGAGAGGTCGGGGCGGTAGGAAGGCGATGTAGGGTTTCGAGGACGCAATTGCGTAGTCTCTGTTGCATTTTGGTATCGTATTAGCATCGCACAGAAGAGTTCTGTTTTCATCCATCTCCTTTGCCCCGCGAGACTCCACGATACGGAAAGGGGAAAAGTAGAGCTAACCTGTTCAGGTGATGTGTTTTGAAATATCGGCGGCCCGCGAAGAACTTCCAGTAAAACAGGCATCATCCTTTTAAGGAAAGCAGGGTATATTGCGCCGCTGGTGTAATGGTCGAGATTATCACGAATCGCGGTGGCCGCTTCCACCTTGGCTCGTATCTCTGTTGTGCCATCGCAAGATCTTGTCAGCCCTATCACATCGCTGCGCGGGAGGGGGGGTTGTATGCCATATGGGATGGACAAACCTGTATCTGGGCTAGTCAGTCTCTTAAAGACCTCCTCCATGGGAATGCCCGACATGGCTGCCATCTCTGCGCCGGATGGAAGCACGATCGGCTTCCATCTGCGGGGCGCAAGTTAGTTGGTATTTCGAGGGTCGAACGCTTCGTATCGGCCACGGGATGGCAATAGAATTAGGGAGTCGTCGAGTAAATGGCGAGGTGTTTTGGTCGTGTAACAGAAGCTTGGTTGGCGATGGGATCGCAGAGGCTTCACTAAAAGTCAAATATAGGTCGCAAAAAGTGTTCTTCTCCTTGATGTTGCACAACTAATTCGAGATGAAAAAGAGAAGAATAGGTGTCTCGGTGCAATTGGAGAATTAAAGGACCTGGGAGGAAGGGGAAGGGAGAAAGAAGGTGGAATATCGTTTGTGGTCGTAAATTTTTAAGGTCCTTCTCAATGTGTTTGTCCCTAGTTAAAAAGACTCTACACGCTTTTGGCAGGCACCAAAGCTCAGGGGACCATGGAGAAATTCGAGAAAGCAAAAGTCGCGGGGGACTGGTGTCGCGAATTCCATTGAACGCTAGGCGCGCAAAAAGTATTGTCCGAGCCAATCACTATCGGCGACTCTCCTTACTAAGTATGCCCCACATCCCTCCAGGTTAGCTTCTAGGGAGCAATGTGGCTTCAAGTTGTGGCGAGCATCGAGATTAGCCACTTTATTGTATACTATACATTTGAAAATAGACCATTCGGTTCAACGAACCGTCACATTGGGAAACTTTAGCTGTACTCTATACATTTATTTGTCCATGTGATTAGAATACATATGTACATATGTGCCTTTTGCTTCCCCACTTCCTTTGTGGATATCACATTGGGGGCATTATTGTCCTTGGAGATGGCAAGAAGCATGTCAAGCAAACGGAGTAGCAAGGCTTCTGTTTGCCGTTGATAAGTTTGCCGTACTTATATACAGCTCTTAACTTGGTACGGCCACTCCGTACAAGTATGAGGGAGGCAAGAAGGGGACCTCAGATTGGTTGTTTGCTCCAGCCCCAATTGGTCACGCTGTTCATGTACCCCTCCTTACCAATTGGTCACATCTGCCATTTTCCCTATGCATCTACATACAACCTCTTTCGGCCACCGAATGGCTTGCAGTAAAATTTTTCCCTCCTTCCTCTATGTCCCTCGATGCCCAAAAAAAAGCCGACCACGCTCTCACCTTCCCTAAATGGATTGCCTTCAATATTATCTAATCATACATGTTACTAGTTGCTTTTTATAAGTATCGAATGGTGCCCAAGTTTTCTATGGAGTACATCTTCACTTCTTATTACATGTTCTACAGAGTAGTAGAGAACGCCAGGCTAAAGACTCCACTTCTCACACTTTTAAACCTCACCTTTAAACTTCACCCTGACTCTGTCGTGCCGTGCATTCGTCTTATCTGTTGCTCTATTTCTCTCGGATTCTTTTGGATTCGTAGAGACTGGCTCGATTCGTACTCGGCTGTTCGGATTGTGGCCTTGGATTCGTTATTGGCGCTGCTTCCATCACTGTTCTCTTTCCCTTGGCTCATCGTCTTGATCGTCTTTTACTCTGTTGCTTTGCCACGCAGCTATTGTACCTTTTCTCCTCAACTGGGAAGAAAACCTAAACTGCTGAAAGGTCGACTTTTGAAAAGTAGCGGCCAGCTTATATACGATTTGTGTGGTCGCGTGCTCAGGTAGCCAGCCGCCTCTGTATTCTCGTACTCCCATTGCAGCTGTGAAACCGTTCAAAATGAACGGAGAGTACACGGCATTCTTTTACGGCATGTATTCTAGCCGAGGGAGCTGCATGGCTCTGCTCTCCCCTCTCAATCTTCCTTCTGATAGCCTCGTCCACTTACACCCCTCCCGGTTGTCGAGCGAAATGCTAACAGTGGTTCGATGGGTCCAGGTACCTTGGTGAGTTAGAGTTAGGCGTGGAGGGAATTCTGCAGAGAGACGGTTTCCTGCGGCGGCACAATGCCAAAAGACTAACTACTTGTCTTCAGATGGCACCGGAAGTCCTTTTCACCGTCATATATAATAACTCCAAGCCCCCGGACGCCATTCAGAAGCTCCATACCTTTACACCTGCCATCTTGGAGGGCCACTGCCGTCGTCGAGTCCGGCTCGCCGACTACCCTGGCGTCATTCCCGACAAAAACTCGACGGTCCGCGGTTTATACGTCACGGGCCTTACAGATGCCAACTTGGGAAGACTGGACACCTTTGAAGGGTCCGAATACACTCGTGAAAAGGTCACGGTAAGGCTCTTACGTCAAGACGACGAGGAAGGAGCCGTCGCAAGCGACGAGAAGCGGGAGACGGAAACGTATATTTTCAAGTTTCCGGACTCGCTCGAAGCGTTGGAATGGGACTTTGACCACTTCCTAAAGGAAAAGCTACGGAGATGGACTCGTGCCGATTACACCTTTGAGAGTAAGGCTGGATTCCTCCTTTTTTATGCATTTCTTTCTGGGCTTCGAGCGTTCTTTGTTCTAACGTTCAGCCAGACGAATAAACCGCTCGCGCAGACCACCAACCATGTACTTGCACGCCACTCCCTATCCATAAGTGTCCTAAAAGAGCCAGTGGTGACCACTTCGTTCTCGATCAGTGCAGGTGGTTCGTTTGTATTAGCCCCGAGTGCACGGTCTAGCATTTATACACGCTGCCTTTATGTCGTCTTTGCGACAGTTTTCTTCTCCCTCCCCCTTGTAGTCACCTCTGTCTTGGTCTGGCCAGTTGGTCAATGCTTCACGGCGCGTTCAATGACAGCGAGGAGATATTCAGTCTGGCAGAACTGGGAACAGTCCGGCTCGCCAACACAACAAAAAGGGACCATCTATGGGGGCGGACCCCAGAACTACTCATTGTAGACAGTCTCTGATGGCCCGTTAATAGACCTTGTCTAGTCGAAAGCATTGCTTTGCGAGAGTCCTTTGTCTTTTGAATGCTTACTAGTCTCCTCGGATAGAAACCGATGAAAGGTTTCTTTGAACGAGTGCCAAACTTGTACATGATACAGGATAGATGACAAGTATCAGACTGTCAGTTTGTGGGACACTGCAGTAATCGCAAACATGGCAACTGGTTGCATACCAAGCTCTGCCTCGAATCACGAAACTCCCCCGCACGACTTTAGCATTCAGCAGCATGGGGGGTTCAGCACACAAAACTTCCGAGGTCTGAACACTACGGCTTGGATGGCATGCATACTTCTTGTAGATTGGGCATTGCGACGAATAGACTCTCGAGGATCTCTGAAATTCGATACGCTTAGTCGAGCCATTGCTTGACCTCGAGCGATATTATAAAGTAGCCGCCCTCCCGAAGTTTACAGATCCAAAAAAAAAAACCATTCTCGCAAGAATCGGGCCTTTCCTACAGAAGTATCACAGCCAAACCCCCGCTAATCGGAAACCGTTCTTCAAAATATCCAAACAAAAACCTACCGCAAACCCTACCGCAAACCCTTAAAGCTTCCCACATACCGCTCTTCCCGCCCATCTAATCCCATCAAGACCTAACTCGGGAAAAAATAATTCATTCTTGCACAAACGATGTCCCTCTTGTAATCTCCTCAAATACAAATAAAGCCGAGTAAGAAAAGTCCCAATAAAAATGTCTCGAGCTTGACAACGCATCACACTAGCCAACTCCCAACCACCTCCAATAGTCTCTCCTTTCCCTCTATTTCATTCCATCAATGAGACAATTTACATCTCAGCCATGAAGGCTTTTTAAAAAGTTTATTTCAGGGGTGGATGATCGACGTGGCTGGGTTTAAAGACTAAAGACTAGTTTCGCGATAGCTTGGTTCTCTGGAATGAGAGTGAAAAAATCATAGGGCCTTCAGATTACCATATGTTAAATAGGGGAAAAGCAGTTGGGTGAAACTGGATGTGTATTTCAACGTCAGGTTTGTCAGCCAAGTACAACAGATTATCATTATCCAGGACCCCTGGCCTTCAACGAAACAAATCCGTACCACAAAAGCTAAAATGAAAAGGTGCTGTGGAAAAGGAGAGATGAAGGGTGGCAATTGTTTCAACAGTTTATCCAGTGCTGGATAATACGTCTGGTCGTCGAACGTCTTCACCTGAAGCTTTTTCAAGGTGCATCATTCATGCGTGACTAAAATCATCTAATACGGAGTTCTTCAAGGTTCGTTGGAATGATCGACTGAGGTACGCACTTTCCAACGCTGCGCCACCCGTCGGACGGAGTGGAAGTCTACTGATGTACGGAGTAAACCGACGAGCCGGGGTTGACGTGCTTTTCCAATTTCTCTTTTTGTTTTGTCGCACGCCCCCCCTTGTCCATCCTGGTCTGGAGATGATGGGGATCCACGGAGATGATTTACTGATTTACTGGGGAGAGAAGATGAATACTTTGTAGTTTAGAATATCATGGTGGGGATTTGAGGAAATCAACATGTCCAACATGTCCATCGGCGAATAGATTCAAGACATGTGATGGTGGATGGACACAGAGAGTTGGACGTACAAAACACCTTTCGAACGAGACTTGTAGTAATATGCAATACATGCAATACAACACACTCGTATCCAGTTACTCTGCAATGGGCTGGTTCAACATGAAAGGCTTTTGCATATCATACTGGGCCTCAGATTCAATAATCGTAGTCGACCATTTCCGACCTGAGTACGCCTGGCTAAGAAAGGCTGGTCCCAAGCTCGCACGAGTGTTACCACTTCATTTGTCCCGTCATCTCTGCTAGTCCAAGAACATCACCTCACTTATCTCCCCCGTCTGCTCATTTTGAGACCTTCCTATTGTGATGCCACTCGGCGCAATATCACATCCTGTCCCTTGAAAAGTTCCAAGCGGAGCTCTCTTATGACTCGGGATCGGAGCAACTTGCTGGCAAGCAAGGCCATTCTTGTGGAGCTCTCGCTCGCCCTTGTCGGTCCCAGGGTCGGAACAAAGAAGAGCTTGTGCGAGGAAATGGGTCTTGATCTTTGTGCCAATACTCCATATTGCTTTGCCTTGGCACGTCAGCTGCCCCGGTCGTTCTCGAAGAAGTACAAGGGGGTGTGCGTGATGAGATGTCGAATCCGATTTCGAGGCCTGTATTATTCAAAAAAGGACATGTGCCCTCTCAAGCGAGAGACATGATCCCAATATGTACTCTGTACTGCTGACTGGCCAAGAAAGGCGCGTAAGTGAAACATTCGTTTTGTGATTCGAGAACGAAAGAGACCTAGCAGTTAGCCGTGTTACCCAGGTGCTCGCTCCTCTGGGCCATCCATTATTACATCCTTCAGCTAATAAAGTTGCCAGGCGAAACAAGTCAGCAATTCGAAGCGGGTTTGGCAGCTTTGAGCAGAGAAGATGGACTCCCTGTAGAATACAAGTACGGAGTAGCGAGGTATGAATCCATCCGAACCACCCCAGAAAAGGGTCTACTCCGTAAAAGAGAATCAAGAATCGGAGACAAAAGATGCCAAGACATCAAAAACACATGGGGAAAAGCAAGAAATCAGCGAAATCAGCACTGAAATGCGACTAAGGGTAACATCGTCCGGCCTTCGGCCACGGCGGTTTTCCTCGCAGTGGGTAATACCCTGGTTGCAGAGGTGTGGAAGATGGTGAAACGAGCTACGTTTGAGAATCGACTCTTCTCTTTTCTTTTCTCTCAGTGTTCCCCCCTCTTTTGCTTGGTCTGTGCGGAAGCCCCTGCAGCGGGCTGGCATCTGGCTCCACCCGTCCATTCTTTGGAAGAGGGGGATTTTGAACCTTTGGACTTTTGGACCTATCCGCTTTCGAAGAATTTGGCAAGGTAGCATCGCGACATGGATTCTGGCCATTGGTGTGAAGTGGACTCTTTAGATTCCTGCATCTGATTGGTTCCGATGGATTAAGGGGGAAGAAAGCATCTTTGCACTAGCGTTGCTTCCTTTTTGGAACGGGGCACGCTAACGAATCAAGCCTAAATCTCTAAAGAAGGAAGGTACTCCATATTAGCGGGAATATTACTCCGTACTCAGAAACAGGGAAAGAGGCAAGGAGGAGGAGAGGAGGAGAGGAATCTTCTGCGAGAGAACGAATCAAGTCCGAGAGACTGCATTGGATGGACAGGCCACTCGCTAATAAACTACATACTCCGTACCATACTCCGTAGCCCTATCACATGCACAGTGCCATCGCAGATCCACAGAGACCACAGGGAAGACCCCGTCGGTGAGAAGTTGCGAACATGTCGTCACACCATGGGGCTGTCGAGCGCTAAAGGACAGGACTTGTCGCACCAGTTGGCCTGGCACCTCAGGTTCCCTGCGAGATATTACCAAGCGAGAGGGCTGTCAACTGCTTGCTTCTTTCTGTTTCGTTTCGAGAATCGAGCATGAACCCGGAGCGCATCTCGTTTTGGCACGCCGGCTGAACAGCAACAAGGCGAATGACATTCAAATTTCCATATTGTGGCCAATCTACTCGGCTTCCAGGGAGCCACGCCACGGAACCTGCGGCAGACTGTTCCGAAGCGTGCAGTCCTTCATATTAGAAATATGGGGAGAAGAAAAATATAAGAAGCAAGTCCATGGAGTCAGTTGCGTGTTTTTGATGAGTGTCTTCGCACAAGCCTGTCATTGTAATAATACGGCATGTCACTGTCACGGCGAGGCGATGCTATCAGCCGAAATATCGACGGAGAATTTCCCCGTCTCTAGACCAAGACAAGGCCGGCATCTCCATAGCGAGCCGGGGAAATGACTCGGCATCTCGTTTCTTTTTTTCTCTTTTGGTCCTTTTCTTTTCCTTTTTTCAGAGTCCTTTTCTTTCTTCTTCTATTCTACCCCTCAGTCGGAAGAAAGCTAGCTATGCACATAGTGCACATAGCTACTTGTAGTACTAGAGCACTAGAAGGAGTCCACGCTAACAATTGAGAAACACGTGCCAACACACACGCGCAAAAGCACCCTAACGATACAGGAACCACTAACGAATCCAGAGATGGAACTCGCAACTATCAAAACTTAAGCAAGGCACCAGTTCCACGGAAAGTCTTGCGACGACGCCGCGCGCCGGAGCCCCTGCGAGGAAGACACATGGACTTAGTTTACTTGTACAAGTAAACTACGTGTAGTGTTTGTTGGTCCATGCGTAGCCCACCATGTGACGCCAGCTGGCGAGTCTCTTCCCCTGTGGCGTTGAACCGTCGTATCAGAAAGAGGGGAAAAGAACAGTTTAAAGCCAAAGACTGTCGTTGACTTGAAGAATTCTGTTAACGAGCACATCAGAGCCTGCCCGTTTTTTTTTTTTTTTTTTGGGTGGCGTCGCTGAAAGGGAGAAACGTTTGCAAGACATCACATACTGAGGACATTTTAGAGTGTTTGATATTGAGACTAGGCAGCATGCTTGTCATTGTGTGATTGGCCTGGCCAGGCCAGATTTGTTTCTGGCTTTTTTGGGTGCCTGTACATTGGTTGGCTTACAGCGAGCGCACTTTACCAAAAGAAAAAGAGTCTGTCCAACTGACAACCAGAAGAGTCTCTTGATCTTTCTCGTGAAAGAGGAAAGGGAAGTCCCTCATCTTGTTGCTGGAATTGGTAAGAGGAGAAAGCGTCAGAACACACCCCCTTCCCTTCTCCACGGCACAGAAGGGTCGCAGAAAAGGTCTCTGGAAAGCCAGCGAAGAGGCCTTCTTCAGTCGGGTATCCGACATGCCGCTGCATGCACCGTAACATGTATTCCCCTCGAAATGTACGGAGTAGTCCGTAATGAGGGAGGAGTGTGTGATACCGAGCATTTCTCACCATTTGCATTTTACCCAATGCAAGAAAAAAAAAAGAAAGAAAGAAAAGTTGAAGCTGGTCGGCGTCATGGACTTCCGACATCCGCGCTTGTTCTTTCGTCTTCTGTCTCTGATTTGTCCGTCTTGTCAATGTGCATGTGTCCAGCATCGCCACCGCCCTTGTCTTTCGGTTCCAATTCCTCCAAATAGCCAGCCAGTATTTCCACGGCCATTTTTTATTTCTTTTATTTCTTTTAATTCTTCAATTCTACCGCTTTTGAACATGGCCAAATATGAGACTAAAAACACCACGCGGCACGGCATTGCATGGAAGAATGCATGTTCAATCTATTTTCAGGGGAACATTTTCCATTATCGCATCCGTCTGCAGGAGGGGTTCTTTTGCCCAAGTTTGGAATATGTCATTTAGCTCCGCCTTCCCGGGACCGCTTGGCGACCTTTTTCGGTGGACATTGGATTTCGGACCTGCTGTTTACTTGTATATAGGGACTGGCTGTACCCTTTCTCCCCCCTTTCTTTTTACAAGTAAACCTTTCTTTCTTGGGAACGGGACCGGCGTGCCGGACGGGGAATCGAGTTGCCGGAATGGCGTACGTGTAGAGTAACACGACTCGGCAGCCTATTTCCGATGCCTCTGTATTCTGAGAATTCGGTGGCAAGGGGTGTGTGTGTGTGTGTCTTTGGGCAGAGTTTGGGACTATGAAAGGGTGTGGTATGAATGAGAGGACCTGCAGACTATCTCGAGTAGTACGGCCACCACACGTCGAAAGGTTTAGGTGTACGGGAATAAAGGCCGAGATGAAGAATCAATGGTTGGGGTTTCTAGCGACAGACGTTGAGAAGGGTGTTGTTGAGTGTTGATCTCGATTCGCTGTTGACGAATCTGGCACTCCTGTGAGACCAACACAATCGTCGATCCAACCCGGTTTTTTTTAGTATTGAAGGGCTGTATTACGCCGTACAGCAATGGGAGTCCTCGCATCAGCTAATAGCCTTCTTTCTCCGTCACTCTTTCTTTTGGTTTTTTTTTTTTATCCCGGGACCATGTCGAGAGCAGTCGTAACGTAACATCACCTCTTCGAAGCACACACACTTACCCCAACCCAACCACCCCCAGGCTAGCCACGTAAAACGAAGACGCGAAAACTAATACTCCGTAGAAAACTAAACCCTGCATCCATTGGGTTTACTAGGTTCTCGCTCCGAGAATGACGACAGCGAAAGGAGCCCACAAGTTCCTCCGCAGCCCGAGTAGGGAGAAAAGCGACCCAAAGAACAAGGACCAGGGCCAGGTCAGGAAACCCCCACTGCATGAAGAAGCAATTTTACTCCGTAGCTCTAACATGGACGAGGCAGATTCTATCTTCTATCTTCCTTTGCTCTTTTACAAGATAACTCTGTAGTTTATCTCTGGTCATATTCAAATACTTGTACTCTCTTGAAAAGAAAAAAAAAAGTAGTTTAGGAATTTGTCAAAGGACCCTGGTGTAAACTTGCATCTCGCACTCTATACTCCGTACACGTGCATTAAAGGAGAACATAGCGCTAAACAGTACTCCGTACTCTGTAAACTGACAAAGGCGCTGCTCGGTGCGTCATTGTGCAGGTTACTACGGAGTAGTTTACAGGGCAGTCGGTGTAAGGCAGCGGACCAACACACTAAATAAACTAGAACCAACCACTCTTCATCGTGTCTTTTCTCTCTCAAATCATTTTCATCGTCTAGACCTAGTTTACAACGAGGTTGGAATAGCGACATCTTGTTCAAGGGAAAAGTCTCGAACTTTTTGCTTTGCTTTGCTGTAAATGGCTGTGCATTTTGGCAGACTTGAAATACCCGATTTGCATTGTGTACGGAGTACTCCGTACGTCTGGTGTCTGGTGTTCTCAGTCAGGTGGCCTGGAGTTGGGCTGGCCTGGCCAGGCCAGCCAGGCCAGTTGGTCATGTTTAGTGGCCTGTCAGCCACCCGTATTATCGACTCGACTGTTTCTGTTGCCGTTTTTCCGGCGGGCTCCCTCCAGGCACACTCCATAGTGTCAGTGCATTACAGAGGCCGCCGTAGCACGAGGGCTCGTATGCTGGCCGTTCTTCAGTGTTACTTGCTTGTACTCGGCCATCTTCTTTTAATAGTATGGAAATTGCGACAAGCTGAACGCAACCGTTTTATTTTTATTCGGTCGGGATTTTGGCACAGCCTCTCTCAATGTCTCTCTCCAGCATTGCATACGGAATAGTCCCATCGTCCACGTCCGCTCCGATCGCAATTGTCTTGAACATTATGCCATGTCACTCGGGCATTTTTGGCAACGAAAGCGAGTGAGGGAAAAAAAAAGACTCGACCTGGTCCGATCTAAACTATTGTGGAAATCCTTGTCCTAGGTCGAAACACGCCAACTGGTGCCAACCACTTAAACAAAGCCCCTCGCCATCTCGAGCAAACGTCCCCTCGAGCCAATCAGACGAACGTGTTGCCCAGACCTGTCGTCCTTTCCCCCTCTTTCTTGGGAGCGCGGAGTCCGCCCTGAACCCCTGTCTCTCCTCCGTCCACTCGCACCCCTGGGACAGACCTTGGGGGGAGCCCGTCAAAGTCTAGTAGTTTATCCCTGCACCCCTCTGTCGATCATTCATGCCTCAGAAGGGGAAAAGTCTGTCCACTTGGATGGCGCAGCCAAAGGTGATCTTCTTCTTCTTGTTGCCACTCTGGGAAGAAAGATCCGGATGACATGCGGGTTTTGGCTTACCGGAGGGCAAACATGCTAAAGTACCTTTTTGCCTAGAGGGGAATTTGCCTCCGTCGCTTCTGGGCCTTTCTTCGGCGTGTGAGAGGAGGGGTTCTGTATCCTCCTTTTGTAGTGTACGTAGGACATGCACATTCGTATCATCGTAAATGCTCTCAAAGACCAATGATTAGAATGCAGAAGAATGGATTTGGAATACTCCGTAATCCAAAGAAAAAAAAAAGCAGGGGCAGCGTCAAGCAAAACGCACAAAAAGCGGTGACTTTTTGCATACTTGCATCCTATCTTCCCTGCATGTCTTGAGAACTCTTTGTCTCCTGGCGGTCAGCTGGCGTCTGCAGTGGGCGGCTGGCTCGCCATGGCTGGCGGCTCCACGGGCGAGCCCAGATCTGCTTTTTTTTTCGCCCCTTTCGCCCTCTTGCCTCCACCATACAGCGTTTTTTTAACTGGTGGCTTGCGAGGTCGTCCAATCAGTGTTGGATGTTGACTTGTTCCTGCATTCGCATGTGCAGTCGAGTCGTTAGTGTACTCTGGGAGCCGCTCTCTTTTCTTTTCTCTGGTTTTTTTCTGCCCCTGACTCTGGTTTAGCTGCAGCCACCGGGCTGGAATGTTTGGACAGACCCTTTTCTCTTTTTTTTCTTGTTTTCTAGATCCGAGTATAAGCATGCATTTATTGTTGTACAAGTACATATTGTTGTACAAGTACATATTGTTGTACAGAGTAGTATGGAGTTCTTTCTCGTGGACTCGTTCTGTGGTGAAATAATGCTGTACGCGTCACACACCAGACTGCCTTGATATCATTAACAGTCTTCTGCTGTGCTGTTCTCCAGATGTAACTTGTATTAGGTGGTTCGGGGTCGTCCGCCTATGATTTTACCCAGTTCTGCTCTGGCTGTGACCAGCTCGTCTTAGTCAGGGGTCGGAGCAGAGAAACTGGGGCGCCCTGTAGTTTACTCTGTAAACTAGTACAAAGTACCTGAGCACACGCCCCTCTCTCCCCTGAACCTGGGCAAACCATACTCCGTAATAGCACACAGCCCACTCAACGCACACACCCCCCCTCCTGTAGCCCTCCCCTCCTGTAGCCCCCTCTTCGCCAAAAAAAGAAAGAGCCCCACACAGCTTCTCTTCCCTAACCTCTTCTTTACTATTACGGAGTACTAGTCTTCTTCTCTTCTCTCTCGTCCTCTTCTTTTCCTCTTCACGGATCTTGATATAAGACTGACTCCAATCCGGTCCCGAACCCGTGAACCACTCTCTTTTCTCTCCATTCTACCCTCACACCAGCAAGTCTTGGATTTACATTCCCTTCATTTTTCTTCTTCTTCACCCCCTTTTTTCGCACCAAGTCCCAATCTTTCTTAGGAGCTTGTCTCGTCTTGATTTCTCCAAGACATTCCCAAAGCATCTTCCTCTACCCCAACACTCCTTTCTTCTCGAGAGAAAAGCTTCACTCAGTTAGGCTAGGCCTTGACTTCGTTGACTCTTTCCTTCTCGATACACCCCCATATTTGGCCTGGTGCACTTCACATTCCTTTTTGTGAATCAATTTACGCAAATCGCAAGCCGATTGCCGTTCTCGAGACCCCCCTTTTTGTGTGTACAAAAGCCTCGGCCTCGCTCGTGGTTCATTTCTCCGGCAGCTCTCTCTTTTTGCCAAGCAATTCAACTCTTCCAACGTCTTCAGTCTTTCGACTTGGAAACCACCTGGTAAGTCGAGTTCTATTCCCTCTTACACTGGCATCATCCACGTCCTTGCTTCGTCTCGTCCTTGGCAACTACACAAAGGCATTGTCACGAGGATGCCACTGTCAAGCATCTTATGGGAAGACAGAAGTCGAGGGAGTCTGTCTGGTGCCCTATGTGCCATTGTGTCATGGTCAATGGTCAAAGCCCCACGTTACGGGTGGTCCATTGTTCTTTGTCTGCGCATGGCTCAATAAGTGCGGACCGAGTGGAAAGGGCTTGCTTGACATCCTCTCAAGCTTGAACGAACCTCTTTGAGACTCCTTTGTTACAGTGCAGCTTTTCGCTTCCAACTATCATTGTTTGGGCGCCAACGGCCCTTGCCGCAGCCCTCTCCTTGTTACATGACCAAGGTGTCGATGAACAAGGGCATTGTTCCGATATCCTCGCCATTCGCTATATATGATCCCTCAGAGCCCCCAACTAACTTGGAATTTCATTTTTGAAGGCCAGAAACAACAACATACACACGCAATCATCGGATCTTTCGAAGAACAATTCAACCGCTTTCCTAACCATCATTTTCGGGAAAAGCACAACTTTCTACAATCATTTAACAGAGACCTCGTCTGGAACGTTAGGCCTCCTCACAGTACGATAGATAACACAGCTTCTATCAACCAACGACTCAAATCCACAAATCAAAAATGTTTTCCCAAAGCATCATCTCCTTCCTCGGCCTCGCCGCCACGGCGACGGCCCACATGAAAATGAGCCAGCCCATCCCCTACTCGTCGGCGAACCTAAACAACAGCCCCCTCGAAGCCGATGGCTCCAACTTCCCTTGCAAGAACGGCGGTGGCTTCGATGCCTACCAGGTGGGCGAGATCAACCAATACCAGGCCGGCCAGACCTACCCTCTTACTTTCATCGGCCAGGCCGTCCACGGTGGCGGTTCCTGCCAGGTCTCGCTCACCACGGACGCCAAGCCCGACAAGAACAGTGTCTGGAAGGTCATCAAGTCGATCGAGGGTGGCTGCCCCGCACGCGGCGAGGCCGGCAACATGGGCGACAACGCTAACGCCGCTGACCCCTACGAGTACGAATTTGCCATCCCCGACGACATCCCCGCCGGTAACTACACCATTGCCTGGACCTGGTTCAACAAGATTGGCAACCGCGAGATGTACATGAACTGCGGTCCCGCCAGCGTTGCTGGATCCAGCGGCTCGACCGCTGCTTTCAACGCCCTTCCCGACATGTTCGTCGCCAACGTTGGCAACGGATGCACGACTGAGAGCAGCACCGATCTCCTCTTCCCCGACCCTGGCAATGCTGTTGAGCAGCTCAACGGTGCTACCAACGTCTTCAAGGCTCCCGTTGGTGCTTGCGCTACTGCTGCTCCCGGCTCTGGCTCTGGTTCCGGTTCCGGTTCCGGATCTGGCTCCGGCTCCGGCTCTGGTTCGGGATCTGACAGCGGCAGCTCCTCCGTCGCCCCCAAGCCCACCACAGCTCCTTCCAAGCCCGGCAACTCGAACGGCAACGCCAAGTCTACCGTCCCCGGAGGTGTCTTCGTGACTGCTCCCAGCAACCCTCCTGCGGATACTGCCGTCCCCGAGGCTCCTGAGAGCACCAAGCCCGCCGCTACCATGCCTACCGTCCTTCCCGCTCCTGTCGTCCCCGAGCCCGACGAGCCCGCCACTGAGGAACCCGTCACCGAAGAGCCCGCAACTGAGCAGCCCAGCACTGGTGGCTCGGGCTCGGCCTTTACTGCCGGCTCTGCTTGCACTGACGAGGGCTTCTGGAACTGCGTTGGCGGCAAGGCCTTCCAGCGTTGCGCCAGCGGCGTCTGGTCCCAAGTCATGAACCTCGCTGCGGGCACCTCGTGCTCTGGCGGCTTCTCCAAGAACATCCAGATTACCAAGCGTGACGGCACTCCCTTCCGCTTGGGTGCCAAGATGCGCATCTAAGTCTCGCAATGAAAATGCAGCGACAAGTTTTTTTTTATTTTTTCGCATCTTGTACAACAGACATGAACGGCATGTATCTGGCATAGACAAGGACAAACAAACGGGGGAAGGTTTCATTAGGGCCTGGCGTTCGACAGGGGAACACGGTTTTTTTTTTCTCCATTTTCATCTTCAAATCTTCTCTAGGAGGGGAAAACAATTTACATTCGATTTGTACATAACTTTTGGTGCGCCTTTTTCTCCAATGACTTTTTTTCCTTTTTCCTATGTTTGTCTGGAGGCGTGCCAAAAGATATGAGAGCTGGCTCGCAGGGTAGGGATTCGGATACCAAGAATATAAAAAAAAAGGACATTCTCTTGACAATTGCTTGACTTTTGTGACTCGATATATGTGCTAGTAGAATTATGACAACTCTAGTCGAGGAATACGGAGTAGAACAAAAGCGGTGATGCTGTCTAGATGCGGGCCAGTGATGTCTAAACAGCATCTCTCCGTCTCTGTACTCGAATATTAAGCCATCACATAAGCCCCATTTTTAGTCCCCAATTCCCCTCTCACCAATTTTCACATCCAATTCCCCCCTCCAATATCCCCAATATCAATACCACAAAAACCATACGCCCATTCCCTCCCCCTCCCCCCCAAAAATGGAAAACCAAGACCTCCAAGACGAAATCGAAGCCCTAAACGCAATCTACGGCCCGGAAACCCTAACCCCTTCCCCCCCAGACCACATCCTCCACCTCCCGCGCGCAAACCGCTCCAAACTCCTCCTCCACATCCCCAAAACCTACCCCGTCTCCAAACCCGTCGTCAAAGGGCCCTATTCCGCCCTAGAACGAGGAATCGGAGCCCAAGACGCGGCCGTGTTCGAAGATTGCATTGCAAGAGTGCATGAAGGGGGTGTATGTTTATTCGACGCGATTGAAGAATGGGCTTCGATAATCGATGAGATTACACTTGAGGAAAGTGAAAGTGAAAGTGAAAGTGAAGGTGAAAAACCGAGCGTGAGAAAAGAGCGGGAGCCAGATTTGCCGGTTCCGATTCCAGAGTGGATTTCAACGGTTGCGATACAAGATATGAAGTCTACTTTTATCGCACACGTGGCGAAATCGCATTCTGCGGCGCATGCCGAATCGTCGATTCGGTATTTGTTGGATCGGAATCCGAAATTGCTGAATGCGACGCATAATATTAGTGCGTGGCGGATTAAGGGGCATGCTGGGGGTGCGGCGCAGCAGGATTTTGATGATGATGGGGAGTCGGCTGCTGGGGCGCGGCTTTTGCATTTGTTGCAGATGGCTGATGTGTGGGATGTTGTCGTCGTGGTTTCGAGGTGGTTTGGGGGCGTCAAGATGGGGCCTAGACGGTTTGCTGTTATTAACAAGGTTGCGAGGGAGGGGCTCGTTCTTGGGGGGTTTGTGGATGATGGGGAGAAGGACAAGGGGAAGAAAGGGAAGAAGGCTCATTGAAGAAGGCTTATTGAAGAGAGGTTGAGAGCGTTTCTTCTATTCTTTTTTGCAATACGCTTTTATCATCTTTCTACATTTACGACTCTATTCTCAAGCGGCGGTTGAGATACAAAACACACGGGTCACAAGAAGAGGAAGAGTCTCTTGCAATTGCTCATTTTAGATGCCATTCAAACCAAGACATCGCAAGCCAACACTACTTCTCGCTCCCCTTTTTTACCAAACTTCCAGCACCATATTTTAGTTCGTCACCCAACACCTAAGCCTCTTTTGTCTCCTCGCCCTCCTCGACCTCCTTGGCGAGCAGCGGCTCCAGAATAGCTAGTGCCTTTTTCGCCTGCTCTTCCGACAAAATCACAGCACCCGCCCTTGCCGTCGACAAATAAGACAACTCAGAGCTCTCCACCATCTTCAACTCTTCGACAAGTTTGCCTGCGACACCACACACGATACCTGTGGCCTCGAGAGGCAGTCCGCCGAGGTCGAGGAAAATGGGCACAAAATGTGTTTCGACGTCGCCCACCAGAGCGCTGCCAAACAGTGGGAGGAGCGCCTTGTCCAAGAGCAGCGAAGGCGGGTCGTCGGGCGCCAGTGTGACCGAGAGGAAGCGAGGCGGACACGTCAATGCCGCCACGATTCCGACATACAGCTTCGGGTCGATGCCGTCGAGCCACGTACGCTCACGGCTATCCCCCGGCGACGATCCGTAACTCCGCGCCGTTGACCGATGTGGCACAAACTCGCCGCCCAACTGGGGCGTGGTTTCGCGGCCCGAGCAGTGCACGAGCAAAAGGTCTGGTTCGATGTACGGCATGACGTGACGCTTCCTGAGGAGGCCAAACGTGCGTGTGCGCATCTCGGCGTCCGTCGAGGGCGGCGGCGTGGCGGGCGGTGACGACGATGAGGGCCCTCGTGTTCGGGACTGGGCCGTCGGGGTCACGAAGCGCAAGGAATTTTCGGCGAGGCGAAAGCCTCGCGATTGCAGGGCCTGGACTACCTTGGTACGTTCTTTGGATGGTACGAGGATGAAGTCCGAGTAGTATGTGGTGATGAAAAAGAGAGGGATGCCGGCAAGTGCGAGAGGTGAGGTGAGTTCGAGAACTCGACTGGCGGCGTCCATGCCGGCGCTGATGACGGATAGTATCAGATACTCGTCTTTCGAGACGGATACCAGGCGTGCTACATCCTTGGGTAACTTTTCGAGGAGGTGGCCGACGACGTGGTCGGCCCACCAGCTATGACAGACGACCGAACATTCGATGGGCGTCACGCTGACGTTGAGAAACGTGTGCTGACCATCGGGCAAGATACCGTCGACACCGTCGGGGTCGCGCGCGGCCCTGGCCGTTTGGCCCTGAGGAAAGAGGACGCTCAAGATGGGATGGAGTAGCGATTGGAAGTTTTGAATCGGGAAACGAACCAGCGAGAACGTGCCGTCCTACCAGGTTAATGTTAGAAATTGATTGTTGATTCAAGCGATCGTGTCTGTAGATGGTATCTCGCAATGAGCCACGGCACTTACAATTATTGATATTTGAGGATTCATGTTAATCGTGGGCCCCCCGAGTCTCGGGATACACACGAGACCCGAGAATCAATTGACCGCGTTGTATAAGTCAAATTCTTAGAGTGAGCGCCGAAAAACTCAAAGGATGCGATAGAACAATATTGGAGATAAAGAAATACAATAAGAAAACATCCACTAACAATTGGTCATCGAAGCGAACAAACTAAATGCTACAACATCCGAAAACCCATCAAAAGGAGATGAGAATGAGGGGCGAGGGGCGACAAGAGAGAGGGAGGGAGCACAGTCAGCGAGAAGAACAGAAATAGACTACTCTTTGTATTTATAGGGTCGCGTGGTTGTTAATATTGGGGAAATAGATGACGAAATACAGCCTGACCCCCAAAAAAGGAACGCACACCGGGGCTAGACGACTCGACTAATGATAGGAGACAAAGCCACGGCCGAAGAACAACGAGGAAGCACGCAGTCATGTGGATCGTGAGGGAGTGGCAGGTTTCTTGATGGAGTCTAGTGCATGCAAGTCGGCCATTTGCATTTGGGGCTTTCGAAGCTAAAAAAAACAAGCGGTCCCACCAGAAGAGTTAAAGAATGGGTTTGATCGAGGGAGGACAACAATGAAATGATACGGAGTAGAGGCTGAATGGGAATTTTCGCTTTTTGAATATTCCTGTCCTTGGGAAACTCGATTCGACGAGACCAACAGAAAGGCAACTCATCGAGGTGTACGGAGTAGGGTTATACCTGCTATTTACGGACGCCGTACACCCCCACAGACTTACCCCGCCCCCACCTTCAAGTCGCTGAGAGGGCAGCAACGATGCGTTCATGTTGTGACTGCCTTTCAAGTTGCCGCAACTGCCCTGAGGCCTTGTTTCTTGGCGATGGGAGGAAGGAGGGGTGAGGAAACGTCGGGAAAGGGCAGGGCCCTCTAGGGGAGCTATCTCCTTGATAAAACGCCAGTTATATACCAACCCTTTCATGCCATCCCACCTTGTTCTTTCCGCTGGCCACGGTCACGGAAAAGGGCTTCAAATGCCACTCGGTACCTAACCCTCTACCGGTCCTACGGCTACGGGCTGTGCTTAGTGGAGCCTACCTTTTGCTTTAACTTTTGATATTATGCAAGGTTTTTTACTTTTTATTTTTTTGCGAAAGACGGTGCCGGCATAGTGGGTTTGGGCCTTATCTCTGGGACCGTCCATCGTCATCGATGGAGTCAAAACTGTCTTTCTCCACATCCTTATCAACGCAACGGGGCCGCTCTTTTTCGAGGGGGGCCTTGTTTCCCACGCGGCTAGTGCCTTATCAGCGGTGGGAAAGGGGCACTTGTAATTATTGATAATGCTTTTCGTGATTTTTCTTTATGCACGACATCGGAAGGACGAACGGATGCTGCAGGGTTTGGGGATCCATTCTCTGCTATTACGGAACGGTCATGTTTGATTTGGAGGTGGGGGAAAGGGGGAAAGGGGGAAAGAGCGGGTCCAATGATGTGCTCTGGGAATGACGTTCAAAAGTTGGAGAGCATCAAGAGAAACAGGCACGTTATCCAATTGTGCAGGTACGGAGTATTGTTCTTCTAAATAGTTTTCCTCCTTGACAATCCCGTCAATTATCATTACGTGGTACATGCCGATTTTAGAGATGGCCGGATATTCTTCGGATGGGGTGCTTCTGCGTAAAGTGGGGCGCCATCTGCCCCTGCATGTGAACGCCATAGCTTGGACCAAAGTGAAGCCAAAAAAAAAAAAAAAAAATCTCCATAGCGAATATCAACGACTTCCAAGAATCGACTTTACCCGCCCAACGCCGATACAAGGAGCCGAGTCCTACCATACACCCTCGGGCGAAGACTCTCAGACTCGCCTCGCCTCTACATTCCAAGGCACACCATTCCCCGGCGGACCGCCCCCCTCCAACGCCGAAACCAACATCCACTCTTCCGTCTAAACAAACCCCTCCAACCTTCACAATGCCAGAAACCACAACGACAACGCCGCCCCTCCCCAAAACACCAGGCTGGATCCACAACAGCTGCATCGCGGCAGCAATAGCCTGCCCCCTCGCCATGCTCCTCCCCCCTCGCCGCCTCGACCTCCGCTTCTTCATCCTCAGCGCCGGCTTCTCCCTCTCGACAAACCAGCTCGCCTACGACTACACGGGCGAATCCCTCTACACGCGCTTCACCTCACGCGCCGCACGAGCCCTCGAAGCCCCCGTGCTCCCCGAGGGCGCGCGCGCCACCCAGGCCCGTTTGCGCGAGGAGATGGCGAGGCGCGACGCCGCTTTGTCCGAGGCCGAGAGGGAAAAGCGCAGGAAGGAGGCCGAGAGTCCCGCGTCGAAGTTGAAACAGATTTGGTATGGTGGGGAGGGCGAGGATTGGAAGAAGAAGAGAGAGGAGGAGGATAAGAAGGCTATGGAGGAGGGTAAGGGCATTTCCGGCATTATTATTGATCAGATTCGTGAGGTTTGGAGTGGGAAGAAGCCTGGTGATGGAAACGACGACGAGAAGAAGGACTAAGATCTCGGTCTGTCCTTTCCTTGTCAGTTGCCGCTTCTTCCACGGCTAGGTTTTGGATGTATCCGATTGATCAGCGGCCGATGATGACTATCCCCTTCCTTCGCCTTTCCCCGACGTGATACTCAGCAAGCACGACGGCCATAACACTTCACATCTCCCAACATCCGAGATACTCGCTTCCGGGGAGCATACTCGAACGTTCTCTCTCCCATGTGCCCAAAGCATAACCCAATTCCAATTCCTGTACATTTATTCTCCTCCATATCTTTCCATCCTACCCCTCTGACGCCTAGTCTCGCGTCGCGGGATCTATATGAAATCAAAAGTTTGTATATCACTCAACGGAGCAAGACATCTTCCCCCCCGGAAATATAACTTGATAGTCATCGTATGCTGATAGCCGGGGGACATCCCAAGGACCAAGAGGCCCCAAAAAGGCCTAGTAACCCATTGCAAATTAGAAAAGGGCGGGCATCCCGATTCACAGGATAAAGATTTGGCATCTCTCGATACTTGATACCTAACTTTCGATTCTCCCAATTACAAGCCACGTACAGCCTCTGAACGAATTAAGAAGGCAGCACACCTCATCCCGTCCTCAATTCATGGATTCATGGTAGCTAGCAAAATCCCAACATTACTAGACTACCCAATGAAACAAAGGAGACAGCTCACCGCATCGGTACAATAAAAGGGGAAGCACCTCCCAAAATCTCTCGACCATATCTCAACAGAAAAACAACAGCAAAACAATAAGCATTGTATCCCGCTCGATACGTGTTGACCGTCACACAACTCGGTAGATAAATTGCTACGTTACACAGCCCAATCCTTCCATTTTCAACACCGTATTGTTCTTCCCCTTTTCTACTTCCGCCATACCATATCCTCGTGTTTTCTTTCCTTTTCTATTTACCGTGACAAAAGGACTCTTCGAAACGGTCCGATTGAAAACTTTACTGAATATAGAGGGAAAAGAAAAAAAGAGACGGTGAAAAGAGGGAACTACGCCAGCTTTGTTTGCTCCAACTTCCAAGCCGGTCATAATCCCGTTAATCGTGTGATTCTTCTAATCTACATCTTTCCACTTTGAGTTGGCCAAGATATCAAGAAGATCAGGGACAACCGTAATGTACCTGGCGCCATATCCTAGACACCACACGCACATCCAAGTGGTGGATGCCACATTCCTCTCCCGATCCCGAATATAAACAGATGCCAAATAGAAAGAACATAAAACTTCCGTTCACACCCTTCTATCCCATCTTTCGTCATAATGCCCAAAGTATGACCATTTGGTCCAGTGCACACCCACCTCGAATACTGCAGACACTGGTGACGCTCATGTCTCTCATGGGCGAGGGTTCTTTGTCTCTCTGTCAGATGGCCCTTGTTGCACCAGGCAGTTGGGTCCCTTCAGGGGGGGAAACGTGCTGATTCGTTCTATCCGGGGCTTGATTCTTTTGCAGAATCAGGCATCTGCACTTTAGAGAAACAGAATGAGACTGGCCGGCCCATGGTCCCCGCCTGCTACATGCAACAGACACGAGCATAGCACGACATTGGGAAAAAGAAAAAGAAAGAGAGAGAAGACAACTGTCGCACATGAGTCTGTAGACATCGTTTATTGGCCGAGTGTGACCGAGTTCCCCCTTCGTTCCATTCATTTCCCTCTCTTTCCAACTGTCTTCTCTCTCTTTCCGTGTATTGTTCTGGTTCCTTTGGTTCATTGTCCGCCATTGTCACCATGCACCGCATATGGTGTTTTTTCGAGCTTTGCCTCTTTCTCGGCTTAATATAAAGCCTAGAACCTAGGGCCTACGCATCCCGTCTTGACGCGGCGTTCGGGGAGAAAAGTAAATTGGAAACGGTGGTCACTGGTGGCGGTCAGGATCCAGGTCTCGTGATTTGGACTCCCCTTCCTTCCGATTGAACCTTTTTTTTTCTTTTCATTTCCCGGAACTCTCGAGAGTCGAGACATTTGACTTGGATCCTCGTCGCCACCCGTGACCTCTCAAGCCCCCTTGGATTACTCTTCTTTATGACATGTCACCTGGGACCTTCAATCGCAGTCTACAAGTAATAGTCCCTTCTGTGTATTTGCAATGAGCCGTATCCGTTATTAGTGTTTCTCTCTTCCAAACCATCTCCATACACGTACGAGGCATGATTAGACATTTAAGACAAAGAAGGGCCAGATACGGCACAAAGCAATTCTAGTCGATTCCTGCGCACGAGACTCCGCCACCAACAAAGCACGAGGGTCGCCACATGTAGCTGGGCACGTGAAATGTGAGCTATTATTTTCCCATGTTCGGGTATCTCGCTTCATGACACGGCCAAGGCCCAGGCGCCCTTGGCTCCCGCCGTTCTTTGAGTTCCAAAAAGGACAAAAAATTCGGGCCAGCACAGGAACTCAAATAGGGATTAGAAAGGAAGAGCGGGGAATTTAAGCGGGGGCAATGTGGGCGGCAGAAGAGCCTCAATTTAGCGAGCATTTGTGCAACTCGCTGCACGGGAACGGTAGACGATGCGCAGCCACTGAAGCACGCATACTTTTCTCTCGCTCTCCTCCTTCCCCTTTATCCGACCTCGAAACCAAGGAGAGACTTGCGGGAGCTGGGACGAATTTGGCCCTAACGTGCCAACATACTTGGGGTGCTAAACTTCTCCCTTGCTCTTCCAACGACAGCCACATGAGCCGTCATCTTTCACATCTCCACTCACGAAACCATGTTTCAAAACGTGACACCATCGAGTGCCATGTTGGGGGCGGAAAGCCAGCCGACCACCTGTGGGGCTGGGAAGACAATCAAAAGCATGACCAGTAGAGGCTGGTTACGCATATCCTTGACCGTCCCCTCGTTGTCTACCACGTCCAAACCCCGCATGGGAGCCTCTCGTAACGGAAGTCTCCGTCGGGGGCCAAGTTTGGGACGAAAGTGACCGAAACGAATGAGGGAGAGGGAATTGGCGTCTCGGTGGCTGTCCGGTCAAACCTTGGAGGCGAAGGGAGACGGATACGCCACAGAGATAATTGGGGTACTCTTTTGATGTCGGCGAGGGGTCAGGCCATCGCTCGCTTGTCGAGAGGCTTGGGCTTAGGCTGAGCGTTAAGAAATGTATGTGAAACTAGAGCCGGTACATGGCCAGCCAGCCAGCCAGCGCGCTAGATTGGTACCGGTACTAGAGAAGACAGTCGGCGCCCATCGTGTCGATTGAAGGGAGAAGGATAGTTGGGGGTTGCGGTTGTCGACTTTTGAGACCAAACAAAAGCGGCTGCCTGTGAATAGTAAGTGTGCTGGTCACTGCTAAGGCGTTAGTGGATTTCCCTACAGGGCCGAATGTGGGTATTCGAGCGCTAAAAGAAAAAAGGAAGCAGGGGGTTCAGTGTTGGCTGTTTGAAATGACTGCCAAGGCGGAGGGTTCCAGAGAGAGGCAAGGGGTCTTTTATACTTGTGCATTCGGTGATGAAACTGGGATAGGCCGCCGACCAGTTCGATCTAGACAACAATGAACCAGTCTCATTAGTAGGGGGTAACAAAGATGAGGAGGGAAGAGAAGATGAACTTCGATATGGCTGGCTGGCCCCCGGCTATCCCGTGGGTACGTTTCTTGACAAGCGCGCGGAGTAGTGGTGGGTTTTAGCGAATCACCCGCTGTGAATGCACTGAAATTTCCGTAAGCCTAGACTGGATTGGGGCATCATTATGGTTTGGTATGTATGTAAACTACTCCTTACGGAGTACCATACCTGCGTACCAGGGGCAGAAATACTCCGTAGCACCGCAGTGCTAACGACAGAGGATGCGGAGCCCGGCGAATCCGTAACGCCTGCCTTGTTGGGTTTAACTAGGAATAGAAGGGCAGCGTGCTGTTAAATGTCACCCCAGTCGGTTAGTGGGCTGGTCCCTGGGGCCCCCGATCCGTCGCCTGTTTCTTCTGGAGTACGGAGCGACGAACCTTTGTCGCGTTTCATCCTTCGCCCACTCATATGACAAACTGCGTGTGAGCTTGCACCTTGGGCATTTCTAAGGGGGGTAGTCACCTCCAGTTGCCTCCTTCCCATGCTCAATCTCTTCGGCCAGGAGACCCGCTTCCGATTGAGGAGGTTTTGCTACATGGAAAGGGAAGTGGTCACTATAGCTTATGACTACACTTCTTTAAGCAGGAACGGGGAGGGATAATAACGGAAAGGGAAATCGCCATGTTATCGGAAAGCGGCAGTCGTTACCGGCTCCTCTTTCCGTTTTTTTTTCTCAATCTTCTTTCCACGTCTCCAAGTCTTCCGTAGTAGTTTCTTCCATACTCCGTAGTTTGTACTGACTGGTCAAACGAGATCCGTTCTCGCCGTTTCTCCCTATTCTCCCTGCCATCCATTGCGCGGCAGTCTAATGCACTCTCGGTACCTTGTTTCTCCCCTGCATTGGCCTCAGCCGTACCCCAACTCAAGGCACCGAATTGGAAAGCCAGAGACCAGCACAGCATCGAGAAGAATAGAACGAGATGCACAACTTGCACTGTGGCATTTCCCCGAGGCTTCGAGTCTTGATGTTGCATTTGGTAGTCGGGACTTTCTTGGCCTTGGCATGTAGTTTACTTGGGGCCTCCTGCCCATCTCAGCTGGTTATTTATCCCCCCCCAGCGCCGTCCTTTTTAGAATTCCTGGAACACCAATATCCAAGTACAGGCAGATAGTTGGTGTTGACAATTGTCACGCTTCAATCAATCCGTCACCCGTGCTCTTCATCGTGGCTAGTCTGTCACCACACCACATGCTATTCACATTTTGTAAGGACCCCCCTCTTTTCTCTCCTTCACCCCGATTGTCTTTAAGTTTATAAATAGAATTTCAGAGGGCTGGCTCGAGACGGCCCCCAAATTGGCCTCTATTTGCTTGTGATACCCTCGATTGGCGCTGGATCGGATGTTCTGGTTGGTCCATCCTGGGTGGGACAGACAGCGACAGCCCCCCCCCTCCGAAGATGTCCTTTGCTAACAAGATGCTCGCATGCTCGCATGCTCCGAACCATTTTAGACTTCGAGTCCTAAGAAGATGTCCATATTTGATACCCATAACCGCCACTACATCGGCTTTTGATAAGAGCTCACTTTGCGCCAATCTACTATCACGCAACTCTTCCTTTGTATCCTTTGTATGGACGGCCTTATCCGGTAACGAGATCGACTCCGATCAGCGATCACGAAATGCGACTGAATCGACCATCAGATCTTAAACATCAGATCGCAAACCATCACCTCTAAAACGAACTCACCTGCCCCCCTCCCTCCCAGAAACCCCGTCCAAGAAGCTTTCTGATCTCGTTTTGTTCTGTCACGCCCCTCTGTCCCACCCTCCCCACTAAAACCGATGTACTATGAGCCGATCCCCACCTACCATTTAGACTCGCATTTGGATCCTTTGGCTTGAAAAAGAGCTGGCCCCTGCTTTCTTCGACCACCCAATCAACCCACCAAAACCACATTGTCCCGACATCTTCAAGCTTCGATTCGACCCTCGATAGCTTCGCAGCCTGCCAACAGCAATGCCCGCCGAGTAATAACAGAACTGGAACTTTCTAGATACACATACTTCTCGCAAAACCACGCCAGCCGCCTCCGCCGCGACCACCCACACTCCAACACATGCACTTACACACAGACACGCGCATACCTCTCCTTCCTTTAGCCCACATGGTACAAAAAAGCCCGGATCGACTGCTTGCCTATCGTTAATTTTGTTGTGCAACACTTCTGTGTTTGTGTATCCTCAACGGACTTGGCTCGCAACGAGGATCGGGCGAGGCGGCCTGGTTCTTGTATTGCCCAACACACACCTTGTCTCCTGAACTCCCGTCCCCCCCAAACCTGCACCATCCCTCTTTCGCCAATTGTCTCCTACTTGCCCATCCCTGGCTTCCTGACTCTCTTTTCTCAACAGACATCACAGTTACCCTTCGCGCTTTTGACAAGGGGCAAGAGCAAGCCTTCAGGAGACATTTTTTTTACTCGTAAACAGAGTTGAAAAAAAGGAACCAAGGTCAGACGAGGCAAAAAGACCCGAGGCCAAGCTCACACACTCGCTTGGGCACGCCCCCTGCTTGACCTCCGTTTTACTCGCCAAAAAGAAATCCCACAGTAACTAACGGCTGTGCAAGTAAGCCTGTCGGTGCCCATTTGGTTCTTTTTATCTTTCGCCCGGTTCTCTTTTCCTTTCTGTCGGCGCCTCTTTGATTCGCCTGCAGCTCCTCTTGCATGCTCCAACAACCAGGAACTGGGACGTGCGGATAGGCCGTTCCTTTAATACATACGTCCGTTTTTGTGTGCAGTCGTCCGCATTTGCATTCTCAAGAATGGCATCGGATTGCCTCACCCCAATGACTCCCGAATACTCCTCTCTAGCTTCGACGCGCCATCAGACTTCGGATCCAGGCATGCTTGTTATTCCCAAGATTGAACCCGACCTGGCCGACTGTGCCGCGTGCGAACTTTTGCAAAAACCCAAGAGGATGCGGACAAGTAAGCCCAAGGTCAAGACAGGGTGTTCCAACTGCAAGTAAGTCTTCCGTTTATCTTCCTTCCTTCGCACTCCTACACCTCTCGGGCCATCCCCGAAGGGGAAGCCGACAACGCGCCTCAAACTCCCCGGGCCCATTTCGTCCTCCCCTCCCCTTCAAAACAGCGGTCCTGGTATAATGTTCTTGGCCTCTTCTCACACATCCGTCCCTGGCACCTTTCTAGACAAAGAAGGATAAAATGCGACGAGAAGCGACCTGCTTGTACGCAATGTGTCCGCTCTAAAAAGGTATGCACTGGTTATCCTCCCCCGAACCGGAGTGCTCGGCCACACGAGGTCGTGACCATCGCGCCAAAACCAAGCCCGGCGATCGACTCCCTAGCTCCGGCCCCCACGCCGATGCCGCTGCAGCTCTCTCGCGAGATTCAGCTGCCACCTCGCCGCGCCCAAAAACTTAAACAACGCCAATCATCCACCGACCCCCCTGCCTCCACTCTTTCAAACACCACCGCCCCCACCACAAAGGCCACGGCGCCGTCCATCGTGTCCATTTACCATCCTTCTATTGGCATCCCCCTCCGTCATCATGAGGGTCTCTACTTTCAAGTCTTCCGTTCCCACACCGCACGCGAGCTCTCGGGGTACTTTGACTCTATCTTCTGGACACGCACTGTTCTCCGAGAATGCCATACCGAGCCCGCAATCCGGCATGCCGTCGTGGCTCTGGGCGCCCTGTACAAGACGCTCGAACAATCCTCGGAGTCACCACCGGGCTCGCCTACCGAGCGCGGTAGAAGGCTGTCGATTAATCATTCCATGGAACATTGGCAAGTAGCCGTCCGCCAGTATTCGGATGCTTGCAACTCTCTGGTGCACATCAACGGCCAGGACTCCATCTCGCACCGGATCCGGCTCATGGCGAGCGTGCTCCTTGCCTGTTTTGACTCGTTCGTGGGTGACCATAAGCAGGCCATCCTCCAGATCCAGAATGGGCTGGGGCTTCTCGAGAAGCTGCGCGCCGAGGCGAAGCGCACTTTTTCGACCCCTGCCAACGTGGAGCCAGTTGAAGAAGAGCTTGTGCAGATGTTTACGCGCCTCGCCATCCAGGCGAAGTCGTACGACATGGCATTCCACTTTCCCCAACCTTATGTTATTCGACTCAACGTTGCCCCTAGTTCAGGGGATCCGTCACCCCAGTCGCCAATGGACAGCACGAGCTCCCCCAATCTTGCCATCAATCACCAGCCGGCTGTCGACACTTTCCAAAACGTACACGAGGCGCGACTTGCTTGGGACAAGCTTTGTGAGCGCATATTCCGTTTCACCGAGACGCTGTTCGGTTATCAACGCGGGGCTAGTCCCATGGGTGTCCTGCCCGAGGCGTTAAAAGCATACGGCGCTGGTTTCAAACAGCAGGTTGATGCCTGGTCGGCCGCTTTTGACCATATTCTGCAGTCGCGTACAGCCCCGGGGGTGAGCTTCCAAGAGAAGGCAGCCATCGCTGTCCTCAAAATGTTTCAAATCATGGGCCACATTCTCTTTCTCATGACTTTTAGCGACAATGAGTCGCAGTTTGATACTTTTGAGCGCCACTTCAAAGCCATTGTGGACCTTGCCAGCGAGGTTGTGGGCGACGAGGAGCGGCGTGCGAGCGCAGAACGTTGCCCCGACCCTTATCAGTGCCAGCACCGCTACAATGTCCAAGACATTTTCGGTGGCCACGAGTACGCTGCATGCCACATTAAACCTAGTTTCAGTGCTGACTTGGGCATTGTCCCGCCTCTCTACGTCGTGGCGACCAAGTGTCGGAATCCCATTATTCGCCGACAGGCTATCCAACTCCTCCGAAGTAGCGCCCGCCGCGAGGGGATGTGGGACAGCCAGCTTACGGCACTCATCGGGCAATGGGTTGCGGCCATAGAAGAAAATGGGTTCAGCCCGTCTCCATGGGACCAACAACCCACCAATGTCCAGAACAGGGCGAATGCCACAAGTAGAAGAGAATCTCGCGAAACAAGTGGCAAGATTGACGGGGTGCACTTCACGCACGGCGGTACATCGGGCAATACATCTTCGCAGGCTATTACAGAAGATAAGCGCATCATGGTGCGGTCCGTCGACTTTGACCTCCGGTCCCGCTTTGCCAAACTATCCGTAGGTACCCGTGGCATTAATCAAGGAAGTTTAGATCTCCGATCCCAGGAGACGGAACTGCGGTGGTAGGGGCCTACCTTTGCACCGGCGTTGGCTTCAATCTGTCGTGTTCCTATTCTGAGAGTCTAACATGAAATCGTATGGCATGTTGACAGCTCATACTCTCGGTAATACTCTGCTTGTTTTTGTCTTTTTCGCTCGTTTATTTAGTTGGGGCAACTGCATTTTGGGTTTTTTTTTTTCTTTATTTATCTTTCAGCTTGCTCTCTATGGGAGTGGTGTGTTCGGAGACAGGCTGGTCCAAGGGTCAGCATTTACGAAGATGAGGCGAAGGCACCATTTGCTAGTTCAGACGCATGCTAATTCGTTTTTGGATACATGGATGCTCTTACGAGCCACGGAGTTGGGTACGCGAAAGGAAGAATCAAGGGAAACTCCGCAAGAGGGGAAAAAAAGAGTGATTTATCTTATAACTGGATATATAAGAACATTCTACTGTCAATTCCAAGGTGCCTTGTCATATGGACTTTAACTAGATCTTCAAGCTAATCCTGCGATTGAAAAGTACGTTGAGCATCTTCAATACCTCACCAGCGGCGCCATTCTGATGCATTGCAGTCCACATACGTGCGCTTTCCACGGCTTCTGCGCTTGCAACCTCGCCATTCGATCCAAACGGGTGCCATGGCGCTTCGTCGGCTTCGCAGAGGGGCAGTCGAGAAGTTAGGAGGGAAATGGTTTGCGGGAGTGGAGGGCCCTGAAGACTAGACCTTTGATGTCGCTCGTCGTGATGGTCACGGGAATGGCGGCCGGGCCTCCAGGTGCGTCCAGTGTACGGACGAGGACTACTGGGGGTTCGAAGCGATGTCTTGTAGGACGGTTTCGTAGCGGGTTTGGATATTGGTGGTGTGTCTTCTGGTCGGGAGAATGCACATTTTCGACCGGCTTCATAGCATGTTTTTGTCAATGTCTGCTGGGGGTTCCATGCATGCCTTTTTGGATATTAGCTTTCTCGTGGCAAGATGTTTAGGGCTTGGGTGTTGTATTACGGCTTCTTCGTAGACGATTGGATCTACGACGCCGTCTAAAGACACGGGCATTTCCGTCCGAGTGTCGCGTTCGGCTATTTTCTACATTTGCTGGTTGATCAATGTCTAGCGCGCTGTTTCTACATATTTCTCGCACTTGCATCCTTGTATACACAACGATTTTCAATTGTGTTACTTTTTTTTAATAAACGACTTCTCGTCATCGCCTGCATAATCACTAATATCTCAAAAGGAGCCAGGCCAGGCCACCCTGCCAATAATATACAGCCTCCCTCCTACCAACCGCCCGACGCCCATCTAGTCTCGTCCCAAGCGCTTGAATAGATTCATTCTTCACATTTTGGATTCGGATGGTGGTCTGTTCCTCGCGGGCACGTGTATTAGTCCCAATTGACTATCCATTTCTGTTCGGCCGCCAACAGCATACCCGTAATCGTTCGTATTTCCAGCTTCGTCGCACTCACTTGAACTTGTTCTTCATCTCCCGGAGGGTACCGACGACCTCGACGGGGTTCGTCTTGCCGGTCGCCTTTTGGATTACGGGGTCCTGCCGAGGTTGCATTAATGAAAACCCGAACCTCTAGGGATCGAGGATGCTGGAAACTTACATCGTATCGCATAAAGGGATTGTGCTTCTACACAATTGCATCCACTCGTTAGCCGCGGCACGTCTGGCAAGAGTAGAAAGCCCTCACCTTTTCATCTCCAATCGTGTACTTGCCCACGGTCTCGACGTTTTCTTGGCTGAATTGCTTCAGTGCCGCTACGGCCTCGTTCTGCGGCAGGACCGAGGAGCTGAATTTCACGCTCGCCTTAGTGTACTCGTGGCCGTTCTATTGGTCCCCGTGGGCACGTTCGGGTTAGTCTAGATTTTATGATGCGTTTCACCGCATCCCTTCCCCCCAATACGACTCTCCGCGTGCGCGCAAGACGAAAAAAGGGGTGGCACACGTACGTAGACGACGGTATCGTCGGGCAAGGAAGCGAGCGTCTCGTTGAGGGCCTTGTGCATCTGCTCGGCGGTGCCCTCGAAAAAGCGACCGCAACCTATGGGCCACGGATTCTTGTCAGTATAATGAAACAAAGAGAGGAAAGGGAAAAAAGGAAAGGGAAAAAAAAAAAATCATACCGCTGGTGAAGAGGGTATCCCCAGTAAACACGGCCCGCTGGTCCCCATCCTCCATGAACCAACAGATACTGTCCTGCGTATGACAAGGCGTGTGAAGGCTCGTCACCTTAATGTCGCCAATCTTGAGCGTCTCTTTGTGCGCCGGTGTTTGGGTAACGCCCTCGCATTCCTTGCCACCGACGATCGGTAACTTGACACCCAACTCTTCGCGCTGTATGGAAAGTACAAACATTAGTATGTTTTGTTCTTCTCTTGTTGTTGGCCAGCCGTGGAGGCAAAGGGGTAAGGGCACGACATACCAGTTTTTCGTTGCCACCGGCATGGTCCCAATGGCTTACCGCATTCTCTTGTTAGCGATGAAGCTGGTAGACTTTGGCGCCTCGATTTACGTGACAGACTTACTGGTGGGTGTTGTAAATAGATTTGAGCCTGATTTCGCCCGCCGCGATAGCCTTCTTCAAGATCGGAAGGATGCTACAAACAAAAGCGTCAATACTAGGTCAATACTACAAGGACACAGGGTGATGGCCTGTGAGGGAAAGGATGACGAATGGCTTACTCGGGCGGGTGGGCAGGGTCAATAATGACGGCATCCTTTGTCCGGTCATCGACAACGAGGAATGCGTAGTTATCGCTGGAACCCGTCACTGCACGGCCGCATTGGTAGAGGTTAGTTCTTGTCTCTCAATCCTCTGGTCCGTGGAGTCGACATGATGTCTTTTTCCCTCCTTGTCTCTTATTCCCAATGAAGCATGAGAACATAACCCAGGGCACATACAGTACGGAATGCTCTGAATCTTCATGGTGCGCCGTGAGATAACCAGCGGGCTCTTCTAAGCAACCAATGGCAACATTAGCATTAGTCACTCCCATGCAAGCTCAGAGTGAGTAACCTTACAAAAGGCGGCAAGGAAGTGAATCGAGGTGCACGAGATCCCAATCGAAGCCAAGGTAGCATCTGAGTGTTCAAGATGAAAAAGGGAAGAAGAAGAGAAAAGAAGAAAATAAAATGTCGTGATCGTGATGGGCTATACGGAGTAAGATGCTGATTCGGGATTGGAGGAGAAGGAGGGGGCAGAAGGAGAATGAAGCTTAGCTTCCGAAACGAGCAGACGAGCCAATGAAATGCGGGGGAGGCGAATGCATAAAGTGTACGGAGTACTCCGTACGTACTTTACTACTCCGTACTCCGTATTATGAATCTGACTAATAATGTGTTCATTTGTGCTGTTTATGCAAACGACACACGTGCATAAAATAGTTATGACGGGACATGAAATACAGTACAGGTTCGGAGTATTGCATTAAATAATGCTGCACTTGGAAGCTTGAATAACACATCAGGGCACACATACTCCATACATACATACTGACATCTTCAAACAAACAGGCCTTGCAAAGTAAAATGAGAGAAAAAGACCTCAAAAATTGATGGGTATCATAACACTCATGCCTCCCCAGTAACCCCCCCTCACACAACCCCAATAGGTTTCGGCCTCCAACTCGCATCAGCCATCACCCACCCCGTACCCCCCTCCTCGCCATCACTTCTCGTCCGTCCCTCTCCTCCTCCTCCTCCAACAACAACATCCTCTCTCTCCGCCTCCTCTAACTTCTTCCGCGCAGCATCAATCTCCGCCTTCACAGCCTCAACATCTTTCAAGGCTTCTAACTTGGCCTCCTCACCCAGAAGCGTCCTCTGTAACCGAATCGCCTTCAACAACACTCCCGCCTCCGCCGCACTCTCAATAATCTTCGCCAGTGACCGTACAACCTTTTCGAAACCCCAGCACTCAAGCGCTTCCTTGACATCCGCTTTACCAAGAACTTCATCCTTACTCTCCCGTAATGCACCCAGCACGGCCTCTCGACACGGATCAGAAAGTTCCCCCCTCTCTCGCACACTTCCTTGGACACGGTCCTCGCGTTCCGTAAGATGCTGCCAATAATACTCCCAAATCCACGCAAGCGCATCTCTCGCCGCACGCCGCAACTTCGCCAGAGGCGGCAATTGCTCATGCGTAGCCTGATGTCGAAGTTCGACAAACGTAGCCGGTAAACCGATGGTCTTGGCCACCATAAACATGCTCATCTTGCGCTGTTTATCCTGTTGGCTATCCAGTAGACCAGTCACGAACCTATTACCACTTGATTAGAAAAGAGAGAGAGAGAAAAAAAAGAAGAAAAAAAGAAGAAAAAAAGAAGAAAAAAAGAAGAAAAAAAAGAAGTAAAAGAAGAAGAGAAATCTGTACCGACTAAAAGCAGCTGCATAAGATGCCCTCAATCCATAAGCAACTGACCCAGCAATTTCCCCCGTGCCCGCCTCGTCGTTGATAATTGCTGCCGTCAAAAGAGCGGTCGATTCGACGACGTGAGGACAATTTCCCCGGCGCATCCACATCGCCACGCGCGCAACAGCCCGATTTCGCATTGTCCTCCTCGAGTCCTCTTGCGACTCTTGCTTTTCATCCCCCTGGTCGTCGCCGCCGTCCATGTCGTGGTCTTGATCACCAACGACGGTGTCGGGTTCCATTTCCGGGTAAAATTGGTGGCGTACGCGCAGGAGTTCTGCTCTATCCCGCCATGGCGTAAAGACGTATTGCACCATATTTTTTTTCGGTTCCTTTTTTTATCGTGTTAATTGGTGTTTTCTTCTCAGCTGTCATTCAAAGTCTAAACTTTTGTCGCTTCAAATTTCACAGCTTCAGTTTGCCTATTTCTCAGTAATTATTTGTGCTTGTATTGCTGATGTTCTCTACTCCGTAATTGTGGGCTGTTCAGCCACAGTATTAGTACACACAAACTACGGAGTACATATAAGTGGGTCCATGAGCCCAATGCGAGTCAACATTGCAGGATTACGTAACTCCGCCAATTTACCCCAATTTCTTCAATGACATCAAAGACTTGGTGAAAGACTCCTCCTATCAATAGAAACATTCATTATCATCATCATCAAAGACTTGGCAAGCTGAAGCTCGCAAAGCGTGAGAACACCTCACCAAGCTCGCTACCAGCAAGATTCTCGTCAACAGATGACACTTTGCATTTCAATATCTCAAAGAATGCTCCTTCCTGTGGGGAAGATGGTTGGCAGGGCTCAACCTCATACCATCCAATGGCTCGGCCCTTTGGATAGCCACTTCTGGACATGATGATGCTGGGATCGGAAGAATGGTTTGCCTTTCAAACACCTGATGTTGTCCCATCTGAGACTGTGGCTTGTTTTCATCTAGACTACAAACAGAATATTGATACACCATTTAGTCTCCCCTCCACCTCGCTCTATCAGGTTACTCTTGCTTTCCTTTCCTTTTCTTTTCGTACCCAACTCAACGCCATAGTCAAATACCCATCATGTGTAGTAGCACAAAATACTCGGAACAAGACCAACTGCTCGTCTACACGGCCTCCCGGCCCATATTCACAAACGGAGCCGTCAAAATCCGCCAGAAGAAAGCAATCAAGGCAAAGCTGGCAGAGCCCAGTCTCCAGCGTGTAGTCCATACACTTGGCGAGGACAAAGTAGTGGACATAATCTACAACCTTTTGTCTGACCAAATATTTGAAAATATATCTCTGGCGAGAATCAGGTTTCCAGGCGCCTTTGTGAACTCAAGTGGCGGACAGCCTGTGCAGCTAAAAGACAAGATTGCTCAGACAACGACTCCGTCGAACCAGAGCCAAATCCGCGGCCCTTCCCCAAAAGTCAAGGAGCCAGCTGTTTCAATGGCAGAACCGACTCTAGGAGCCCCTATAAGGAGCCCAATCCCTCTCCCCAACACCAGCCAACCAAAAACCCCATCACCAAAACCCAGCAAAGCGCCACCCCGACCTCCAAAGTCCGAAACCCTACCCATGAAAGCCCAACACGAAATCCTCACAAAAGTTCAATCCAGATTAGAGCAATGCTGTTGGACCTTTGCCCAAAAATGGATTCCCAACACCTTAAAACAGTACAACCTCACTTGTCCCGAAGCCGTCGAATTACAAACCTGGAACGAACACCTCAGCGCAGAAGACTCTCTTGAAGGGATCCCAAAAATAGCATTCGAAACACGAGAAATGTCCTTTGAGGAATCTCTTTCCAAAGTCAAAATCCTTAGGAATGTGGCTGTACATAGAAACCCGATTCCCATGGACCAAGTCGCCGAACTTGTAAAGTGCGCCGCGAAATTCGCAGTCGTGTTACGAGACCAAAAGTGCGAGGCTCAAATGCGAGTGTTAGAGTGTGCTCTTCGCACGAGAATCGGCGAGATTCACGACAAGAACAAAGCCAGAAGTGAACGGGTCAAGATTCAATTGGAGGAGATTGAGAATATGAGGGCAAATCTCGCTAAGAAGGAACAGGACATTCTGGAGGGTAGTTCTGCCGAGGAGGAGAAGGATTTGGACAGGGCTGGTGTGATGTTGATAGAGGAATTGAAGGGGATTTTCAAAAATGCAGAGAGGGGCGTGACTGCTAGAAATGGAGAGTCTTGGTGGGTTTGGGGATGAGTTGGCTGGCTCAGTATTTCGAGAGTTGAGTCTTTCTCCAGAGTGGAAGAGAAGAAGAGAAGAAAGAAAAAAATGGGGGCGACTCTATTGCCAGTTCTGATCTTGACTCCCTTCTTCTTCAGAAACCCCTCCTTCTGAAATAGAGAATCCACAGGCCATATTGTGAACTCCAAGGCAGGTGCGTATTAGGGAAAGAGCTCACCAGTTCTCCAGATGGCAAACTACAATCCAAGCATGTCCCAACAAGGAAGGATAGACCGAAGCGTTGTTGCCACTTCAAGTGTATTGTGTATCGCAGTGCAGTTGGTTTATTAGGAAGGCCCAACCATTCATTCGATTATGGCCAGGTCTTGCTGCCTTTGTTGAGGAAACCGTTTTCCATTGCAGAGTTCGAGTCGTATCGATCCTAGTCTTTTCCTCTTCCGAGAATGTTTCTTTGAGCTTCCTTTCCTTCACGAGCGAAAAAAAGCTCGAGAAGGAAATCCTACTTGTACATGCTTTCTCAATGCTGAAACTCAACAGCCAAGGGACTTTCCATCCCGCCTCTCGCCATGTTACACGCCTTTGCTTTCCTCTCGTTCTTCATATCTTCAACAAGACGGACAAATTCTAACCTGTGACCCGTTTGCCCGAACACGAATGACACACGACAATACAACGCGCATCATGTTCCAAGTCAATGGCTCATTTGGATGGACATGGATTGGATGCCTTCCAGATTCCATTCTGTGCTAGAGCGAGCCTTTATTCATGCGCACTGACACATGTCTGATCTTAGATACATCAAATGACAATATGCGATGACTTTGGGATATACGCAGCCACACAGTCAGGTCAGAATCCTCGTCTTCATAGTTGGTTAAGATGCTCGTCTGGTACCAAGAGTGATGAGGCTCGTCACTGGCTTCATATCTTGGCTTGGAAATAAGTCATCAAGCCATTTCAAGACAAACCATCACCCAAGTTGAGTTTGAAAAAAAAAAAAATAAGTAAAATAAATCAAGGAAAACTAGACCTCTAAATGAATGAAAAACTAAATAATAATATAACACTCAAGTTGCAAAGAGGGGGTCTCTTAAGAGATCTCTATGTTCCAAAAGAATCATTTTGCATGTCAGTGTTTTCTATGCTCAAGGCATGGATGGGCCCCCGAATACTCCATACAGCAACCTAACACGAGACATAGTTTTTGAATCCCTCTGACGACTACTCCGTAGACAATCCTTCTTTTGAACAGTTGACGGGCCGATGGGAAACCTTGGAAGGAGCAGATGTCTCTACGAGGCGGCCGAGTTTCCAGGACAAGACATACTTCTCGGATTGCATGCCGCAGACGTAGTTCAAAATTGTGCTAAAAGGCCACCAAACCAAAACGACAAGTTTATTGAAAATCGATCCTCGTTTCATGACTTGGTTGCTCATGTAAGACAGCGAGCCGACAGAGCAGCCTTTCCAGATCCTCGCTTGGGCTGGATGCATGGCCGGGGCTGATATCGGGCCAACCGTAGTACTCCGTATTTATTGAAGGGGTGTGTGCATCTGTTGCTCCAAGAGCCCTCAGGCCATTGCTGCATTAACCGCCAACGCTTCAAGTCAAAAAGCATCCTCACCAAAAAAAGAAGAAGGAAAAAGGATAAAGCAAGAAAAAGCATGGTGAAGTCCAGGACCAATCATGTCTCATCGCATCGAGAAATGTGCAACCGAGCCTGTGATGACAGTTTGAACTAGCGAATTAGAACAAAGGAGATCGAAGGCGGAGGTGGAGGAGATACAGAGGGGCGAAAAGAATGGAAAGTTCCGAAGAGGCGGTGAAACGAATTCCAGAGGGCGTGGGCGTGGGCGTGGTCGTGGGCGTGGGCGTGGTCGTGGGCGTGGGCGTGGGCAGCCATTCGCAGTGAGGGGGAGGGGGGTGTGGGAATAGGTGGCGTGCGTGGCCTGGCCGCAGGCTCTCTTTCGGCGGTGGAGAATCCCAGAGGATTTGGAACCAAAGGCGGTGCCGCGGTGTCACTGTCTCGAGGGTCGGTCGCCCTGGAAGCATGTCGAGATATCAAAGCTGGCATGCCGTTTAGGCGGTCCTACCCATTTATCATCATGGCATGACCTTCTTCTCCTGCCTGTTGGACAAGTCTCGCTTCGGCCCTCATCCCCAGCGTTTCCCATACTCCGTGTACTCCGTATGCCCAACCCCTGTATTAATTACGAGCCTCAAAGCGGGGATATGTGAAGGACAGGGGAGTGTGCTCTGGCTACGGAGTACGTGTACTACTAAGCTGTGCAACTGGGCACGGATTTTCAGTTCTTCGGCACTGCATGCTTGTCAGGGTTGCCAGGGTTGTGTGTCCCAAACTCTCCTTTTGTCGTTCGCTTGGCCCCGCTCCGTCTTATCACGACGAGGTCTGGCTCCAGTCCCAGGGGAGGATGCTCGAAAGCTCGAAATGTACTCCGTACTCCGTAACTTAAATATAGTTTAGTCTCCAGCACTAATACTCCGTATTTATTTCCTTTTGGTTCTGTCTGTCCGTTTCATCCCCATCCCCCAGGAGGGATATCTCCATCTGAAAGTGGGTTTCTTGTGCCAAATGACACCAAGCAATAGTAAACTAGATAATAGATAATCACAGTACTACTCCGTAGGATCCAATACTACTTGTATCAGAAGCAAAGCGGAGGAACTAAACTAGTTTATTTGCTTGGACGCTAATGTGATTCCCAAGTTCGGCCCTCTGTAGAAGACGAAAAGGAAGGTCGAGAAATCTAAGCCAAGACAGGGCGGCACCCTTGCACGAGGACACGACAGGATATGCGTGACTGGTCCTCTTTTTGCTTCTTCTTGGCTCTTCTCCGCTTTTTGCTCAAGGGTACGTGGCGTGTCCATATCCATGTCCGCAGTGCCCGTCTCTCTTGATTGAGCATACGAGACTGAGACGCTTTGAAATAAGGGGAAATATTGACCGTCATTCGCGCTGCTTGGCTTTCTGTTCAGAGTGGCTTTACTCTGTAAACTACAAGTATGCATCCAGATGGCCTCCTTGTGTTCGGCATCATTCATACACAGGCTCTACCCCACCCCCACCTAATCGTTCGCTTGATGCTTGGGGGCAGGGGTGTGTGAGATGGCACTCGCAGATCACACCTTTCTTACGGAGTAGTAGTATTACCCTTGGGCCACCCAAGTTGGGCTGGAAGGGGGGTGGTGGGCAATCTCAAACCGACAGTTGAGACTGGCTGCGCGCGCGTGTGGTTGATGTGGCGGATTACGGTACACAGAGAGTGAGACACATGTCCCATACATATTGATTGCTCCCTTGCCCGTCACATTCGACATGCTATTTGTGCATCCGCCTCTGGCTGGCCATGGATAGGATGGAACATCGGAGGAGGGCGCCTCTCAATTTAGTTTAGGCTTCTACATAATAGATTATGTCGCCGAGATCCAGACTACGTGGGTACCGCATATCGAATAGAATGAGCTCTCAGGGGACGACTTTGCCAGTGTCCTGCCTAGACCACAAGAGGCAACTTGATAATTCGTGACCGACAAGACAAAGTAAACTATGAGTCGCCGCCCTCTTACCCCTCACTAACCACTGTTACTTCCCCAGGCCTTGACGAGGGACTTGACGTACTGCTCGTATTGCTCCCTTGGCAACTTGGGATGAGAAAGCAGACCCTCAAACACCGCACTCGGCTTTCTAGTCAGACGGAAGACCGGATGAATAATTCCCAGTGCCTCTTGGCGGGTCGGACTTGTGAAAGCAACCCCATTCTTGTCCCATGTCCAAGGTTAAAAACCATTCGGGCGCGGATCCCCATTCCCATCCTATCTCCCTCGTGCTGAGGCGGTAGATGTGAGGGCGGTTGAGCGGGTGGCAATATCGAGGCGTTGGCTTCTCATTGGCTCGGAAATCGCTCGACACACTAAGCCATGTTGATGCTGCTGCAAGCAAGGGCATGACGACGCGCCTTTACATGTGTGCATGGTGGATGATTTGGCCGGAAGCGATGTCTTAACAAGCCTATCGAACTGGATGCGAGCCGTTTACTCAATACGACAAATGGCGATGAACACTCGCGTCAACCAGTCCGATCCACGTGTCATTACTACTGCATGCGAGAAGAAACACAAAATAGCATAACTCAGCACCTTTCGAGACCTAGCGAACCCAACCTTGAAGGGCGATGGCGGTGTGCGAGCGCGCAAAGGCCGAACTGGCCTGTTGAGACTTAGAGTTAATGCGGTGATTCGGTAGTAACTTTATACGAAGAACAGCACTGCAGCGCCCCAAGTTATTACGGAGTAATAGTGGAAGGGTGACGTGGAATGCAAATTGTTCCGACCCCCTGTGAAAGTGACCAAAACGCTGTGCCTCGATAAAAGCCGGATAGTCACTGACCAGGGAGGACTTGTGCTCCGTTCATATTTCGATGGGTGGACAGACCAGGTGTGGTAGTAGTTTACTGGGTGTGTTTCGTCCATGGATGATTTGGGAGGAACGGTGACCCTTTTAGTGAAAGGGAAATGACCTGACCAGAAAGGAGGGGAGGGGATGTCGGGAGAGGGGGGACTTGGGGCTTCGTCGTGTGCCCGCCCTGATAGGAAGCTCTGAGAAAAATGAGGTATTATTAAACATACGGAGTACCTATGGAAACCACGAAGCAGGGGCCCCGTCGAATGTTGATTCTCCATGTCATGTCGTGCCTTCCCTCAGGCTGACTTGGCGACTTTGGGAAAGAAGGGTTCTGGCTTGCGTGCATGACTAGGGTGTGAGCGGGGCCGGTAGGGAAAGGATGGAAAGCGTTTCTGTCAATGCCTGCCTGTCCCAGGCATCCGCCCGCCGCCTTCACCCACCAATGGCATATCGGTAGGGAGGAACCACCAAGTCGGTGGAGCATGATCATGATGCTCTTGCAAGGTACTTTCAGAGGGGAGGGGGGTGTGGGGGGCCCAGGGATAGGGGTGGGAAAGAGGGGACGACCATGGCCGAAAAGTCAGCCCTTGGCTGGAGGTCGACATTCTTGGGTAAAGATGGCCAAGAACAGCCGCCCCCCTCGTCAGTGGAAATTCACTGTGCCGACCATCCGCACCACACACTGCCCAACATCAACCCGTCTCCCATCTGTAATCGACCTGTTTCGGGACTGGGAAAGTGAGGCGAGAGATAACTCGACAAGCCGTTCGAGATTCACTGCATCCACTGTAGCACACATACGCACAGGGAAGGTTCGGATTTTAAGCACACCCCTCCTACTCTACTCCGTAGTAAAGTTTTACGGAGTGTGTTATTTTAAACTACTCCGTAGTTGGAAGGATACTTTCACAGCTCGCTTGAGCCTAGTGGCATGACCTGTGCTGTAGTCTGTACCGGACCGCTGCCTTTTTTGCTTTGGTTCAGCGGAATTTTGGTCTGCATAGCATAGTTTACAAGTACGAAGAACTTTAGATTTTTATCGGAGACCAGTCCCGCTTCCACCTCTTCAGCCATGTGGCCTGTGCGGTCGCTTCCTGGTCAGGCTTCTCGACTGCGGTGGGCTCATTGGCAACTGGGTACAAAGTATTCCGTACTCCCTCCTTATTAGTGGTATTAGTACAAGCACTTGTACTCCGTACGTGTACAAGTACGTTAAACTACTATTAAATAACTCGTTATGAGGACCGTGTGCCATGTGACCTCCCGAAGTCGAAAGGAATGAGATGCACCCACCTCTCAATTATCCACAGCAGCAATACTGTGTACGGAGTACTCCGTAAATACTCTGTCAACTAAACTAGATTGTCTAGTCTCACTTGTGCCATCCGCAGACCCAACGCCCACCTGCAAATGGTGGGCGGTGACGAGTCTTCACAAATGATACGGAGTATGGGCGCAATAAATTGCACCGACCACGCGCCGCGAATACCCTGGTAGTTGGCTGGTTTGGCAGTGTTCCCTGTTCCTCTTGCCCCCCCTACTAGTACGTAGTTTAACGGTCCTCTGTGTCTCGCTGGTCGGCGACTCCTATTTCGTAATTGGCTAGGAGGTGGCTAGGGGACGTCTTTGCTGTGGACCACCCACTGACGAAAGCGTAGGTCTGCACCTAAACTAGAAAAACTAGGGCTGCGACCTCCCTACGCTCCCTACGGAGTACTTTGTATGAGTTGGTGTCTTGTTCTTGCCGATCCCCTCCCCTCTTCCCTCCCCTGGTCGAGCTCCCTGTCAGCAGGCGACCTCTCGCCACACCAACGAAACATGCCCACTAAAATGACCACTTTCCACGCTGTCCATGGTGCATCTTAACTGAGCCATAAACGAAGAAAACGGGGTAAGAGGCGCATGCGGTCCTACGTTTCCGAATGCCACCCAACAAAAAGCCAGAAGAAAAGAGCACGTTCCTGATTCGTCCGAGTCAACCAGATTGATCCTAAATGATTGTCGTCAATCCCCGTTTCATTTGTCGGGCGCTCCATGACCCTGCGAAAAAAAGCGGTGGGTTGCGGGTGTGGTGAGCGTGCGCCCACCGTGGTGTGTGCCTTGGGGGTTTGACAAATCCTTTGACGGAGCCCTTCTCCCCCAAAGACCCTGTGCAACTTTTGATCCCTCTCTGGGCCTACTCCGTAGAACGGCTCGCATGACATGCATATGTATTGGGACAGTCAGTCTCCCCCTCACGCGGAATAGGGATTATTAGCGTTAAGAGTTGGTAACCAAGCACGCTTAACGGAGTACTCGCTTGGGGGGCGTTTTGAAGGGGAATGACTTTCTCTTGTCCTGTGTCCTGTAGCGTGGGGAGTGCGAGGAGCGTTGATTTGAAATGCACCTCACTTGTCGACTTGAAGCTATCCTCCCTCTTTTCGGATATGCTTGGAACATTTGCCCGAGGATCAGGATCGTCCGTTCAGGCGATGAGAAAAGGGCTATTTCCCCTATTCCTCCTGACCCTACTCCGTATTATTGGACTATTTTTTGAAAGATGAACTAACCGGCTTGGAACGGGCTCTCGGGCCCCACGTAGTCAAGTTTCTCGAAGGTTTGATGAAAGGCGTAAGAATGATGTTTGTGGTACTCCGTATTATTGGATCCTTCTCAAAGATGTGGGACTCGCTGGTAGGAGCGAGGATGGATCAAATGGCTCTCCTGGAGTGGATTCGATACAATCCAGCTGCTTGGAACGACGGGCACTAGACTAGTACATAGTTTAGTTTAGTTTAGGGAGGAATGAGGAATGAGGAATGGCGCCGTTGGGTATTTTTCTTGAGGATTTTATTTTGGGATTTTTGCTACTCCGCAAGTACTTGTCTCGAATCGGGTCGTGGATGTCGTGGATGTCGTGGATGTCGTGGATATTAGCAAAGGGATTGGGGAGTCAAAGGGAGGGTTTGAAAATAGTTTGGCCGTCTAGGGTGCCGGGGCAGTTGCTATTCTTGGACAGCTGACTTGATCGTCGGGTGATGATTGAAATCTGTTTTTGATCAGGCTCTGCAAAAAAGCAAGGCAGGCCTGGCTGACACGTAAAACAAGTCCTGCAATGAGATAATTGATCGACTGGCCCGCCTAGTCCCCCTTCTCAGCTCTTTTCGTCACTCGTTTAGGTTGGCGGGCTCTTCCTTTTAGCCTCTCAGGCCGGGCTTCAAATGTCTGTCCATCTCCTTTTGCGGCGCCTACTAGCGAAACAAGAAACTCGATGGACGGGTCGTAAACTATATACGGAGTAGGTCCAAGCCACCCCGTATCAACGAAGAGTATCCCAATTTGCAGTGGCCACCGAAAAGCTCGCCATGCCATGGGCTGGCCGCCAGTAGTAGCAGTGGGGGAAGGAGCTGTGATGTCTTCTTCCAACCAAATGCAGCAAATCTCCGGCCAATCGCCCTTTTCGTCTGAGTGAGAAATATATCCACTTTTTTCTGTCTTTTGTCTTTCTCTTTTGGAAGGGGGAGAATAACGTGACATGTTTCCCATCTCCAAGGCGGGACGAATTTTTTTTTTCGGCTCCGTTACAGTCTCAAATGAAGCCGTCATACTCCGTATCCTACAGCTTCTGTCTTTCTATCCCTCACTTTTCCTCTACTCCGTAAAGTGTACACCCTTACACACCCCCCTCTTTCCCGCACGCAAACCTACCAGATCTACGGAGTACGGAAAACAAGATCGTTCGGGAATTAAAGGAACGTTTTACTATTTACACGCCCCTTTGTGCACTGGCCACCTAAACCACGCTTTTCTCCTCTCGAACATTGTTCCTTTTTCTTCTTTTCTCCTATTTCATAAATTCATTTTATTACATGCACACCTTTTTTTTTTTTTTTGCACACCTTCCCCACAAGGCCAGCCCTTCTCTGGTCTTTGGAGGCTGACTTCCTTGTAATACAGAGTGAATTCCTCGGTTTCGCAAAGGCCTAAGATTTTGCATTGCTCTGTAAACAACTAGAGGTATAGCTTTTTTTTTTTTTTTTCATCACGGTTTTTTATTACCAGTGTTCTGTACCAGAAAAAACCAATTCCCAAATAGGCCGAGTTGGGTATTATTACTCGCTTGAGAGGCAGTCGAAATCATCTACTCCGTAAACTAGAACAAACCCTCCCCAAACGCCCAAACGGAGCCGATAGGTGAGCACCCAGTGCTGCTTGTGGCAAGTGGGGCTCCATCTTGGCAAAGGAAGTTGGGAAGCAAACAACGGGTCGATCCACGAACACCCCCAAGTCTATTGCACGTCACTAAGCAAGAGGAGTCGAGTCTTTTTTTGTATACGGAGTAGAGTAGAGGTTCAAAAAAAGTCCTCGTTTATTCTGCCCTGGCAGGCTTTTCACTATTCTAATGCCGTGTGAGTTCTTTCGGTCCTCCCACTAATGAAAAAACAAATGCATCTTATTCCAGGCTCCCTTGTCCTAAGCCACGGTCCTGTCCTTATTGTTGCGCCATAAACATCTCCAGGGACTGTACCCCAAAACCCATATTCTATGTCCGGCCCCTTTCTTGGGGAGAAATAATACACCTCCCTACCCTTCCCAATTAAAAAGTAATAAAATTCATGTCATGGTCGTAAAGTCGTAAAAATATCGTCTATGCCTTTTCCTTCTCGGCATCAACGTCTTCCTCTTCTTCGCCGTCGGCTTCGTCATCTTCTTCCTCGTCAACCTTGGGCGGCGGAGACCAAGTCTCCTCGAGCTTCAGGCCCTTGCCAGTCGGCTCGTGGCTGGCTTTGGCGGGGGGAGGGCCCATGAGAGAGTTCATAGTCGAGTGGTAGCCGCCGAGCTGGAAGTCCTGCTCACACTTATCGGGCGTGTCGTAGAGACCCATACCAACCAGGATCTCGCCCTCGTCCTCGACATGCTCTGATTGCTCCACCACAGGCCGCGGCTGGTGTGCTTGGGGTACGCTCTCGGGCGTGGGTGGCGTCGTTGCGTCAAAGTTGCGTACGGCAAAGGTGCCCCATTCAGTTGTCATGTCATGCTGGGGCGCACTGGTAGTGGTCGTAGGAAGCAAAGGGAAGGCTTCCGTGTACCCGGCAAAGCTCTCGTCCGACACGGGCGAGACGTAGCTGGGGACGGCGGGCTCCATCGAGTTGATGAACGCCGACTGCGAAAAGGACCACGGGTCATCCGATACGGTGCCGTATGTGTTAAAGTCGTTGCCGGGTAGGGCGAGAGGGGAGAGAGAGACAGGGGAGGTGCTGCATGATTGTGCCAGAGGCACGGGTGAGAAGTGAGGATACACGGGGTAGAGATCGTAGTCGTTGAACTGGGGCGTCGTTGTGGGCGGCATCTGTTGGAATTGGGCTTGGTGTGCCGAGAGCGCGTGCATGTTCATCTGGGGTGTTTGCTGAGGGAAGAATTGTTGTTGGGGATATGTGGGAAATTGCTGATAGTAGGTAGCTGGAGTGTGCCAGCTCACGGGCCGCGAAGTCGTCCTCTTGGTCGGGTCCACAAGGTCGAGGCCAGGCGAGGGAAAGTCACCCAACTCAGGCGTTGCGAGCGGCCGTTGAAGTGTAGCTGCGCCGTCGTTCATCAAAGTTCGCCGGCGGCTGCTGAGGACCGACGAGCGCGGGCTGTTGCTGGTACTGCTGGGTTTCACGATACGCATGGCACCAACAGGTCGTTGCTGGCCCATGGAACCGCGAGACCAGCGGCGAGAATGTTGACATGACATAAGTTGCCTTGAGAGTTCGTCCAGGAGAAGACCATTAGGGAAGGACGGGGTGGCATGGCCGGCCATGTTAAGACTGATGGCCGAAGACATCTAATTGGAGGTAAAAGGTGTGTCCAGTATATGTTCGGATGAGAAGATGAGAGTCTTCTGTTGTTATCGTTGACTTGATACTAAGGCAGACATGAGGGAAGGATAGATGTTGGACCTGGGATGGCTGGGCGGGAGGATAGGCGTGGTTGATATATATGTGAAGACAGTCCTTGTAGGGTGTAAGGATGTATCCTGGGCCGCTGTATCAAGGCGTTTGTACTTGTGGATGCGTAGTGGAAGGTTTCTTTGCGTAGTCAAAGTGGTGAGAAGGTACGATGTTGAGCGAACGGGTTGGGTAGAAACAGGATAAACTTCGAACTTTGGAGCTGGGGAAAGGAGCGAACAAGGCCATCTAATATCTGGAAACCCTACGATCTTGAAGATGTGGATCGCAGGGGAGAGAAGGGGGGGGTGTGCTTTGGAAGGGAGGGGAAGAGCCATGAATGACATTCGGAGAGACGCACTTAGAAACGAGAGACAAGGTACAGGATGTGCGAAACACTAGGCCACGGTCTTGGGTACGCTCCCCACCAGAAAGACCGTTTGGAAGGTAGTACCTGGAGGTTCTCGGCCGTGCTTGGATGCGTGCAGGGTCATAATGCTTGATAGACCTAAGACTAGCGGCAAATTTGACTTGTGGGAAAAAAGGAAAGTCGAACGCTGCGCAGTGGGGCTCTGCACGATGAGAAACACCAGGACAAGGGCAAGAGTACGGAGTAGTAAACTAGTTTAGTTTATGTGCAAGGTTAGGTACGTAGACGAGGGGTCTTAGGAGTGGACCAGGAATTGTGCGTGGGTGGACTGTGGAGCAGCATGGAAAATAGTAAATAGTTTAGAGCCTGTCCCACAGCTGAAGAAGGGAAAGGACTAGCCGGGGAGCCAGTGTACCAATTCAAGACTTGGCAAGGGTAGAAGGGGGGGGGGGGGGGGGGCAGCAAAGGTCAAATGTTCAGGCCTGCACCACGGCACCACAGCACCACAGCTGGTGCGGCTTGCAATCTCAGCACGGATGGGCCACTCCCATTTGCCAACTAGCGTTAGTGTCCCGTGCACCGTCCGCACTTTGGAAGCAAGCCAGGGCATGTCTTGTGTGTCGGTAGCATGTGTGTCGGTAGCATGTGTGTGTGTGTGTGTGTGTGCAGAGTGTTTCGTGAGAAGCTGGGAAAGAGGCGTGAGGTTGAAAAGAGAAGGGGGCGTGTGTGCATTTCAAGATTGCCCTGCCATGTACGACTCTCGATATCTCAACATGTCAAGTGTATATACAAGTACGGAGTATTCGTGTTTTGGGGGCACGATGGAAAAAAACATATTATGCCAAGGATATTATTCCAAGAAGGCAGAAGGGGGAAAGAAGGGGCGTGTGGTGTGGACAGGAAAAGGTGTGGGTGTGTGACTGATGCACAAATGCAAATGCACAAAAGCCTTGATGTCGATTTGGGGCTGGTTCATGTTTGAAAGAGCACATGGAGTCGTCGCTTCCTGGTGCGAGCAAGTCAGCGAAATTCGAGAGGGCAGGCAGGGACAGAGTGGGGGAAGGAAAGAGGGGGAGTGCATTTTATGAGTGGACTGTTTCTCAAGGAAGAAAAAGTAAAAGGATTTCAGACTTGTTAATAAGGAGGGTGTGAAAACTGTGGGCTTTGTGGGTGTGTGGGTAGTACTCCGTAGTCCCAAGAACAAAAGCCAAAAAAGGCAGCGCCAACCCAGCACTGCGTCATTGAAAGGCCCGACAGAGGAATTAGATGCACATGTTTTTTTTTTAAGCTTCCAAAACACGCCCCCCTTGGCGAACTGAACCATTCAAGCCGTCTCCATCCGGGGTATGGGATGGTTGTGCATGGGGTTTACGGGATGTCAGGACATAGCCTATCACAACAAGGGAGGGTTTAGGGGGTGTGGGTTTTGTCTTTTCTGTTGTCTACTCCATACTCCGTACAAGTAAACTAGTATCATTCCTTGTCGAATTTCGAGTTGTCTATCCTTGCCTTCTCCATACTACCTATTTTTGTCATGTAAACTATTATGGGCCCAGCCCATCCAGCCTTACTCTGTCAAGAAATATGGAGTACAAGCGGGTGGAAGGGGGAAAGGGTGTGTGTGTACTAAAAAGGATCAGGTACTCCGTACATGTACGTACTTGTAAAAGAGAGTGAAATGCTGGATAGGTACTAGTTTACGAGGATGGAAACTGCACTCTCATGCTCATCGTGACAGCTTATTCTGGTAATAATTGCTATTTTGGCCTTTTGAGCTATTGAGCCACCCAGAGTTCCAGAAATGATCCGCATTTGGGTACTTTCGCTCCTCCTCTCAAAAAGTAACAACTAAACTATTTCCACTTTCTGGGCAAGGAAAGCTCCGCCCAACAAGTTAACAAGTTTTTATCCATAATCAAAAAGAAAGCTAGCCACTCTCACCAAAGGGGGAAAAAAAAGGGGTGCTTTGGTCCATCGCCAAAGCTCCACAGTTTTCTGCGAAGCTGATCGAAAGTGCACGACAGGCACCACCAGACAAAAAAAAAATGAAAAAGGGTTACGTTTTCCATGGGCTGTGCACTTGCAAGTTTCGTTACTCCGAACAGTCACCGTTTAATATCCCCTCATTTTTCCGCTCCACCAAAACTTGCAGAGCACAGACCAGTGTGCGAGCTGGGAGGGATCTAAACTAAAAGTACGGAGCAATTACGAGCATCACACAAGCCCTCCCGGCAAGACTTGGGGGCGAGGAATCAAAAGTGACATCGTGTGATATTATCCAGTCGCTCCTTTTGTTTCATTCTGATCCTGTGCCCTGTTCGGAGAGCCTTGGTTGTGTGGCTGCATAAGCGGCATGATTCCTCTTTTCCCTCGCTTTTTTTTTCACCCTCAACACTTTTTCCCATCTGTTTGTCTCGTCTCATACCCCGCTCGCATGTTCATTTGTCTCGATTTGGATGATATCCTAGACCGGCCGAGCAAATGGGGTCGAGGAGATGAAGGTACCACTTGGGCAGGGCTATGGAGTAGTTACGACCACGACCAGCCAATAAATACGTGGCCCCCGATTCGTTACACCTTTTGACTTGCAGGGATCGAAACCTTTTGACGAAATCATGACCCGTACCACAATCTCGAGACGGAGGGGCGTTGATGTCAGCAATGTTTCTCTTCTCAGACCGTGGCATCTCTAGGCGTGGCAGTACTACCATTCCAGTCCTTGACGCAGAGGAAGATCAGCTAACAAGGCTTCTTTTCTATTGTCAATACTCCGTAGATTGCGGTTGGCGGGAGAAAGGGACGGCTACGCCACTCTTGACTCATTCGCTGGTTGATCTACAGAGTTATCGGTTAAGCTGCTCGCCCAAATCCAATGTTTAGTCGACGCTGGAGTTTGCACGCTAGGATGGCATAGAAAGTATGCAAACTGGTCTGGAGCGAGCGAGTGATGCATATGACAAGGAAGGGGGACCATACTCCGTAGTGCTCAAACGTACGCTACCCACTTGAGGCGGTGTGGCCATGGAAGTTGGGGGCATAATTTATTCACTATGGGGTACTTCGTGGGCCTTCTGGAGTTCTTGACCTACAACCGACAGATTAGTATTCAAAGCCGAAGGCTGGCTTTTGATATGCACGGAAGTGACCAGAGTGTATCCCGCGGCTCTAGTCGAGGAGTAAGCTCACAAGCTCACATTGCACATGCAGTGCATCGCCAAGGGAGCATATATCAGGGGGTTTAGAGTCCAAGGTTATTATTGGGCGGCTTTTCGACTTCCTGCTGGATTTTGCAGGGAGTGGAGTGCTTTACTACTACTTGTAGCTACTACTTTATTCTGTGTTCTGTACTCCGTACTCCGTACAGAATACCGAGTAATACGGAGTACTGCAATCAATTGGAGGGACTTGTTTGTGTTTGAGTGGACAGACAGGGTACCCAGGCAGTGCAACGCGAGTCGTGGTCAGGGCAGGTCCACGATAAGTACCATCCACCGCCGCATCGCTTAGCCAAAGCGGGCAAGCCAAGTCATAATACTTGTACATGGTCCAAGATACCTCGGAGATACCTCCCCAAAAAGGTCTCACGAGCTTCTCTAGCCCAGAGATTTTCTTCTTCTTTTCCTGCAGGCAGGCAGGCAGGGTTGGGTGTTAGTGGAGCGCACTAGGTATTTACTATGTGATGGGACACAGCGCGCCCACAGAAGTGCAAAAAAAGAGACAGCCACCCAAAGTGATTTCCCCCTTTTTGGTCCTCAAAAGGGTTGGAAAAAAAGAAGAGATGGATGGAATGCCCTCTCATCACACCCCCCCTCGCTTCGCCTTAGTGGGGGGTTGAAATGCTATTGCAGAAAAGAGAAAAGAAAAAAGAAAAAAAGAAAAAAAGAAAAAAAAAAAGGAAAGAAATAGCATCATTCTTCTTGATGAATGGATGAATGGTTCAAGGGTCCCAGATCCAGATGGACAGGGAAAAGATGAACCCAGGCTTGCCAGGTTGCCAGGTCTGGCCCCCGCCACTTTTGAGACGTCTGTCGAACTCTGTTCCGATTAGGCATCAATATTCCATATGAGGAGGGGGCTTTGCACTAAACTCCTCGTACTTCATATGTTTCCGTTCGGCGAGACTGTGCCGTTTTGGAGATGGATACTCCGTATGGAGACCAAGCCAGGTCCAGGCATCTGAACTAACTCCGTTTGCAGTAATAAACTCGACGGTTTACCGAAGGGGGGAGCAAGGGGGTAGAGTAATTGCGGGGCTGTTTATTCATCTTCAAGGAGAGAGAAAAGGCACAAGGTCTCGGGTTGGCGGGGGGTTTACATGCCGGTTCCTACGTACTAGTACCTCTCGTACAGAGAAGTTTAGACCTGAGCACACTTTAGCTTGATGAGATTTTATACATGCACGCCCCCTATTTTATCAACCCGCTCATTATTCGATAACAGAAAAAAAGGCGGAAAGCGCTAGACGGGAATAGATTCTTGACGAACAGAATAGAAAACCTTCATGGGCTGATTTGGTAACATTACGTAGTGTTATGCATGCATTTGCATTTATCGATACTCTGTCCTTTTTTGCTTTTTGAATGGGTACACTGCACTGGAACATGTACTGCTGGATTTTTGATAGCCAGTGGAGATTTACATGTAAACTAGTGGTATTACGACGTGTAAACTGCTAGTTTATGAGTACTCCGTACGGGGTACTCCGTATGTTCGCCCCCAATGTGAATCCACTTGTGTACTCCGTACTCGTATATTTTCTTCAAGACTACTCTGTACTCCGTATTTCTTCTCGGGTGCTTGGATTGGGCGGGGGTTTAATATCGTGAGGATCGTCGACACCATACGGAGTACGGAGTACCCGCTGGGCAGATGCTGGTTTTCTTGGTGGGCTACCTTGTTCAAGTGGGCAGGGAGGGAAACGGTGGATTGGGAAATTGGAGGCTTTACGGAGTACGGAGTGACGAGTCTTTGTGGATGCTACTCCGTAAATAAATGAGTCTGGGCTTGTCAAAGTTTTGAACGAGTTTGAGGGAAAACTTGCTCATTGCTTGCTCATTGGCTTTTCGAGATGGGCGAGTTTCTACAGTACAAACGACATCATCTAGTTTACAGAGTATTTGCACATGTTGAACAGGCCTAAACGGAGAGTGAAACTGAGAGGTAACGCTCCCCCAAAACTGGCCAATCTTGACACTCCATGGTTTCTTTTTACGGGATACGTGTAACGCCGTAATCAATGTCAACCCGGCCAAATCCATACCGTATTTGCCCCATTTCATCTCGGGTCTTTGGCAAGCCAGGGAGGGGGAGGGGGGGGCGGCGGCACCACAGAGCCCCCTAAAAGAGCCTTAGGGGGAAAAAGCGGGTTCAGTGGCTTACTTGTAGTAACCTCCCTCCAGTGGAGCAAAAGTGCAAGACCATTCGCCTCCCAACCTTGTGACCAGCTAGCTGCCCTGCAGATAAAATGGGAACATACGTGTAGCTTGCATGGAGTCTCTCGATCCAGAAGAATCTCGCTCTTGGGCCCGGCCACTTCCGTGATACCGTCAGACGCAGGACCGTAAAATTGAACTCCGTATTTGATGTTCACATGCGTCAAGCCGGCGGTATTTTTTTTCTTTATAAACCGGAATTCGATATGGAGTACAAGATGCAGAATCGTGCTATATTTATCCTTACGTCTACTCCGTACTCTGCATCAAATGAAAGATGTCGCCAAGCTTGCATTGCTTCGCTGGCATGGCACGCCTACTCCGTAAGTTTAGTTTAGATGCTGCTATTCAAGCATTTTGTTCGCCGTCTCCACTACGGAGTAAAGGGTTAGTAGTTGTCCATCCATTGCACGTTTTGCCCGTAAGTCAGCCACCCCCATGTTGGGACAACATTTGAAAACAAGAGGCCAACAACAATTATTAATTCTTGAACCAATTTATTAGTGGCCCCCATATAAATTAGTTTAATTGAAATTCAAAACAGTGGCTTTCGAATGGGCCTAAGTTCAACCCTCTAAAATCATCACCAACTTGACGATCTGGCCTAGCTGGCGCCCGCACGCGTATCAGGTCCTTGATCTGTACAAATCTCTCATTTGGGTTACCTCTGACATTTTGACGTCGGAGAGGGCGATTTTTGTTGATTTGCTGTTGTAGTTGATGGACCTGCAACTGTAATTGTGTTAACTCATAGTTGCGAGAATCTAGACCCTTGCCAACCTTGGTAAAGAGCTGCCGTATAACAGGATCATGACGTTTTGAGGGCGGAAGGCTTCTAATAATCAATCTAAAATCCTTTGCACTTTGAGGGGTCTTTCTAGCATAGTGCTTCCATGATTCAGGCCTCTTATTATGGTCAGTTTGAGCTAGAGGGGTTGGTTGTGTAGCGCAAAAAACCATAGGATTCATTAGAGGCTTCGCCATATTATGCTTCTGAGTATTCGCCCCGAAAATTGACACAGGGAACATTGCCAAAGGGCAAGGGCCGTCAGTCACTGTATTATTATGCCTGCTGGCGTTGTCCTTTTGGGCTACGAGCCACCGTCAGTCGCTGTATGATAGTGCTATGGGGTCCCGTGGGGCCCTGTATTTCAAAGTTAATAAGGCGCTGTATGATAGTGCTGGCAAGCTACGACCCGTTTGTCAGCCGCTGTATTGAATCGCTAGGAGACGCTGTACTTGTATTACATGCAACGCTATGGGGCGCTATATCGCCTTGTATTTCAAGCCAGCGAGGCGCAGTAAGACGCTATATCACAGCGCTGTTGGGCGCTCTATGAAGTAGCTATGGTGGCCCCTGAGGGGCCCTGTATTCTAGGGCTGCAAAGCCCTGTTAGTCGCTGTATGATAGCGCTATGAGCCCCTGAAGTATTGGAGGCATGCTCTAGCAACTAGGCACTGTGGCATCATATCCCCCCCGTAATTTCCGTAATACGATAAGTATCATATCGCAACTTTTGAGACAACCCAACCTTCAAATCGTTATTTAAGTTTGTGCATCCTACAAAGAGAGGCCATATTAAGTGTTAGAGACTAATCAGATGTCTAAAGGGTCGTCTGGATATATCGATATCCAAATAATTTCTCCCGCTTATCCGGATATCAATATAAGGGCCAGGCCAGAATTTCGGTGGATATCGATATATGCAGGTCTGGTGGACGCAAAGGTGGGGGATGTGGCAGCATGCCGTCGTCGCGTGGCAGGACATCCTCAGGCGCGCAGAGCAGTGGTGTTTGCGCCTGCAGGAGCTGAGAGAGGTAGGGAGAGGGCACGGGGTGGCTCAGCAGGGACATGATGCTTATCCCGTAGGTGACTGCAAACAGCTGACGCGCGGGGGCAAAGATGATTAGGTCGGCATCCGGGTCAATATATAACTGGAGCTGGCACAGAATGATTTAAGAGGGGGGGACATGGTGCAGAAAGGTAGTCAAACGGTCCAAGGACTTATCACTAGGAACAGACAGCTATCTAGTACATACTTGCAATAGCAAATAGTAGGCTCCCCTACACACATAAGCTCTCTCTCTGTCTCTCTCTCTCACTCTCTCACATGGCATACATACAACAATATACATAACAACATGTCGCTCCCTTTCAAACATCATATTCCAAATGAATTCTCTCGCTATTCGAGGATATTTTTTCGATAAGAATTATATTATCTTCCCTTTATTTTCCCAGTCATCACCATCATTAAACTTTGTTGATAATACTTTTCTCTGCGCTTTTGTAAGTGGAATTCCTGTCCTCCGACTTGCCTCCCTTAAAGCGGCCTTTCGATCCCGTTGTGCATGCCACGCCGCCGCTTCAGCTTTAGGAATAGCACTTGCCGTGCCATGAAGCCAATCAAAAAACCCCAAAGTACCAAAATTTACGGCGCCTCGAGGATCAAGGGCTCGCTCATGATGCAAGTCGTGTTTCCCTGGGTCGTTGAAACGCGAGCGATGGCCTGTGTGCGCAAGTACAGATTCGGCAGTCCCCGCAATGAACCAGACATATAACGTAACAAGGTGCACACCCCAGATATCCTCCACTCCATAATATTCTGCAATGACTTGCGTCAGGTATGGCCCACAGAACATTGGTATAATGTTGAAGAGAATTTGTTCCCAAGGAGAGCAGTACCAGGCAGCAAGACCGATATTTGCCTTTGTTTTGTGATGCAATTTGTGGGAGCGGTGTAGATGCGTATGCAAAAAAGCAGCAATGTTCTGAGGTAATATCTTATATAGTAATCCTGTATTGGCGGTCGGGGTGTGGTGCGCTATCCAATGGAGGTAGAAGTAGGCGCAGTCATCGCACACATACCATATAAAGCCCTGGATCGGAGGGACATAGGTATGAGGTAATGTAACGAATGTTTCGGAGTCGATCTTTGTATTCAGCATAACGGCCCAGAATCCGAGCAGAGTTAGACTGGAGACAAATATGTTGAAAGCGACAACGCGAACAATCTTGAATAGCTCAGCGATATCATCAACAGCGCGGTGTGTGACCCTCTGGATCTTATTATGGACATACTGATGATGCTTGTCCTCGTAGATATGAAAGACAAAATCGATCCAACTACCCGGTATAATTCTCCCCATCCAAGAAGCCTTAACACTTGTAACAAAGTGTAGAAGCAGCTCAGGTTTCCAGTGGTACAGCTCATGGCGTAATGAGAGTATCGCGACGAATATGTATGTAACTGTAACTAGAATACTTGGCACCACCCACCCCCGCCAAAGGGAGAATGGGTCGAGCCGTGGAGAGTCTAGATGGGTTGTTGTGCCGAAGCGCGTGCTCGTTAGTTTGTTGCGGTAGTTGACAGATTGCAACATAAAGCCGTCCCAGTATCCGAGGTAGTGTATGTGATTGGAGAAGAAGAGTAATGCTTCGAGAAATATAAGGATGAGCGGCGTGATCCCTATATAGATGACTAGATTCTCAGGTGCACGCCTCAGAAAAAAAAGCCAGTCATTTTTGAGTATGTGATCGGCTAATTCATCGTTGATATTACGGGCATGAGGTTGTGCCCGTGCCATGTTAATAGTAATTGAAGGATGTAATGTTGGAAGAATAAATTGATAGGTTTTATGATAACCTGTAAGTAAATATGTAGTTTTTTTCTGTGTTTAACCTCTACTTTTTAAAAGCAAGCAAAGGCTTTTAATATTCATAGTACTCCGTAATGGTTCGCAACAAGACGAATTTTGTTGGGCTTTAATTCCGGTTATGGTGTTATCATCTAGTGCTTTTCTTCAAATTAATTTCTTCTACCTAGGCTTTAAATAGGAAAGTCAGGGCTTAGCAATAGCTAAGCCTCGCACTAAACGCCCAGGGGCACAAGGCATCCGTAAGGTGTGCCGCCCCCGCTACTATCCATCATTAGAAGGTTATCAAATCAATCCCAACTCTTCTCTTTGCGTCCTTGCGTCTTAGATGCCGTAAGGAAGCCTTGAGGTTCTGCCTCACTGAAACTGAAACATATCGAAGGGGCGTTGTCGAGATCTTCAATACAACTTTTTCCATATCCTCTGTTGAGTCTGTAGAAGAAAGGTCGATTAGCACTTCCAGAGGATGATCTACAACACCCCAGATATATGGAAGGGCTTCATATGAACTATCATCATGTTGCCATGCCTTGTCTCTTTTGGTCTGTTTACCGGCCTCTTCTAATGGGATAAGGCTGGGAACGGGATGCTCCCAGCTTGTCATGATTCCCGCATCGGATGGCTGGCCTGCTTTAAATCTTCGCTCCACCTCTAAGAACGATCAAGCACTTTCAACGAAACATGCGTGATTGCGAGTTTTATAGCATCGTCTTCTTCACCAAGAAGGATAGTGACAAGCCGAGCATCAGTGCTGGGGTTGCAGGCCGGATGTAGTTGTAAGATTGTACGATATTTTGGAATCAGTCGTTTATTTGCTTCTTATTGAGCACGGAAGCAGGATCCTGCGCCAGATTGAGCCACTGGCTGTGCCACTAAATACAGTGGGTACGCACTCCCAAGGATGAAAATATTAGGGGAAGGACATGAATTTTTTTCTTTTTCATTTATTCCTTACACATCATCGATCTCTTTTGACAATCTTTTCAATACACTACTTTTTGCGTCATTTTACGTGATTTTCCCCTCTCGCCGCTTGATCTTCCTTCTATTCATCTCATGGCCTCTTGGCTTCTCCCATTGAAGCGATTCTTGGAGTGTATCGTCCCGCCATGCTAGGGAGGCACTTTGGTAGGAATGCCAATGCGAAGTCTGGCCGCCATCTGATGGGTAGAAGGAGGCAAGTTGGCAGAGGACAGAAAGTGAGGCCGAGAGCCTTTCCCCCAAAGAGAGTGAGCTTGTCATCTTCGGGATGACAGCTCCCTTCCTTGAACCTTTTATCATGACAGTCACCAAGCTGCAAGCCGAGGTGGTTTGATGCTGTGTTTGAGGAAACTGGCAGTGTGATGCGATGCATTTCTGCTCCAGCTTCATACGTCGCGTATCAGACGCCCCCCCGTCGCTCTAAAATTTTTGCACTTAGTAATTGTTTTTTTGCACTTAGTAGTTGGGCTCTACTGGAGAGACGGGGGGGTTTTACTTGTGGGCACGGGTCCACGTCCCTCTAGTAAATTTTCATCGATTAGTCATGCTTTTAATAGGCCCTGTTTTACTAGTGGGACGGGGTCTGTCCCATCTGGTGATTTTTTAAAATACATAGAGCATTTTCTCGACCAGATGACTGACCATCTGATTCAAGTCTCTAAAACTTATTATGGCCTCTCTTTGTAAGATGCACAAACTTAAATAGCGATTTAATGAAATAAGAAAGACTCTGAGAGCCTGTCTTGGTCACTATACGACTATACGATGCATGCTTCTGAGTATTCGCCCCGAAGATCGACACAGGGAACATTGTCAAAGGGCAAGGGCCGTCAGTCACTGTATTATGCCTCTGGCGTTGTCCTTTTGG